>JBBCBC010000025.1:30790430-31309159 GCA_037126765.1 Stenogyne calaminthoides | reverse complement strand
GTCTTTAATTAAAAACAAATGCGAGACATGCATGATTCCGATACCGGAGATTGCTTAAGGCTCTCAATAAAGTTGTTCCGAAGAATAAAACATAGCATTAAATACACCATATCTATCGTCATTTCCACTCGACACGACATTCAGAATTTCGACCTCTCGTATTCAATGTTCCACATCTTTGTAATAACTTGGCAACTCCGTTCGTTAGTATACCCACCATATTCACGCTTAAACACTGTGTCATTAAGAAGATGTTCACACGCCAACCGACACTCGTAGTCGTCGCGGACGCCTCCAAGTACTCCATACTGGCCCAAACAGATCATCAAGGCTTATCATAATGTCAGATGGCGTCATGGTCTGTAGATAGACGCCCTAATCAAGCAAAAACAAAAGATTATTATTTAATTATTTGTTTATAAATAATAGTTTGTAATTGAAAGATAAATTAAATTGACAGATTACCACTTCTTCATTTACGCTACCGCAGTAATCGATCGCGGAATATTCCCGCCTCGACACTTTCCGGTAGTTCAAAATAAGTCAAACGCGTGGAACAATAAAGCTCACCTTCTCCAAATTTTTTCTTCTTTCTTCTTTCTACGATAAGGATTTAACGTGTCTCTTTATTGTGATATATTAAAAGGAATATATAAAAAAATTAAAAGTGATTTTGGATCTCGGCCCATATTTTCTTATTCGTGCATAACCTTTGTTCGACATCCATGATATCGCGCCCATCGACACTCGCTTGATCAACATTTTTTATTACTCTTTATCTCTAAGATAATAAAAGAACATGATAAACATCGAAAAACTTCAGGCATTAGAAATCGGTGAAATGACATTGATCAATTTTACTGAAATCATCCTCCATAAATGCCACAAACTCCTCCAAAGATGGAGCCACCATAGTAATATTTCTCGAGCATGTCGGAGAGTGACTAATGAAAAGACCTCAGCCTTGATCTCGTAGTTACTTCAACCAAGTCCGGAAATTCGCCACACATTCCAAATTGCATAATAATATTTACTTTCTTTTCATGAGGTCAAGACCTCCTCAATGTAGTCTATACGCATATGAACATAACAATTTAGTAAATTTTATGGTCATACTACAACTTCAATAAATATATAATTAACATACCGTAAGCTCGCCCTGCATAATCTTTCCTTCAAATAGCCACTAATACGCTACCTCGGCAGTGACGATAGGATCACGCCCGATCGCAGCACTCCAATGGCGACAACGCATCACTTTCTTTTCCTATCATTCAAACTCATATTGAACGATAAATCAGTAATAACATAAGATTTAATTAGTTCAACGATCAATCAATATATTTATCATTTCAAATCGCTCAATTGTAATAAATTACCTCAAGTGTTTTCCTCACGAAAGCCTCTTAATAGACGACATGGTGACTATACTGAAAAGCGCCTCCCCGAGTCGCTTAGTGGTGGTGGGGAGCATCAAATACACACTCTCTCTCGTCATCATACGCACCATGATCATACGCTACCATGATCTCCATCAATATCCATCATCTCCATCATCTCCTGGATATGGCAAATCGCAGACATGATCCTCAGAAAGCAGTAAGAAACAACATTTAATAAAATGCATCAAAACAATATTCAAAAACTAGATGTTTCACGACAATAACATTTCTACGTGGGTATACCAGATTTGGCCAACCTGGACGTTTATCTTCTTACAACCGACATCGACCAAAATATCGAACTCGCTTAAGGTATAATCATACACATAAAGGTAAGGTGAGGATGAATGGTGTGTGATTTACAACACTAGGAGCGCTCTAGGAGAAAGATTCAGATAGAAAACCATAACATGGTCCGGATAAGAACTCTAATCAAGACAAGATATTATACGTAATATCCCAATCGCTTCTACCAGCACAATAATCATGACCAGCATGGAAACGAAAGAATCAATTACTTCATAAAGAGAAGCATTCAGTGCCATAGACCTAAAGAACATTAACACTTTCCCGACATAAGAACTATCTATGCATGCATACATGATACATCTACTTATAAGTAACATCCGCATCATCATAGTCATGAAAGCACGATGGTAAATTAAAATTTCACTTGATAAAGCAGAGACTTATACTATTAACACATGTGTATTAGTTGAAATGACATTGTCTTCCTCAAGCAGTACTCAAAGAATTAATTCTCTTATACCATGAAGACACAATTCAGTAAATGATACTTAACTCAGATTAGCCTCAATTAAAAAACAACAAGAGCAAATATAATATAAATAAAACTAAGACAGCTAAAATATATAATTTCACTTAAAAGCCAAAAGATCCCACAATCCAATCGGGGACTAACTATGTTATTGGAGGCACCAAGGCGGCAGGTAGGGGAGGATATGGCGAAGAGGGGCAGAGGAGGGGCAGTCAAGCGGCGGCAGAGTAGGGAGGGAGTGAGGGCGACGACGATTCGTGTAGAGGAGAAGTTCGATGATTACGGCTAACAGTCAATCCATGATAATGCATGATTTATTGGCTGAACCGACGATTTACGATGATTTGGTCTTCGGTTTTTATGATGACCGGGAGAGGAATTTGAGAGAAAGAAATGAATAACTATAGCTAGGTCTTGCTCGAATATATTATATATAAAAAGATGGGCTGAAGATAATCACTGGCCCAAGCTGCCATTTAGACAAATGATTACTAATCATAGTAGTGACCAAGACATAATAAAATCATTGCTTGCTTTTTTTTTTGTTTTTACAAAACCGCCTTCAAGTCACATTTGGAGAGTCAAGGAAAAGGCCGCCCAAGTGCGTATGTGCAAGCTCAGTCGTGTAGTAGTGAATTAATACAATTTCAAAACCTCGTAATTTCTATTAAGAAAGAAATTAAAGAGATAAATTTCATGTTGACACGCATTTAAAAATATGCATCTGAAGAAGTAAGTTTTTACCTATAATACATTATAAAAAATATTACGAATTTAAGTTAATTAAAAATACAACTTTAATTATATCAACCATGCAACTATTAATTTGAAAAATAGTTATACTTGCTTCAATATAAATAAATGTATATTTTAATATAATAAATCAAGATATTTCCTAAATGACTACGCAGACAAACAAGATCCTGATTCACACTGCCCAATTATAGGCAAATATTTGCTGAAGACGACTGCAAGAGAGTTTGATATACTTCTTACCATTTTCATTTACAATTAAAAAGAAAAAGTTAAGAATCAATAATCAACAGAGTATGTAATTTTATTTATAACCAATTAGATTCTCTATGATCAATTTATATGCAAGATCAAAAAGATTTTTTATTTATCAAAAATTATTTCTGAAATTTTTGAGAATGTCATCAATGATATAATATGTACTAATATTGTATAATCATATATATAATAAAGAGATCAATTTGCATTCTCATACACCATACGCTAAAACGTAAAAAAACACAAATAGTATAACAGTCCTCCACCATTTCACACATTTTTTCACAAAAACCATTTTTTTCCTGTTTATTTTAAAAAAATAAAGCAAAATATTAATATTATAATTATCATCCTAATGGCAATTTATTACTATTTCATAATTTCATTATCATTCTCCCCAAGAATTTCACTCTTAATATTGACCCCAAAACACTAGTATATATTAAAGATATCATCAAATTATATATCAAGTAGCATTAATTCAAGAGGTTTTATATCACAACATAATTTATCCATAAAAATGATTTGAAACATTTAAAACACATTATTAAACATGAAATTACTAACGCAAAGTCAATACATTGATGAAATTGTAATACTTGAATTTCAAATCTTGAGGAGTCTCGCCATAAATGTCTCAAGATATTCTTTGGTGTGTTTTTGGTGATACCTCGGAATTTAATGTATCACAAAAAACATACAAAACCATCCCAATCTTTATGTTTTTATGTCTTACCACACCTGCTTCTAAGAATCAATCTTAAATCGTCTGATTTTTATGAGATGAAAATCCTCTTCATCGTTCTGTAAACAATCGCAGTAAGTTCTTGACGAGCCGCATCGGAAGTTTTAGCTCCCCCGTGAGACATCTTTTTTAGCAAAGAAATCTTTTCGCCAGGCTCTTTTAATCATGAAAAGCAAAACAAGATGTATTAGGACAAATAATACGATCCAACACATATTCGATGATTTTAGACACTCTTCGATTATACTTGCCTTTGAATGTTGATGAGCAATCCATTCTCCAAGGTAACCTTCCGCAATCGAGTAATAACTTTTGCAAATCTGGCCTCCCAAAATTAGATTCATTCAAGTGTTAATTGTCGTTTTTAAGTTTATTTCTATTTCGGTTTCAATTTTAGAAGATTCCCAATTGGGGCTCGACCTTTTGCTTTTTTCCCAAGGTCTGATTTACAAAGAAGAACACGCACCGTGAATACAGTATTACGAAAATGATTTATTAGTCCTATAATTAAGTTAACTCTGTAGCTTTTGTTGATTTTCAATACACTGAAAATGGCCTTGTAATCTTTCACTTTTTTTGACATTTTGTTCAGAAGAACTCATGGCGTGACCAATCGCATCGCCATCAACACCATCCGGACCATCCTGGATCTTCTCTACACCGATAAGACCAAATGTCGACAATCGAAAAGTTATAAAAGATTATTTTCAATTCAAGGAAAGTTTCTATAAAGACTAAAAATCGAAAATTAACTTGCGTATAATTTTTCCCTAATACGATTATCGAGCCAGAAGTGATGTCATTTCTGTTGTCGCCTTTTGAGAAAACAGAATCAGGCATGCTGAGAAAAGCAAAAAATTGAGTCTCTAATCGAAATTCTTCCCATAATTTAAAGTTACGCTATTACTTGAGCTTCCCAGTAACGGCATCCATGTCAGCCACAACAGCAGCCCTGGTCCGTGGATCAACGACAATTGCTTCAAATCTCCATACTCAAAAACACAAGAAATCGAAGAAAGAAAAGAAACTTTTATAAATGCAAAATTATCATCAATAATACGACATGAAACTATGAATTAAAACAAAAATTGTATACACCATGCACCATGCATTTCAAGTGTATTTTTAAATGATATTAATTTGCTGTTTTACTAAAACGATTAGTTACTTAAATTTAAAGAAAAGTTAGTTTTTACTAAAAAGTATTAGTTGTATTCACTGAAAAGTATTAGTTATTTTACTGAAAAGTATTAGTTGTATTCATTGAAAAGTACAACTAGTGAACAAGAGCCGCACTCACCCTTGGATTCCTTCCAGATGCAGCCTAAGTTTTCATTTACATCGGTCCACAATAAATAATTGCAACAAGAGAAGATTTCAGGCTATCACCCACAAAAAAGCACGTAATCAATCAACTCTCCTATTGGCGACCAGCCCGTGACAGAGATCTTGGTACGACTTTGTATTCTTACCGAGCATTTCACTGTGAAATGAACTGGCATTTAGCGACACGCTTATTTTCTCGAGAGCTGTACTCTCCTCGTAAACTTTGAAGATGTTTTTTCCTATCGATATCTTCTAACCGCCTCCACGATCCACACGATCCCATATCTCCGTGTGAAGCCATCCATCATCATCCAACACTTTCTCCTAAGCAAATTACACAACAACTTACTTTTTTTTAACATCAAAGTTTCATTGAGTTTAAAAAGCTATTCCTATAACTTGTTTCTCATTCAGTTTAGTCCCAAAAATTTAATTTTTTTATGTATTTCTATAATTCGAAAGAAATTATGCCGATTAGCGGTCCTAATTATTGGAAAATTCATGTGATTTATCACGTGATACATGAATTTGGGACCAAAATTGAGTCAAACGAAACATAGGATGATCGATGATCCAAAACGAAGCCATTTTTGGATTTTCAAGTTTTCGGATTTATTCTCGGATTTCAGACCAAATTAGGAGACAAGCATGACCAAAAAATTTTTAACTCAAGTTTTCGCTGTCTTCCACAAAAACAAGGGAGAAAAGAATATGATAAATTAATTGAATGTACGTTTGTTGTTCTTTATAGTAGCCTTGGAACATTAAGGGCCTCAGAGCATAAATTCACCGCTATGGACGAGGTTGATCGTCAAGATGTATTTCTATTTCGAACATCCATGCTTTATTTCGAAAAACAGAGACGGAGAGAGGAAATAAACGAAAAGATTTAGAAATTACAATACTGCTGCTTGAGATCACTTCACCATAAGCCGCATTGGGGCATACGACCAGATAAAACGTCGTTTCATCCATACTGCTTATAACGCAAGTTCTCACATTCCATATCCTTCCAGAACCATGGAGCCAACATCTATACACAATTAATACTTTTCAGTTAAAGCAATTTAATACTTTTTAGTAGAATCGACTAATACCATTTACATATTTGTAGAAAACCAAACTCACACTCGAGAAAAGTCCATGACTTCGGGAGACAACGGTGAGATGCACCAGACACCATGCAACTTAACTCACTCTCCTAGCTTTTTCTTTATTTTTTGTTGAACACCAACTGTCCTACATTGCGACGGCTTTTCCTGTTTTTTTCGGTAATTATCAACGTATACGCTGTAAATAATAAAGGAAGTTAAGCAAACAAGCAGTTATACCATCAATTAGTGGACTGCTTTCAGATTTATGCTACATTAAACACCCTCCCCCTGAGAACACCGGAAGCCTTTTACAATTATTAATATTTGAATACACGAAGGTATATATAGATACCACTTCCAGTGATATTACAAGATGCATTTTAGACAAGGATTTCCACCTTACCTCATATGATATCCGGGTTGTACAAATCGCGGCACGCTGCAAAAAATATAGTGGGCTTTAGAACAGCCATATCCTCCAACAATTTCATGTTGTCCTACATAGAAAATGACTGGAAATAATTAAACTTTTTTCAGAAAAATAAAATAGAAAAAACCCAAAATAATATTGTGTGTGAAAAGTGAGCATCATACTCATGAAAAAAAATCCACATGATCCTCCAAAATACACCAACACGCATTTGGTTAGCTACGCAGATATGTAAGCCAAGGAAGATAATTTAAATGTAACTGGCAAGTGTAGAACGGAACTATTTAAAAAAACATGGGAGAATCAAGATTGGTAAAAAACGAGCAAGTCATAATAAAATATGCTAACTTACAGATCTGATGGATATAATTTGATTCCCAAATACACAGCAACATTTGCAATCAAGTTTCCCATGACTTAGAAAAACTCCCCAACAATTATGCAGACAAAATATCAGAAAAAGAGAACATTAATGGCCTCCAGAAACGAGAACTCGAACTGATGGTACCTTTGGAGTTCTGTTTTACCCTTGTATAGCATATAAAGTAACAATATCATCAGATGACGGAGGACAAAACGACAAACACCCCCCAGGCCCTATTCAAGATTTGCATGAATAATTATAAAATGAAAAACCGAATGAAACAAAATTTGTTTAAAATAGAATGATTGTGGAGACTTGCACTTCACTATTAATGTTTAATATGAAATGACCTCCAACCCTGTACTACTGATGGAAGTGACTGAGCTGGCTTTCACGCCCAACAACCTCTTAAACACTAAATTCAATTAATGGTTTTGCTAATTTTGGAAGTATAATGGTATAAGTTATTACAGATAATTTCATACCACAATCAGATGCACAGATGGCATATCAGATATGGAGCTCAGCAGCTGATTAAGCCAAAAAAAAAAAAGTTTGCAACTGAACACAACTAATACTTTTCAGTGAAAAAAACGTAATACTGTTCAAGAAATTTGTGAGAATTGACAATATTCAAGGTTTTATAGGGACAAAAATATAGCTTGTACATTCAATTTGATTGGCTCGTGTATTTAAAGTTGCTTCTGGACCTAGTGTATCATATAACGGAACAGAAAAAAAAGAATATGCAGAGCAGGCATGATCCACAACGAGCCACTTCGGCCCTGTTAACAAAATAGAGGCCAAATACAGGACCCCTGCAGTATACAAATCAAAGCAAGAATATTATGATTCAACCAAACATACTTTGCAAAGAAATTAAAACTTAAAGATTGGATCAACTCGCCTTTTGGATTCGTCAAATTAGAGCAGAACCAATAGCTGATCGTGATTTACCAGCTTGAATGACGTATCCATTTGTACCTGTAGCAGCATATCATAAGTAAGCATTTTTCTCAATGATCAAAGCATGAAAGTTAGCAACAAAACTTACTATCCAACTGTTCCATCTTCTCGCACCGTGTCCCTAAGTATTTGTAGTCTCGGAATGCCTCAAAAGACCGGCTACGCTCGAAAACTAGAAAAAAAAATCAATGAATTGTTGTTGACAGAAAAATATCATTAATCAAATAGCAAAAGATTTTACGATAAAATTATCGCAGAGTTGTTCTCAGGATGACCAACAAATCGACTCACGAGATTCTTTAAGAACATTTCTGCCAAAGAAAACAACAGGATGATATTTTATTGCACTAAGAATGAATTTGCAATACTTGAAAAAAAACAAGCAAAAAAAAAAAAAAAAGAGACAAGTTTAACCTCTGTATACATTCCATTTGCCAGTTTGGCAATTTCTCTGGAAGCACTACGCTATATCCTTCGTCTGCTAAAAAACAATAAAAAATATCAGAATGATGATTCAATTGTCCCAATTTATTTATTTTTTTCAATTTTTTTCATTTCATGAAATTGAAAATCTGAGTTTGAACCTCTTTTTGCATGACAATAAATCAAGAAACCTAATACCATCAGAATGTAATCCAACACAATGTTTTTCCAAACCGGTGCAGAAATAATGTTTTTCAATAAATCTTGAGAACTAATACTGTTCAGTGAAAACAACTAATACTGTTCCAAAAATACTAGTTTTAATCACGGTAAGCTTCAACATACATTTACAATTTTATCATTTATTGGGATTTCAAATAAACACAATTTTGGGTAAAATTAAATTCAAACAAGTAAAAACAGTGGCGCTTCATGGGATGGGAAGAATTTCATCATCAATTATAAGAAAAAGGAACCCTGAAAAAAATCGGCGGTGGGTTGCGGGATGAGGAAGCGGCGGCTGATCAATCTAACGGCGGGATGAATGAGATGGTTTTGAGCCTCTGGAGTTTAAAAAAAGCTCTGGAATCCATGATTATTCAAACTGGCCTTACTTAGTTCAGAGAAAATGCAGCTTTAGTTCAAGAAATAGAAATTCAAAACAGAGGTGGGCACTGTATGGGGGATATACACTTTGGCCTCATTTAGTTCGTTTGATTGGATTGATTAGTTGTGATGGGAATGGATTGGATAGGATTGTTTGAATCTAAAATATGGTTTGAATTGCAGGATTGAATATGATTGTTTGAAGTAATATATATGTTTGAATTGCAACATTAGATAAGATTGAATTGGATTGTTTGAATAATATTATATGTTTGGAGTTGCAGTATGGATAGAATAAATTGAATAGGATTGTTTTGAATGACAGGATTGGATGGGGATTGTTTGAAAAGAATATATATGTTTGAATTACGGCATTGGATATGATTGTTTGAATAACATATATGTTTGAGTTGCAGTATTGTTCGAATTAATAGGATTGGATAAAATTGTTTCAATCAACATATATTTTGATTTTAAAGATTGTATTTTTTTTTGGATGTAATAAAAAGTTAATACTTGTATTTGTATTGAGTAATTAAGTGAAATACATATTAAATTTTTAGGATATATTCTGTCTCACACTGTTACTGTGTGAAATGGTGACATTGACATTGTTGTGCGATTGGAGTTTGTGCGAAGGAAGTTTGGTTGTTTGGTTTTGGCGTTTGGTGGGACTAAAAATTTTATTTTGTATCTAAAAGATTTTTATATATTATTTACTAATATTTTATAAATAAAATATCTTTAAAAATTAATTAACAAATTTTATTTTAAAATTAATATAACAAAAAAAAAATTAAACAAATTCATTTAGAAATTTTAATGTAGTGAAAATATAAATATTTATTTTTATCATGGTATTATTCCACAACAAAACCACCGTTATCAAATAATACGTTAATGTTGAACATGGATGGACAAATATCCTTTTGAATGGCGGTGCAACGGTGAACATACATTTCTCTCAATTTGATTTTGGAGGATTTTGTTTATGTTAAAGTAAAATATTAATATTTTTTGATAAATAATTGAAACGCCCGACAAATTTTTTTAGTATCATCACATGCATAAAAAATATTATTATTATGCACAAAACAATCACTATTTTATATTTTTAAGTGAATGGCTTTTAAATCCATAATTGTTGATAATTTTTTAATATAATAGTGATAAAATATTTGTATGTATTTAGGCGCTATTTTAAAAAGGTTTACTCTATTTATAGATAGTTAGTTCGGAGTGGCTAATTTATACTATTATATATAATTAATACAACAAAACGTGTTTACTCTAATTTGAGGACGTTCTAATTAATTAATCGATTGATGCCAAATTAATTGAATACATATAGTGAGGGCATGCTACAGCCATCATACCTAAAATTGAATTTGTTATTCAATGACCTTATATATACACATATATCAAAAACTGGGAACCAAATATCTATGTTATTAAAAACTGTTGGACAAAAATTGTATATGAAACGTTAATGTTTATGAATTTTATTTTTGTATTTGACATTTGTGTTAAGATAATACGTCTCATTTAGTGATTTAGAAAATATATTGGAAATGAATTTCATGAATCAAATAATTCAAATTCATAAAGAATGTACAAGTTAATGGGAAACAAGCTCAAACCGACTTTTTTAGAATATAGTATCCGGTTATTTTACAATCACTAATATCTGGCATTTGGCCTTGGACAATTTGAAAAATGACCTTGGAGGCGGTTATAACCGCTCTCCAAGATCGGGCCATCCAAGCTTGGGCCTAATAAAAACCGTTGTCCAAAATCGCCTTTGGACAAGCGATTTTTTAACTTTTAGAAATTTAAAACTGGAATGATGGTTGATAAATCATGTCCAAGCTAATATATATATATTTTAATTAGTTTATTATTTTACATAGAGCGGCGATTGTAAACCGTCATTCCAATATTTTTTTTAATTATTAATTTACATTTTAAAAATCTATAATAAAACTATAAACCAAAACTTATATATAAGTCCCAATACCATATAACATAAACCAAAAATCTTATAATAAAACCATAAACCACATATATATGCCAAAACATCAAATATATAAATATACAATCATAAAACATACGTCCAATACACCAAAAATATGAAATATATATCATCACAAATATATAATTTAATTACATGCTACCAATATTTCAAATAACGTTTCTCAATATTGATTATGAATATAAGAATCGATTGTAAAAGGTACCCCCAATCGATCGTTTTTTCCATTTCTCGATCTTTTCTTAGAGTAAGACTTGAGCTCACGTTCATAGACAAACTACAAACAAACGAATCAATCAATATAGTATGAATTTTATTCAATCAATAATAATTTAAATAAATCAATAAATTGACTTACATTGAGATGAATATTGGGTTATAAGCGCCCGGATTATATCTTCTTCAATAAAGAAACACAAAAATGTCCACAATGGTCATTATCTCAAGTTGCCTCGGAACTGTTGATTAACAATATAAATCACGACACAATTATGATTTCTTTCTATTAATTAGTTTGATAATTTACTAAATTAAATTTATCCGCCAATGTTAATCCGGTTCACTTTATTTAACCCGATCTTGAACCTGAATCTGAAATACGACTCCGATACATAAATATCACACTATTATTATTATAATTAAAAATAAAATAGATTAAATATGCATAATTTTAAAAGTAAAACAAATCATTGTGTAGAATATTAAAAATGAACTTACGCTCCCGTATGAAAGCGAGATCTGAATGATTTGAATAAACTCCTTCATGAAATTTGGTCCATAAAATACATACTTAATGTATTCATGTATGACCTTGACCAGCACCCAATAATTCTATATTATATTGAGAGTATTAAAATTAATCGCAAATTTAGTATATATGTGCAAATATTATAAAACGTGAATACTAATTTTAACGAAATGTTTATCACTCATCCCACATTTGTTGGCCAAAAAAATGAGATGATCGGCTCCCGGTTAGATTCAACATATGATTAATGAACCCATCCATGGTGCATGCACTTATCACCCATTATGCAAGACGCAGGAGGCAGACGAAGGATACATTCGCTTACTTCGGACTCTTGGAGAAATATACCTCTTTGAATATCTTTAACCAAATATATCACACGTAATTAATATTTAAAAAGATAATTAAACTATCTGAAAGTGAATATTGAGAATTAGTAAACACATGCGAGGTAAAGGGCTATGGTGGTTGCACTCAACCACGTAAATCATTCAAGACTTGGCGCAAATCTCCAGCCGAATTCTTGGAAAGTATTCCCGATGAAAGTGAGCAAGCATAGGAATCTGTGGCGATATCGAAAAGCATTAGGCGATACATCCGGTGCTTTAGATCACGTAAATGATCATCGTGATCTAAGTCTCGGTCATGGGATAATCAAAATCTGAAGTGCTCCAGTGGAGTCCCATCGATTTCTCTTTAGCCTCATGGGGAATTTAAACCAGATTCTACAAATTAATTGCAATATTATTTAGAACCATAAATAAGATAATGAACTTTAATAACAAATATTTTACCCTCATGGTGCTAGAGACCAAGTTGCTCCGGCCATTCGATGAAGTGCCCGACGTTCATTCGGCGTGACCCGTCATCGATTGGTTTGGCACTTGAATCCTCTTCTCCGATTCTGAATTTACACATCGAAAAGTGCAGTCGTGAAACCAGGAGTGATGAGATGACCATGAATCATTCCAGGGGGTTGTGACGACTATAGCCTGTAACCGGGATCCTCCAAATAAAAAAAGGTAGCAAAAGGTCGTTGGCTGTTTGAATAAGATATTTAGTTAGTAATTTTAATACACTAGTCTTTAATTAAAACAAATGTGAGACATGCATACTCGATACAGGAGGCGTTTTTGGAGTGCCTCAATAAAGTCGTCCACTAGGGTTAAAACATAAAACCTTAACGTGTTATACATTATGTTCATTGCTTGCTCCCTCGATGACGACATTAGCCTTTTATCTTCTTCTCACCGGACCTCAAAGCGTTCCACATCTTTTAGACAACAGCAACTGTTCAGTTAGTATACCCACCATATTCATGAGCAGAAGACCATGTGTCATTCTTAAAGATGTCTTAAATCACGCCAATCGACACTCAAATGGCGGTACGTGATGCTCGCAGCGACCGTATTCATCCAAACGGATCATCGGGGGCCGATCATGAGGATGTCGTCGGGCGTCATGGTCTGAGATAAACGGCTCTTGAATCGCGAAACAAAAATTATTATTTAATTATTTGTTTATAAATAATTTTTGTAATTGAAAGATAAATTAATGGATAGATTACCACTTCTTCGATGATCGTTGTGCCTTTGGGATAAATGAATATTCCCGCCCCGACCCGCTACGGTAGTCCCGAAATAAGTCGAAAGCTTGGTAACAATAGGCTCACTCTCTCCATTTTTTCTTAACTTCTTCTTTTCTCGATAGTGATTTACTTGTTCTTTTATTAGATATATTAAAAGTGAATATATAAAAAAAATTAAAAGTTAGGATTTTGATCTCACCATATTTTCTCTTATTAAATACATAACCTTTGTTAGATCCATGATATCGCACCTCCATCGACTTGGCTTGATCCACGATTTTTATTATTCTTGATTCTACATTATAATAGAAATATGATAAACACCTTGAAAAACTTAGGCATTAGAAATTGAAAATGACATTGATCAATTTTACTGAAATCATCCTCCATAGCTCGCTCTCAAACTCCTCCCGATGGAGCCACCATAGGGGCTATTTTGATATCTTGGGAGGCGGATCGGATAAGACCAATTTTCGGATCTCGTGTGTTACTTCTCAACCAAGTCCCGATTCTTGGCCATTACTCGACTTGCGACAATATTTACTTCTTCTTTGTAGGTCAAGACCTCTTGAATGTAATCTATCTGCATATAACATAATAATTTAGTAAATTTAAGGGTCATACTAAAACTTTTCAATAAATATATAATTAACATCTTTTAGTAAGTTTCGTTCCATAATCTTTCCTTCAAATGAAGTCGGTTTGAAATTACCCTCCTTGGTCAGGACGATAAGGATCCGCGCTCACGATCGCAACTCCAATGTATGACAACGTTCTTCACTTTCTCTTTTCATATTGGCTGTCGAAACTCATTGAACGATAATCGCAATAACATAGTATTTAATTAGGTTCAACGATCAATCAATATATTTATCGATTTCAAACTGCTCAATTGTAATAAAATTACACGAAGTGTTTTCTTCTTTCGAGCTCTCTTAATACATGACATGGTGATATACACTTTAGTCTTCTCCGTGAGTGTAGTGGTGGTGGGAGCATCGGTGTCCCACACTCTCTCAAAATCATCATATGCACCGCCATGATCATATCGCCGCTATGATCTCCATCGGAATATCCATCATCATCTCCATCATCTCCGGATATGGCAAGCAGACATATAATCCTCGTAAAAGCGGGAAAACAACATTTAATAAACAAAAACAAACAATATTCTATGGGATGTTTCATGTATTAACAACATTTCTATGGCATAATCGATTGGTCAGCCGGATGTTTCATCTCTTACCCGATTCTTTGACCAAATATAGAAACTGTTCTACAAGGTTTTGCAATCATACATAGCGTGGCGGGGAGGATGAGAATGGGTGTGTGATTTTTACAACACTTCTAGGCGTTCTAGGAGAAAGACCTTCCATATACGGTCCTGAATAGAACCCAATCAGGCATAACAATGTATCATCAACACTAGTATATATTAAAGATATCATCAAATTATATATCAAGTAGCATTAATTCAAGAGGGTTTTATATCACAATATAATTTCCATCCATAAAATGATTTGAAACATTTAAAACACATTATAACATGAAATTACCAACGCAAAGTCAATGAATACATTACGAAATTGCAATACTTGAATTTCAAATCTTGAGGAGTCTCGCCATAAATGTCTCAAGATATTCTTATGTGTTTTTGTGATACTCTCGGAATTTAATTACGTATCACAAAAACATACAAAACCATCCCATCTCTTACAAGTTTTTATGTCTTACCACACCCGTTTCTGCATCACCAATCAATCAGAAATCGTCTGGATTTTATGAAAGATGAAACTCTCTTCATCGTTTCGTAACAATCAGAGCAAGTTCTTGGACGAAGCTGCATCGGAAGCTGAGAGCTCCCCGTACATGTTTTCGATCTCTTTAGCAAAGAAATCTTTCGCTTGTGGCCTTTTAATCTGCGAGCAAATCAGCATGTATTAGGACAAAATAATACGATCGAACACATATTCGACGTATTTTAGACACTCTCTTCTTTCGATTATACTTGCCTTGAATGTTGGAGTGAGCAATCCATTCTCCAAGGTAAACGGTTCCAGAATCAGAGTAACAGCTTTTGCAAATTCGAAGCCTCTCAGCTGAGATTCATTCAAGTGTTAATTGCTGTAGTTTTTAAGTTTATTTCCCTATTTCGGGTTTCAATTTTAGAAGCATCTCAATTGGGGCATTATCTTTGCTTTTTCCCCAAGGCCCGACGACAGCAAGAACACGATCGTGAATAATAGTATTACGGGAAAATGGTTTTATTAGTCCTATAATTAAGTTAACCCTGCAGTTTTGTTGATTTTCACGAATTGAAAACAGTCTTGTAACTTTCACTTTTTTGACATTTTTGTCTAGCAACTGGCTATAGGAGGTGAAACATTCGGTTGACCAATCAGACTCTGCCACGTCAACACCATCTGGATGTTTCATCTTCTACAGCCTGTTACAAGACCAAAATGTCGATAATTGAAAGTTATAGTACTATTTTCAATTCGTGAAAGTCGACAGCACTAAAATCGAAATTAACTTGCGGTACAATTTTCCCTAATACGATTACTTGAGCTAGAAGTGGATGTCATTTCTTGTTGTCGTCTTTGAGAAAATGAATCTTGTGGCATGCCAGAGAAAGCAAAAAATTGAGGCCTGAATTGAAATTCTTCCCATAATTTAAAGTTACGATTATTACTTGAGCTTCCCTTGCAACGGCATCCATGTCAGCCACAACAGCAGCCCTGGTCCGTGGATCAAAGCATAATTGCTTCAAATCTCCATACTAAACACAAGAAATCGAAAGAAATAAGAAACATTTTCATAATGCACATTATCAATAATACGATATGAAACTATGAATTAAAACAAAAAATTGTATACACCAAGTGCACCGTGCATTTCAAGTGTATTTTTAAATGATATTAATTTGCTGTTTTACTAAAACGTATTAGTTACTTTTACTGAAAAGTATTAGTTACTTTTACTAAAAAGTATTAGTTGTATTCACTGAAAAGTATTAGTTACTTTTACTGAAAAGTAATAGTTGTATTCACTGAAAAGTACAACTAGTGAACAAGAGCGTTACTCACCTTGATTCCTTCAGATGCAGCCCAAGTTTTCACGACATCAGGGTCCACAACAACAATTGCAACAAGAGAAGATTTCAGGCTATCACCTACGAGCAAAAGCACAGAATCAATAAACTCTCGTACACACGAGCCCGTATGTATAATCTGGTACGTACTTTGTATTCTTACCGTATATAAAGCACTGTGAAATGAACTGGCATTTAGCGTACACGTTTTCTATTTTCTCAGGAGCTATGTACTCTCCCTGTGCTAACTTGAAGATGTTCTTTTTCCTATCGATTATCTTCAATCGCCCTCCACGTATCCACGATCCTATATCTCCCGTGTGAAGCCATCCATCATCGTCCAACACTTCTCTCCTAAGCAAATTACACAACAATCCTACTTTTTTAACATCAAAGTTTCATTGAGTTTAAAAAGTTTTTTTGTCCCATAACTTGTTTTCTGTCCAAGTTTAGTCCCAAAAAATTAATTTTTTTTATGTAGTTCCCATAATTCGAGAAATTGCGCGATTATGGTCCTAAAATTGCTGGAAAATTCATGTGACGATCACGTGACACATGAATTTGGGACCAAAATTGGACAACAAACGAATTATGGGACCGACATGTGATCCAAAACGAAGCCATTTTGGATTTTCAAGTGCTCTTCGGACGATTCTCGGATTTCAGGACTAAATTAGGAGACAAGTTATGGGACCAAAAAACTTTTTTAACTCAAGTTTCGTTTGTCTTCCACAAAAACAAGGGAGTAAAAGAACATGGGATAATTAATTATGTACGTTTGTTGTTCTTCTTTATAGTAGCCTTGGAACACTATGGGGCCCCGTACACAAATCTCACCGCGTGGATGAGGTTGATCGTCACATGTGTAGTTCATTTCCGGAACATCCACAAGCTTTATTTCTGAAAACAGAGAGACGGAGAGAGGAAATAAACGTAAAAGACGAGAAATTACAATACCGCGTTTGAGATCACTCACCACAAGCTGCATTGGGGGCACCCACATGACCAGATAAAACGTCGGTTTCATCCATACTGCTTATAACGCAAGAAGTCTCCGTCATTCCATATCCTTCCAGAACTATGCAGCCGAAGCATCTATACACAACTAATACTTTTCAGTTAAAGCAACTAATACTTTTTAGTAGAACGACTAATACCATTTACATATTTGTTGTGAAACCAAACTCACACTCGTAAAAAGTCCATGACTTCGGGAGACAACGGTGATGCACCAGACACCATGCAACGAACTCTACCTCCGAGCTTTTCCTTTATTTTGTTGAACACCAACCTGTCCCACATTGCGGACGGCTTCTTTCCTGTTTTTTTCGGTAATTATCAACGTGCATAATGCTGTAAATAATAAAGGGAAGGCACAGTTAACAAACAAGTTATACCATCAATTATGGACTGCTTCTTAGATTTATAAGCAGCATTAAACACCCTCTCCCTGAGAACACCGGACGCCTTTACACCGTTTAATACTCTGAACACACGAAAGGTATATATAGATAATTCATTCTCTGTATATTACAAGATGCATTTCGGGACAAGGATTTCCAATTTTACCCTGCGTATATCCGGTTGTACAACCGTGGCACGCTGCAAAATATAGTGGGCTTTAGAACAGCCATATCCTCCAACAATTTCATGTTGTCCTACATAGAAAATGACTGAAACAATTACACACTTTTCAGAAAATAAAATAGAAAAAACCAAAATAATATTGTGTGTGAAAAAGTGAGTATCATACTCCTTGAAAAAATCCACATGATCCTCCAAAATACACCAACACGACTTGGTTAGCTCGCTCGTATATGTGCGCCAAGGGAAGATACGAAATGTAACTGGCAAGTGTAGAACGGAACTATTTAAAAACGTAGGAGAATCATATTGGCGAAAAACGTAGCAAGTCATAATAAAGATATGCTAACTTACAGATCTGATGGATATAATTTGATTCCCAAGCTTACACCAGCAACATTTGCAATCAAGTTTCCATGACTTAGTACAACTCCCTAACAATTATGCAGACAAAATATCAGAAAAAAGAGAACATTAATGGCCTCCAGAAACGAGAACTCGAACTGATGGTACCTTTGGAGTTCCGGTTGTACCACTTGTATAGCATATCGTAGCAATATCATCAGATGACGGAGGACAAAACGGCTGAAGGCTGCTCAGGCCCTATTCGAAGATTGTATGAATAATTATAACAAATGAAAACCGGAATGTAACAAAATTTGTCGAAAATAGAATGATTGTGGAGAGACTTACTTCACTATGCAGTTTGGAATATGAAATGACCTCAACTCCTGCTACTGATGGAAGTGACCGGAGCTGGCTTTCTACGCCTCCAACAACCTCTTAAACACTAAATCCAATTAATGGTTTTGCTAATTTTGCTGTAAGTATAATGGTATAAGTTGAAACAGATAATTTCATACCACAATCAGATGCACAGATGGCATATCAGATATGGACCTCAGCAGCTGGATTAAGCCCAAAAAAAAAAGAAAGTTTGCAACTGAACACAACTAATACTTTTCAGTGAAAACAACTAATACTGTTCAAGAAATTTGTAGAGAACTCACAATATTCAAGGTTTGTGGGACACAAAATATAGCTTGTACATCTGCGTGATTGACGATGTATTTAACTGCTTCTGGACCTAGTGTATCATATAACGGAACAGAAACGAAAGAATATGCAGAGCAGGCATGATCCACAACGAGCCACTCGGGCCTGTTAACAAAATAGAGCCCAACACAGGACCCCTGCAGTATACAAATCAAAGCAAGAATATTATGATTCGACGAAACATACTTTGCAAAGAAATTAAAACTTAAAGATTGGACTCAATCTCGCCTTTTGGATTCGACGTCTAATTAGAGCAGAACCAATAGCTGATCGTGATTTACCAGCTTCTCCGTACGTTATCCATTTGTACCTGTAGCAGCATATCATATAAGTAAGCATTTTTTCTCAATGATCAAAGCATGAAAGTTAGCAACAAAACTTACTCTCCAACTGTTCCATCTTCTCGTACACGTGTCCCTAAGTATTTGTAGTCTCGGTATGCCTCAACGGCGTGGCTACGCTCGGAAAATTAGAAAAAAAAATCAATGAATTGTTGTTGACAGAAAAATATCATTAATCAAATACTCAAAGATTGCTTACGCAAAATTATCGTGCAGAGTTGCAATCTCAGGATGACCAACAAATCGACTCACGAGATTCAAAGGGTAGCTTCGATTTCTGAAAGAAAACAACAGGATGATATTTTATTGCACTAAGAATGAATTTGCAATACTTGAAAAAAAACAAGCAAAAAAAAAAAAAAGACAAGTTTAACCTGTATACATTCCATTTGCCAGTTTGCAATTTCTCTGGAAGCACTACGCTATATCCTTCGTCTGCTAAAAAACAATAAAAAATACTAGAATGATGCTTCAACTAGCCCAATTTTATTTATTTTTTTCAATTTTTTTCATTTCATGAAATTGAAAATCTGAGCAGCAGAAAAAAATGCATGACAATAAATCAAGAACCTAATTACCATCAGAATGTAATCCAACACAATGTACTTCCAAACCGGTGCACAACTAATGTTTTTCAATAGAAAGAACTAATACTGTTCAGTGAAAACAACTAATACTGTTCCAAAAAATACTAGTTGCACGGTACAACTAAACATACATTTACAATTTTATCATTTATTGCTGATTTCAAATAAACACAATTTTGGGTAAAATTAGATTCAAACAAGTAAAAACAGTGGCGCTTCATGAATGGGAAAGAATTTCATCATCAATTATAAGAAAAGCAACCTGAAAAAAATTGGGCGGCGGTGGGTTGCGGGATGAGAAGCGGCGGCAGATCAACGGCGGCGGGATGGATGAGATGGTTTCTGAGCCTCTGGAGTCGGCGTTCAGCTCTGGAATCCATGATTATTCAAACTCTTACTTAGTTCAGAGAAATGCAGCTTTAGTTCAAGAAATAGAAAAATCTCGTCAAAAAAATAGAATAATCTATAAAGGCATTTTTTTATGTTATATCCCCATACACAAATTATTTTAAGTATGGGGGATATACAAAACCTTTGGCCTCAAAAAAAAAAAAAAGAAAAATTTGGTTCGTTTGATTGGATTTTATTTGGGAAGTTGTGATTTTTATGGATTGGATTGGATAGGATTGTTTGAATCTAAAATATATATGTTTGAATGCGACTTTAGTTGGATAAATTGTTTGTCAAAACAGGAATATATATCCATTTGAATTTTGCAACATTAGATAGGATTGAATTGGATTGTTTGAATAAAATATTATATGTTTGATTGTTTGAAGTATTGATAGAATAGGATTTAGATAGGATTGAATTGGATTGTTTGAATAATATTATATGTTTGAGTTGCAGTATTGATAGAATATGATTGGATAGGATTGTTTGAATGGCAGGGTTGGATGAGATTGTTTGAAGCAATATATATATGTTTGAATTGCAGCATTGATCGAATTAATAGGATTGGATAAAATTGTTTCAATCAACATATATGTTTGATTTGCAAGATTGTATCTTTTTTTTATCATGTAATAAAAAGTTAATACTTGAATTTGTATCGAGTAATTAAGTGAAATACCTATTAAAATTTAGGATATATTTTGTTCCACCATTCACTTGAAATAAGTTAATCCCTCTATATTAGAGATAAAATACATTTTGTATTCAAATTGAACATGTATCATGAGCTATTGTTCCGCGAATAAAAAAGCCGATTATTTAAAATTAAGCAGTCTATCCAAACGGGATATAAGTATATCCACATGGGTTTTGTGGGGGCATTTACATTGCCCACCTGCCATGGATAAAGACATTTCTCTGTCTCACACTGTGACTGTGTGAAATGGTGACATTGCATTGTTGTGTGATTGGAGTTTTGTGCACGGAAGTTTGGTTGTTTGGTTTTACGTTTTGGTGGGAGTGCCGGCAAATTGTGGCGTTTTCTTATTTTTTGGCCCTTTTTTTAAAGGGATTTTCGTAAATATTATATTAAAATAATATGTCCGTCTTTCTATATTTTATTATATATATGAGTAATGATATAGAATCCGTATTTGATTTTTATGGAATCAGATTAATGGCGTGTCGTATAAATGCATATTCCTTTGAACCATAAACCCTAAATCATGAACTATTAAATTCGGGTGAACCATGAACCACTCTGGCCCGATTCGATTGGGTCCTAGCAAGAAAAAAA
This sequence comes from Stenogyne calaminthoides, assembly GCA_037126765.1. Taxonomy (NCBI): domain Eukaryota; kingdom Viridiplantae; phylum Streptophyta; class Magnoliopsida; order Lamiales; family Lamiaceae; genus Stenogyne; species Stenogyne calaminthoides. The sequence continues at coordinate 31,287,257 of JBBCBC010000025.1, read as the reverse complement.
ATGTATTTTTTTTATTTTTTTGTTCAATTTTATTTTTTTCATTCAATTCAATTTTTCTTTTTACGGCGGACCCAACTTCGGCGAATCGAACCAGTCCTCGAGTGGTTCATGGTTCACCCCGTAATAATGGTTCATGATTTAGGGTTTATGGTTCATGGTTTAGGGAATAGTTGGCATGACGTCATTAATCCTGTTCCATAAAAAACCAGAGATAGTTGGTTCTATATCATTCTTTCTATAACACCGATAAAATATATAAAATTTTGAGAATTCATAAAGAAATGGGTCTCATGTGCTTTTGAAACAATCGCAGTGCATTCATAGTGTATTTTAGAAGCGTGAAACTATGTAAAACAGAAACGTGCAACTATTCCAAACAAAAGCATGCAACTATGTTCTCATATTAAGAGTTGCATTTTTCTGTGTAAACAAGTTGCACTCTCCAATATAACAAGTTGCACATTTCTAAAATGCATTATGAAGAGAGTGCAGTCTTGGCGCAATCATATCTAAGACTAGTCATTCATAAATCGAATGTGTGTAATTTTTTTTTTCTCACCCAAATATTTTTCATAATATAATCTAATTGTACAATAAAATAACAATTTAAATATCATCAATTCAATATACAAGTTATAAGGAATTCAATAAAAAAAAAAAAACAATGTGATATTGTCAATTTAAATTTCATTACATAATAAAATTCAATTAAACTTACACATCTAGTGCTCAACTGTTGGATCGATCAATATGAGGATGTAATAATTGTTTCGGTGATTTAAGTTAGATTACTTCTATTGTTGATGTTGGTAGGTTTGAAAGTGGGTGTAATAATGAAAGTGGGTAATGAGAATTACTTCTATTGATATTGTTTGGTAGGTTTGATACATCGGTAATGGAAATAAAAGTAAGGAATTGATTGTCCTCACCAACTCAACTCACCTCACATGATACCCATTGTTGATGTTGTAACCAAGCAATAACAATGCAATCAATAACCTTTAGTGATTGACCTCTCAATAATACCCATTACTATTACCATTCCCTAGTCATACCAAGCGGGCCTAAGATTCTTCTCTCGTTCGGTTAGTGAAATAGAATGTGATTAATAAACTATTTGTTGATTAATCAAGAGTTGATTGGGTCCATGGTGGACTCGTTGCAGAATTTGATATTTTGGTGGAGTGATTTTATTTGGATGGTAATATTAATTTGGTAAATATTTTTGATAACGATGATAATAAAATTTGATGGCAAAGTATAGGGTGAACAAATTTCACGGTGAAACTGGTTAAGGAGTGTGACTTATATTAATAAAGAGTGTGACTTTTTACTATAAAGAATATTACTCATAAAAGTGAAGGGTGTGACTTATATTATAGCAGAGGGTATCGTAGTGATAACTGAAGGGTGTGACTTATGTTACTAAATGATGTGACTTATATTACTAAAGAGTATGCCTGTAAAAAAAAAATCAATTTCACGATGAACAAGTTACACAGCATATCAACTCGTTGATTAGGAGATTATGCAATTTCCATATGTATAATTATAAAAATGCAATCACATATATTATTCTTTCATAAATTTTAAAATTTCATAAATCATATATATGCAATTCATTTTTTTCTCACCTAAATATTTTTAATAATGTAATCTAATTAAACAACAATAATAGCAATTTAAATATCACCAGTTCAATACATAAATTATAATAGGAAATTGAATCTAAAAAAAATTGTGATATTATCAATTTATGTTTTATTACATTATAAAATTCAACTAAACTTATAACACATATAGTGCTTAATCACATTACCATTTCTAACCATTCAGCTGAATTCGTGTCTTTTCATCCGACCCGTGAGTCCATTAACCCTTTTTATTATTTACGGGAGAATCCGTGTATCACAACATACAAATCCAAATCTTCCCACCAAAAAAGAAGAAATCAGAGAAATTAATCTGCATCAATCTATGAATCACTTGCGGTGAAATTTTTTGTTCCGTGTCAGTGTCAAATTTTTCCTCCATCAAATTTTCATCCTCCACCACTCCGAAACCCCACTAATACAGATTTAAGCTTGGAGAACTGTTAAAAATGAGCTTGGAGAGCGGTTATAACAACTCTTCAAGCTTGGACAGCTGATAAAAACCGCTATCCAAGATATTGCACTTGGAGAGCGGTTTTTAACCGCATTGCCCTAAGAAAGCGGTTGTTAACCGCATTCCAAGCGATTAAGCTAAGACAACGGTTCTCAACCGCTGTCTAACCCTTTTTTTTTAATTTTTATATATATATAAATACACTTGGACAACGGTTTTTAACCGCTGTCCAATATATATATATATATATATATATATATATATATTTAATTTATATTTTTAAAATCCTGTTTATATAAAACCAAAACCAAAACTAAAAACCAAATTTTACACCACACGATAATTAATTGTTCAATACCAAAACATCAAATAAATTAATGCATAAACATCATGAAATAAATATTAATCGTCCAATACAACAAATTAAAACATGCATATCAATACAAATATATATATAAATAATATGCTATCAAAAGTTATCCCAATCTATCTATAATTATACAAGAATCGATTGTAAAGGTACCCTGTCCAATCCATTTTTCATTTGTTCATTCTTGTTTTGGAGTAAGACTTGAACGGACGATCATAGACAAACTGCAAACAACTATCAATTAATCAATATAGTTAGATATATAGTATGAATTTTTATTCAATTAATAATATTTTAAATAAATCGATAAATTGACTTACGTTGATAGGAATTGCGGTTTGAGAAGCGTGTATTATATCTTCAATATAACAGCACACAAAATGTCCACAGTGATCACTATCTCGTTGCCTCGGTACCTGTTGATTAGCAATATAATTACGTATTACAATTATAATTATTTTATATTAATTTGATAATTTAATAAATTATATTTACCTTAACATTATTCCAGCTCACTTTATTGAATTTAGCTCTTGAGCCTTGATTAGGAAGACGACTCCGATATTGGGTCATCACACTATTATTATTAGAATTAAAAAATAAAGATAGATTAAATATGCATAATTAAGATCATTATATTATAATATTAAAAATGAACTTACGCTTCCATGTACGAATTAAGATCAGGTCGATTTGAGGCCAACCCATTCGCAGCTGGATCCATAAAATACACATTTAATGTGATCATATTTATGGCTACCAACACCCAATGATTCCTATATTATATTAAGAATATTAAAATTAACAGTAAATTTAGCATATGTGCAAATATCATATATATTATGAATATAAATTTTAATGAAATGTTTATTGTACTCACCCCACATTTGTTGACCAAAAAATGAGATGATCTCTGTCAGTATAACTCAGCATATGAGAAACTAATCACTCCATGGTCTGTGCCCTATCTCCCATTAAGCAAGACACTTGGGGGGAGACGAATGAATACATTCCACAAGCTCGAGGATCTCTGGAGAGATATACCTCACCCAAATATCTTTAACCAACATATATACACTAATTAATATTTAATTTGAAAAGTAAACTATATAGAAAGTAAATACTGAGAATTAATTAGTAAACACATACCTGAGGTATAAGGATATGCTCGTTGCACTCAACCACTGGTCGTTTACGACCTCGATCACATGCTCCAGAACGATGTATTCTTCAATAGAATTCTGATGAAAGTAAGCATTCATAGGAACTGTGATCATATCGAAGTCAGAGGACTCCACTATCACTTCCACCGTATTCTGTACGGTGTAGTCGTGATCTAAGTCTCCAGGCAAGGGATAACCAAGTCTGCGATCACCAATAGTGGAGTCTCTCGTTATCTCCCTCTGACTAGCTGCGACACCCTTTGATTTCCGTTTAGGCTTTTGTGGTGTCGACAATTTCTACAATCAATTTGCAACATTATTTAGAACGACAAATAAGATAATGAACTTTAATAAAATATATTAAATTTACCTTCATGGTCAGAGATACCAAGTTGGTCGGCCATTCGATGAAGTGCCCGACCGCTGTTCCGACGGTGACAGCTTCATCAATTGGTTTAGGCACCGGTGAATCCTCTTCTCCGATTATGGGTGCATCGAGTGTGACCCTCACGAAACCAGGAGTGATGGGACTACCATGAATAACTCCATCGAAGTTATTGAACAACGTTCCTGTAGCCACCAACCGAGTAGGATTCTCCAAATAAAGGTAGCATGAGGCCGATGACTGTTTGAATAAGATATTTAGTTAGAAAATTTTAATATATTTACTAGTCTTTAATTAAAATAAATGTGATACACATCTGATACCTGCGGGACGTCGTTTCGAAGTGCCTCAATAAAATCGTCCCTAGCATTAGCCGAAAACATAGCATCGGCGACACTATTTTTCCACAACTTGCTCCACTTAGAGGACATTCCGTGATGTGGCGTCTCTCCGGACCTCATCTGTTCCAACTCTTTAGCCATCCGGGGCAACCTTATCCGAAAAGTATACCCACCATATTCATGGCTTGAAGAGCGGTAACATGGCCAATGATGACTTCGCGGACGCTTATATCCAACACTCCATAATTGGTCGGGATGCTCCCGGCGACCTAAAAGCCCCGCCCAAGTAGATCATCCGGTGCAAACCAAGCGGATGTCTTGAGGAGTAATGGTCCGAGATAAACGCCTCTGTTGGGGAATAAGTTGCCGATCTATTCGGGATGAATATTTAAATACAAATTTAATTCTTATAATTATTACTAGCATGAATTAATCCTATATTAATTCAAATAATAATCCAACAACAAATCATGCATATAATTAATTCACGTAAATCCTCGATGCGGAATTCTACGAGTTTACGTGAACGCATACCTCTTGGGGACGACAATGGCTTTGTTTATTAGACACCAAAAAGAACTTCCCAAGTATTCCCTTAATCCTTGCTTTCACTATCCGGTGGTAGGACCCTTGCGAACAATTAACAAAAGGAAAATAAATTATGTTGCACCACCTTTTGTGGATTTACTAATTTTTTTTGGCACATGGAATTGTACTTGAGAATGAAAGAATCATCCCTATTTATAGAGTGGAGGTGGTAGAATTTTTTAGGGCAAAAAACAATGTGGGAAAATCTTTTCTTGATCTCCAAGAAATCTTGAATATATCTCCTATATTCTTTTTTTCCATAATTATAATATTCCACAAAATCCCACCTACTCTTTGTTATGGATTAATTTCAAAAATTATAGGGCAAGAATCCAAGATTTGGATCTTCTTGAATTTATGAGATATTCTTGTATTTCAAGAAATACATATCTTCCATAATATCTTTTCAAAAAATCAAGAAAATCTTTCTTTCCTTAATTATCAAAATTTTTTAAAATTTTCCTATGGATAACCAAGTGAGAGATTTCTTGAATTTAATGAGATAATCTTGTATTCCAAGAATACATATCTTCATTCCATAACAAAATTCAAAAAAATCTTTCTCCCATTTTTATCCATAAATTTTGAATTTCATGGAAAAATAAAGGCAAAAATATTTATTTTATTTTAAACACATTTTTTTCAGGTTATTGGACTATATGTTGGGCTACTTTAGGGGGCCTTTAGGAGAATTAAGATTGAACCTTCCAATGGATCTTGAATTATCAATATTGAGCCACAATATTATTCAAGCCCATAAATATTAATTAATCCCACTACATAATTAATATTGCACTATCCATCTTAACCCATATTACGGTCAATATGACTCCGGTTATTATTTCCGTGTTTAAGATTATCTAGCCCATTAATTAATTCAAGCCACCAAATAGCTTTCCGTTAATTAATATCTTTTGTCCTTAGTTAAGGAACGGTTCAACATTATTATCCATACCGAAACTAGTTCCACTTGCAAGATTTTGTATGATAAAAGCTTATGAACCTCCCAAGGGGGCAAATCGAACAAAGTGTACTTGCACACGATTCTCCGTATTAAATCTTAGCAATCACATGTGACCAATAATATTGCCCAAGATAAAAAGTATTGAATCTCGTTGATTCTCTGCCCATGATAAGTCAAAGTAATAGTTACCAACCACACGTGATCCTATTTAAGGAACGAAGATTAAGAAATAACGAACCACCGAGGTCTAATTCTTCCTTGTTCGATTCAAGAAATTTGTCCTCCTGTAGGTCCTATTCAATTAAGATCGGTCATGCACTAGTGTAATCTCTTGGTCAAGACAAGTCAATTTGAGCCTTACACTTCAACCTTTCACGATGGATTGTTCATTTCCATCTAGGTCGTGAATGGTGTACTTTTTAGTTACAAAGACCAAGGCTTAATCTTACGTGATCTGGTATCACTAAATTAACTACAATGTAACATGTACTATTTAATGAACAGTTATGCAATAAATATATGTAACATTCGATGATATTTAAAGCATCAATGATAAACAATTTATTTCAGTAAATAAGTCCGAAATTCAGTTTTGATTATACAAAGTAAAAACATAATTTCCAGTATAATCCCAACACGCTCTGAATTACAAAAAGATTATTATTTAATCATTTGTTTAGAAATAATAGTTTGTAATTCAAAGACAAATTAATGGATAGCTTACCCCTTCTTCGATGATGTTGTCTTGCCTGGAATCGGGAATATTCCCGTTTCGAGCCTTTCTGGTAGTTTGAAATAACTCGAAATGGGTAACAACAGGCTCAATCTCTCTAGCTTTCTTTTTTTCTTCTTTCTACGATAGTCATTAACGTGTCCCCTTATTAGATATATTAAAAGTAAATATATAAACAAAATAAAATGTTAGGATTTTGATCTTACCAAATTTTCTCTTATGCGTGCATAACCTTTATTCGAGCCACGATTTTCTCGCCTCCATTGATTTGGCTTGTGTGCGATTTTTCTCACTTAGTAGCTACAATTTAATAGAAATACGATAAACACTGAAAAGCATATGACATTAAATGATATTTATCAATTTTACCTGGAACTCATCATTCATAGATCGTCGCACAAACTCTTCCCAAAGACGGGCCACCGACGGGCAATTCTTGATAGGCCTCGGGACTAGCCGAGTAAAGACCGAAGATCCGGATTTCGTGGCTTGACTTCTCCAAGCCCGAAAATTCTTGGCGATACTCGACTCCACTTATGACGATATTTTTCTTCTTCTTTGAATGATCAAGGCGAGAAATGTACTCTGAAGCATATAACATAACAATGGTTGCTGGATTCAGTAATCATATAACAACTTTCAATAAGCATATATATAATTAACATACCGAAAGTTCATCCCATAATCTTTCTTTTTCAAAGAAGTGAGTTTGTCGCTCGCCAAATCCTTGGATGGCGACCTGATAGGGATTATCGCCTAATTTAGCTACTCGAGGTAGAAAAAGACAACGTCTCACTCTGTTTTACCGATTGCACCGCCCATATTCATTGAATGATAACTTAATAACATACTATTTAATTAGATTCAACGATCAATCATATAATTACAATTTCAACTGCTCAATTATAATAAAATTACGAACTTGTTTCCCCTGCTACTCAGCCCTCTTAATGAAGACATCCTCGACTATACCTCTGCTACGCTTATCCCCAAAGCTGCTAGTGGTGGGAGCAGAAGTGTTACCCTGATCCAAATCATCAGTATGATGTCGATCATCATCACCATGATATCCATCATAATCTCCACCATGATCTCCTAAATATACTCCATCATCATCTCCGGGATGTGGCAGATAAGACATGATCTTGTAAAACGGAAAAAACAACATTTAATAAACAAAAACAAAACAATATTTAAGGAAGCGAAAGAAATAACATTCAATAAAGCAAAAAAACAACATTTAATAAAAGCGTATAAACACAATCAATAAAATCGTCTTTTTTTTTAGCACTTGTTTTTCTTTTTCGTTTTTTGGTTGACTTTTCTCGTTCATGACCATGAATGTTAACAAGATCCGGATTGTCATATTCATCCACATCGACAATTACTCTCTGGTACGGGCGTGAATTTGCAAGATCATCGAAAGAGGGTACAGAATGAGTGAAGTTCTGAAAAGGATCATCGATAGTGACAATATCTTCATCGACGTGGTCGCTAATTTGGTAACTAGTGTTAAATTTGTTTGATAGAACCACGATGGACCATTTCTTATTAACTGGGTCGGGGACATAAAAAATTTGTTGAGCTTGATTGGCCATTATGTAAGGGTCATTTCTGTATCCCACATTCTTCAAATCAACGCAGCGTCACCCCCGATCTTTCAACTTGGACCCGTTGGGATCCTCACCCAATCGCACTCTCGAAGATTGGTTGTCGGTGAACAACATAGTCGAAGTTTCCAAATGTTGACAATCATCCAAAAGTAAGTAGTATTCGATTGATCCCTGCGATTCTGCGATAATGGACACCCCACTATTCTGCATTGTACTTGTGGCATCATGATCTCTGGTATAAAATGTGTATCCGTTTATAAGATAACACTTGTATGAATACACATGTCTATCAGGTATTCTAGATAACCACTTAACTCTTTCATTCAATGATTCTTTATCCCGTGACAACATATTTGCTACATAACCATTGAACCAGTCAACAAACGTGCGATTGTGCTCAACTTCAATCCATGATCTATCTCTGGGTGGGAAATGTCTCAACAAGTGTTGGATGTGCAGGTCAATAAAAGGAAGCACGTCGATCGTGTTGTGAAGTCGCTACAAGTGCATCCGTGTTAGTTCCTCCATACTAACACTTACAGATTGACCACCGTAATGCCTTCACCATCCATCCTATTGGTGTACCGAGTAATTGGAAGTCGAATTGCATCGACATTCTAATGAATTCGCACCCGATGCTCGATTGCTTCTTCTACTAAATAAATAGCGTTACGCAATGCATCCCTCCTACCTTGACATATTCATCACATATCCTTTGAGCACTTTCATATATCTCTACACCATACATCCATCGATACGGTAGGGGCCACACATCCTTGTCTCGTGTACCAAATGAACAGTTAGGTGAACCATTATATCAAAAAATGATGGAGGGAAATACATCTCAAGCTCACAGGCGTCCCCAATAATCTGTCTTTGAAAACCAAAGCAATTTTCTAGGATCTATGACCTTGATACTCATTGCCTTGAAGAACCAACATAACTTTGTTATGGTTATCGCTTTATTTTCGGGCAAGATAGAACGTGTTGCAATGGGCAAAAAGTCTCCATGATGACATGATAGTCATGCAATTTCAGATTCATCGGTCTCACGCCATCATCGATCTGAGTTTACGTAGGTTGGACGAATAACCCTCTGGAACTTTCACATCCTTTAGCGTCTGAAGTAACTCTTTTCTCTCATTCTTGGACAAGGTGTGTAATGCGGCGGGAAGAAAACGGTTGACCGCTTTTCTCTAGAACAAATTTTAATTATGCTCTTATTCCCATATCAATCATATCCATTCTTGCATTGTAACCATCCTTGAACTTCTTATCAGTTAGGAGAGTGTTGAGCAAGATGGGACAAACGTTCTTCTCAACGTGCATTAGATCAATGAAGTGCTACCATACAACTCTTTTCAATAGGGCAATTGAAAGAAAATTGATTCCTTCTTTCAACTGCTAGTGGGGACACTCTTTGAGAAGATCTTTTCGTACCGTGTGTCGATATTCTTCATCTCATTCAATACATCTGAACCTGATAATAAACGTGGTGCTCACCTATCTCGATTGTGCCATCGAATGCATCGACCATTGTTCTGTACTTATGGGTTGGGTCCAACCACCTCCTATGTCTCATGTAAACTGTTTTCCTACAATGACTCAATCGAATGTGATGTGTCTTCTTGGTACAACAAGGACATGCATCGTCCCCCTTCACACTATATCGAGATAGATTCCCGTAAATGGAAAGTCATTGATAGTTCCAAACAACATGGACTTCAACTTGAAATTCTCCTCTCTACAAGCATCATACACATCGACACCCTCATCCCACAGGAGCTTCAAGTCCTCAATCAAAGGAGCCAGATATACATCTATGTTGTTACCAGGTTGTTTGGGTCCTGATATCAACATAGACAACATCATGTAAGTGCGCTTCATGCACAACTCGGGTGGAAGATTATAAACTAACAGAATCAATTGACCATGTCTTGTGGTTGGTACTTTGGATACCGAACGGATTCATTCCGTCGACCGAGAGTGCAAGACGCCAAGTGTCGTGGGTTCGGTGCCAAATTCGGATGCGACATCGAATCTCTTCCACCGGGTGAATCGGCAGGTGTCTTAACATTCCATCTTTGATCCTATCATCATGATGTCAAGAGTTAAATTTCTAGCATCCACAACGCTACTATACATTCTCCCGAATCTTGATATTATTGGAAAGTACCACATCACCTTCAAGGAGATTTATTTTTCTTATATCGCTTTTAGCCCATTTTGGGACATTCATCGAGGTCTGCGTACTCCTTTCGAAATAAGATACAATCACCCTGGACAAGCATGAATTTTTCGATGTGTTAACTTGATGGACTTGAGCATTTGTTTAACATCATATGCTCTCTTAGGCAAGACATTTCCATCGGCGATGAACCACTAATCGCTTTCCGGCATACTTGTAAAGCACTCATCGGACAAGTGGTGAGTCGCTTTTAGGTTGAACAATATCAACACACGGTGACGTTTTGTTGCCTTCTTACACCGCCCACGATGGTAATCCAAACAGAATCCCTTAACTTCTCGAACATATAAGGGTGATATTGCAGATCATCGTCATCCCCACTCGATGTATCAACAGTCGGTACATCATCGAAAATATCCGCATCCACTGTATCTTCAAACCTAAAGTCAGTTTCTAGGTTGCTTGAGCTACATCCATCTCTTCTCTCACCATGATATGTCCAAACGGTATATGTTTTATCAATACCGTGAATCATCAAGTGGTCAAACAGACTTTCTCGACCACTAACGGTTTTTCCATTCATACATTTCCAACACGGACATGGAATGTACCGAGGGTCGGTGCAGTGTCTAATTGCATGATTACAAAATTCTTCCACCCCATTCCTATACTCATCTGATAATCGATCTGCTCGAACCCACTTTCGATCCATATAGAACTAAATGCCTATAGGAAATACAATATGAAGACTGTTTCTCAAGACAATGTATCTAAAAATATTAAACCTAAAAGCATACCTAACTATACTTAATCTACATTCATTTTAATTTTCTAATGTACCATATATCATTAATCATCTTATTCATTTGAAACACACAAAAATTAATTCAAGCCACGTACTAACAACAATTAATCCAAGCTACTAACAACAATATAATTAAACCAACATTAATCACACATAACAACAATACTTTTGAATGAAACAACTAATACCTTTGAATGAAACATCTACTACTTTTTACAGAAACAACTAATACCTTTGACTGAAACACCTAATATCTTATTATGAAACAACTAATACCTTTTAATGAAATAACTAATACCTTTGAATGAAACTCCTAATATTTTTTATTAATAAAACAACTAATACCTTTGAATAAACACCTAATACCTTATTATGAAACAACTAATACCTTTGAATGAAATAACTAATACCTATCAATGAAACACCTAATACTTTTTTATGAAACAACTAATATTACCTTTTAATGAAACACCTAATACTTTTAAATGAAACAACTAATACCTTTAAATCAAACAACTAATACTTTTGAGTGAAACAACACACAAATTGACAACCAGTTAACCACAATCTAATCAAACAACAATTAATTCTAACGTGACTATATATATTCAAACATATAACAAAAACAACAACAAACCAACAAACCAATTAATTAATCTATAACAACAATTAAACATATAACAACAATTAATCTATATAACAACAATTAACATATAACAACAATTAAACTAAATTAAACAATCTTAATATTCAAATAAAAACTACAAACCAATTAATTAATCTAGCTAATTAACATGACTATCCTACCATATATATACACATATATATATATACACACATACATATATATATAAATATTAAAATACAATAATTAAATTACCTATGAAGAAGGAGGCGGCGGCGGTAGGGGAGGAGGAGGAGGAGGCGTCGGCGGCGGTAGGGAGGACGAGGAGGCGACGACGCGGTAGGGGAGGTGGAGGGTGTGACACACGACACGGTAGTGGAGGAAGGAGGTGGAGACCAGGCGACGCACGTACGGCGGTAGGGGAGGAAGAGGGCGACGCGTACGTAATGGCAATGGACGGAGGAGGTGGCGGCGACGGCCGAAAAATGGAGAAGGGTTTGGACGAGAGAGATGAGGGAATATCAGTGTGAGAAAATTAGAAATTAAAAACGCGATGGGGGCGCGGGGCTCAGGTATAGGGCTGCAGAATTCATCCCTTACAGAGCGCTTTAGAACCGCTCTCTCTTGCAGAGCGGTTCTGAACCGCATTCCTAGTGGAGGGTCTTGCAGAGTGGTTATCAACCACTCTCTCTTGGAGCTTGCAGAGCGGTTCTGAATCGCTCTCTCTTGGAGAGCGGTTTACAACCGCTTTTTAATTTATTTATTTTTTAATTAAAAATCGCTCTCCAAGGACAATTTTGGAGAGCTCTTTCTAAAAGGGCTCTCCAAGTGAAGCTCTCCAAGCTCAAATGTGTTGTAGTGCCCACCCCACCCAAAGCAAGCTTTAACAACTTTAAAAAGCCTCTGTCTTGTAAAAAGAACTCTCAAATTTGGCAGTGTCTTAACAATATTAATATTTAAAGAAATATTATATCGTTTTAACATAATCGAAATAAAATTATATATTTATATATAATATAATTAATGCACCAACAAACAAACAATTTATCACCTATTGAAAATTGTCAACGTCCATTAACACATAGTGATATCTAATTAAAATCACCCATATTTTAAGTCCTTACCACAATTTAATTCAATTTGTACCATTATTTTTATATTTATCCGTAATACCAATTTTTTTTTTTTCAATTTTTTGTGGACTTCATTAAGAGTATAATGATCTTTTTCAATTTTTTCAATATTCTCTTGGCTTAAAAAAAAACTTAAATTCAAAATTTTAATAAAAATGAACTTTTTTAATAAGAATGAGCTAAAAATTGAGGTTTTCTCTATCTTACATATTAATTTAAATTTAGTTTATCAGGACACGTATTATAAATAAATACATATATATGTTGCTACTAAATGACATTTTATTCGGTAACATGAGTTACATAATGGGAGCAAGGGGCAATATCGATTAAACAACCCAAATCAAGATCGATAATCATTACAGCAATGTCGTTAAGTCAGTGAGCTGAACAATTAACCCAGGTAAGGAGTTTTGGTGTCTTCACTTTGAACATTGGATTATAGTCGAAGAAATTAGACGGCCGCAACTCAAAAGTGTTACACAATGTTGGCATTATTGGATAATCTTCTTGTATGGGCACATGATGAACTCCCATTGTGTACCACACCACTATATCCTTGTTCTCTATTTCCGTATTCCTGCACCATCCAAACATAACCAAAATACACAACTAATAATTAGAACCAAAATCCACATTTGAAATTCAATCTAACATCGTATTATAAAAAGCACCCTAAATCCTCTCATTCTATATATTGGTATATATTACAATTAGTATTTCATTTCATACAAGTGTCCTAATTGCATAATTGCGGGTACAAGATTTTATTTTCAAGGACCATGTAGGGAGTGACAATTTAAGGACCGTATGTTTACGTTTTGGCAGAGAAGTAGGTGTGTAATAAAGAAAAAATAGTAATTTAGGCCCGTACAAAATTAATTTCACAAATTTAGGCCCGAAAATTGGCCTACTTTTGCCCTAAAAAGAATTCATGGCCTATATTAATTAAAATGTAAGCATATGGTCCTTAAATTGTCACTCTTCTAAGTTATCACTAATACACATTTGGACTTGGACAACTGTTAAAATAGCCCTTAGAGAGCGGTTATAACAGCTGTCCAAGTAACAGCTGTCCAAACTTGGACAGCTATTAAACAACCGTTGTCCAAAAGATTGGGTTTGGACAGCGGTTTTCAACCGCATTGCAAGAAGGGGGGCTTGGACAACAGTTATTAACCGCTGTCCAAGCAAAAGCCTTGGACAGCGGTTAATAACCGTTGTCTAACTTTTTTTTTTTTAATAATTTCTTTTATTATGTTAGATAGACAGCGGTTATAAACCGCTGTCCAACATCTTTTTTTTTTAATTATTAATTTATATTTTAATAATCCTATAATAAAACCATAAACCAAAACTTATATATACGTCCAATACCATAAACCATGAACCATAAACCAAAAATCCTATAATAAAACTATAAATCAAAACTTATACCACATATACGTCAAATACCAAAACATCAAATAAATAAACATACACATCATGAAATAAATAAACATACACATCATAAACATACGTCCAATTAATACACCAAAAACATGAAATATATATCATCACAAATATATAATTTCATTACATGCTACCAAAATTTCAAACAACGATCACTCAATATCGTATGAATATAAGAATCGATTGTAAAGGTAGCCCGTTCAATCGGTTTTCCATTTCTCCAGTCTTTTCTTAGAGTAAGACTTGAGCTCACGTTCATAGATAAACTGCAAACAACGAATCAATCAATATAGTATGAATTTTTATTCAATCAATAATAATTTAAATAAATCGATAAATTGACTTACATTGAGAGGAATGTTCGTTAGAGAAGTGCGGATTATATTTTCAATAAAGCAACACACAAATGTCCACAATGTTCATTATCTCGTTGCCTCGGAACCTATTGATTAACAATTATAATCACGTATTACAATTATGATTTCTTTCTATTAATTTGATAATTTACTAAATTAAATTTACCTTAATGTTAATCCAATTCACTTTATTTAACTTAGATCTTGAACCTTGACTCTGAAGGCGACTCCGATACATCGTCATCACACTATTATTATTATAATTAAAAAATAAAATAGATTAAATATGCATCATTTTAAAAGTAAAATAAATCATTATATAGAATATTAAAAATGAACTTACGCTTCCATATATGAAACGAGATCATGGCGATTTGAATAAACTCCATCCCGAAATTTGGTCCATAAAATACACACTTAATGTATTCATGTGTATGGCGACCCAAAGACCCAATGGTTCCTATATTATATTGAGAATATTAAAATTAACTGCAAATTTAGCATATATATGTGCAAATATTATAAACATGAATACAAATTTTAACGAAATGTTTATCACTCATCCCACATTTGTTGGCAAAAAAATGAGATGTTCGCTCCCAGTTTGATTCAGCATATGAATAACTAACCCATCCATGGTATGTACTCTATCACACCCAATATGCAAGACACTTGGGGGGAGACGAAGGAATACATTCCACTTGCTCGGACATCTCTAGAGAGATATACCTCACCCAAATATCTTTAACCAACATATATCGTTAATTAATATTTAAAAAGAAAAATTAAACTATCTGAGAAAGTGAATATTGAGAATTAGTAAACACATACGAGGTAAAGGGCTATGGTGGTTGCACTCAACCACTCGTCATTCAAGACTTGGCGTACATGTTCCTCAACGAATTCTTGGAAAGTATTACGATGAAAGTGAGCAAGCATGGGAACCTGTGACGATCTCGAAAGCATTAGACGTACCATCCGGTGCACCCTAGATTGTACATAATCATCGTGATCTAAGTCTCCGTCATGGGATAACCAAGTCCGGCCTTGATGGAGTCCTCGTTCTCCCTCTAACCGTCTCGACACCCTCCGATTTCTCTTTAGCCTTTGTGGTGATTTCTTCCGAGGCTTTTTATGGTGTCGGCAGATTCTACAATTAATTTGCAATATTATTTAGAACCACAAATAAGATAATGAACTTTAATAATATATATTTTACCCTCATGGTGCTAGAGACCAAGTTGCTTTCGGCCATTCGATGAAGTGCCCGACCATTTATTCGACCGTGACAACTTCATCGATTGGTTTTTGCACCGGCCAATCCTCTTGTCCGATTCTGGTTACATCGAGTGTGACCCTCACGAAACCGGGAGTGATAGGATGACCATGAATCATTCCATGGGAGTCGCAATGTTCTGTGGCCACCAACCGATCGGGATCCTCCAAATAAAAAAAAAAGCAAAATAATGTTGGTTGTTCGAATAAGATATTTAGTTAGAAAATTTTAATACACTAATCTTTAATTAAAACAAATGTGAGACATGCATATCGATACGAGAGACGTTTTTGAAGTGCCTCAATAAAATCGTCCCTAGGGTTAATTGAAAAACATAGCATTAGCGACACTATGTTCCTGACTTGCTCCACTTTCGGCGACGTTACGTGGCTCGTTCTTCTCTCGGACCTCAAACGTTCCACATCTTTAGACAACTTGCAACCTGCTTAAGTTAGTATACCCACCATATTCATGGCTTGAAGACCGGTGCCATCGCCAACGATGTCTTCGTCACGCCATATCCGACACTCTGTGTGGCGGGATGCTCTCGGCGACCTATAGCCCGTCGAAACAGATCATCGGGGCCGATAATGCGAAGTCGTCGAGGCGTCATGGTCCGAGCTAGACGCTCCTCTGAATCATCAAAAATAAAAGATTATTATTTAATTATTTGTTTATAAATAATAGTTTGTAATTGAAAGATAAATTGATAGATAGAGCGATGTGCCTTTGTGATGCGTGAATATTCTCGTCTCGACCCCTTTACGGTAGTCTGAAATAAGTCGAAATGGGTAACAATATGCTCACTCTCTCCAGCTTTTCTTCTTTCTTCTTTCTACGATAGTGATGAACGTGTCCCTTTATTAGATATATTAAAAGTGAATATATAAAAAAATATTAAAAGTTAGGATTTTGATCTCACCATATTTTCTCTTATTAAATGTAACCTTTGTTCGATCCACGATATCGCGCCTCCATCGACTTGGCTTGATCGCGATTTTTATTACTTCGATTCTACAGTATAATAGAAATATGATAAACACTGAAAAACTTAGGGCATTAGAAATTGAGGAAATGACATTGATCAATTTTACAAAATCATCCTCCATAGCTCTTGCTCAAAACTCCTCCCAAAGATGGAGCCACCATAGGGCTATTACGACTGTGGGAGGACTAGCCGAGTATAAAGACCGGTTTAGGATCTCGTGTGTTACTTCTCAACCAAGTCCGAAAATTCTTGGCCATTACTCCAGCTTGCGATAATATTTGCTTCTTCTTTGTGTGGTCAAGACCTCTGAATGTAGTCTATACGCATATAACATAACAATTTAGTAAATTTAAGGGTCATACTACAACTTTCAATAAATATATAATTAACATACCGTAAGTTAGTCCCCATAATCTTTCCTTCAAAGTCGGGTTTGAAACTACGCCGATCCTTGGTTGGCAAAAGACGATAGGGATCACGCTCATTGCAGCTCAATGTAGAAGGACAACGACTCACTCTCTTTTCCTATTGCTGTCGAAACTCATTGAACGATAACCGCAATAACATAGTATTTAATTAGGTTCAACGATCAATCAATATATTTATCGATTTCAAAACTGCTCAATTGTAATAAAATTACGAAGTGTTTTCCCCTTGCTACTGAGCTCTCTTAATAGATGACATGGTGACTATACCCGAAAGTGTGCTTCTCCCCCGAGTGCTAGTGGTGGTGGGAACATCGGTGTCACTCTCTCTCAAGTCATCGGGGATTTGTCGATCATATGCACCATGATCATATCGCCATGATCTCCATCGTAATATCCATCATCATCTCCATCATCTCTCTGGATATGGCAAAGCGAGACATGATACTACACATTTGAGCTTGACAATTTGCACTTGGCGGACCCTTTTTCAAACTGACTCTCCAAATAATTATGACTTGAGGCGGTTTTTAAAAAAAAAAAAACAAAACCGGTGGTTTGAAACCGTGTCCAGAATAAATCTTGGACAACGGTTTCAAACCATTGCCTAATCTAATTACTGCCAAATGTTAGTAACTCCTAAATAAACATTTGGACATCGGTTAAATTTTTTTTTTTTTTTTATATACATATATGAACCGAGACCTAGCTCTCAGACTTCATTAATTTCTTTCTCTCCAATTTCCTCTCCCCCCAAAATCGCCGCAAAAACCGAAGACCAAATCGCCGTAAATGCCGGTTTCCTTCAACTAATTGGCCGTGCATTGCCAAGACCTAGCCGCCGTAAATCGGCTTCTCCCTCTCCCCCAATCGTCGCGTGCCCTCCTCCTCTCCTCCTCCTGTTGCCTCCCCGCCCTCCCTCTCTGCTTGTCCATAATCCTCCCTCCCCTCACTTGGCAAACCTCCATAACACTTAGTTGTTGCATGAGATTGTACATCTGTTTTTTTTTTTTTTTATTGTCCGCAAGTTTTTTATCCTAATTGTTTTTAGGGTGGAAATGTTTGCATATAGAATTGTTATGTATGATAGTGTCAAATTTGTGTATTATTTTGAGTTAGTTCACCTTCCTTGGCAGTGTCCATTGATCTCCATATGAATCTGTCTTTTTTTTTTTTACAAAGGTTTACTTCTAAACAAGTGATCATTTTTATTTTAATCCTTATTCATATTATATATGTTGCTCTTGTTGTTTTTTGAACTGAACTAATCTTGTTGTTTATAATACTTAGTTTTGTTTATATTATATATGTTGCTCTTTTTTTTTTTTTTAAATTTGAAATATTATATTTTTGCAAAATTTGTACAATTTAGTTGCTCTTGTTGTTTATATTACTGGTCTACTTCAGAAGACAATGTCATTCAAGCCTAATACACATGTGTTCATAGTATAAGAGTATGTTATCAACTGAAATTTTAATTTATAAGTAGGTGATGCAGATGTGACTTATAAGTAGATGTATCATGTATACTGCATAGATAGTTCTTATCATGTATGAAACATCCGGTTGTGAATATTGTTTGTTTTTTGTTTATTAAATGTTGTTTTTACGCTTTCGGATCATGTCTCGTTTGCCATATCCCTAGAGATGATGGAGATTCTGATGGAGATCATGGCGCATATGATCATGGTGCATATGATGACTTGAGAGAGTGTGACACTGATGCTCCCACCACCACTAGCAGCTCCGGGGAGAAGCTCACTCGGGGTATAGTTACAATGTCATCTATTAAGAGAGCTCGTAGCAAGGGGAAAATACTTCAGGTAATTTTATTACAATTGAACATTTTGAAATCGATAAATATATTGATTGATCGTTGAACCTAATTAAATACTATGTTATTGCGCTTATCGCTCAATGAGTTTGGACAGACAATAGGAAAAGAGAGTGAGTCGTTGTCCTTCTACATTGGAGCCGCAAATCGGGAGCGTGATCCCTATCGTCTTTGCCCGACCAAGGATCGCGTAAATTTCAAACCGACTCGCTGAAGGAAAGATTATGGGACGAGCTTACGGTATGTTAATTATATATTTATTGAAAGTTGTAGTATGACCCTTAAATTTACTAAATTGTTATGTTATATGCGATAGACTACCTTGAGAGGTCTTGACCTCACAAAAGAAGAAGCAAATATTGTCGCAAGTTTGAGTAATGGCCAAGAATTTCCTGACTTGGTTGAGAAGTAACACACGAGATCCTAAACCGGTCTTTACTCGGCTAGTCCGCCCTCTGACGTGTCGGAATAGCCCTATGGTGGCTCCATCTTTGGGAGGAGTTTGTGAGCAGAGCTATGGAGGATGATTTCCAGGAAAAATTGATCAATGTCATTTCCTCAATTTCTAATGCCCTAAGTTTTTCAGTGTTTATCATATTTCTATTATACTGTAGGATCGAAGCAATAAAAATCGCAATCAAGCCAAGTCGATGGAGGCGCGATATCGTGGATCGAACAAAGGTTATGCACGAATAAGAGAAAATATGGTGAGATCAAAATCCTAACTTTTAATTTTTTTTATATATTCACTTTTAATATATTTAATAAAGGGACACGTTCATCACTATCGTAGAAAAGAAAGAAAAAAAAAGCGGAGAGTGAGCATATTGTTACCCGTTTCGACTTATTTCAGACTACCAGAAAGAGTCGAGATGGGAATATTCACGATCCCAATGCACAACGCATCATCGAAGAAGTGGTAATCTATCCATTAATTTATCTTTCAATTACAAACTATTATTTATAAACAAATAATTAAATAATAATCTTTTGTTTTTTTTGATTCGGGAAATGTCTATCTCGGACCATGACGCCGACATTACATTCGCATGATCGCCCCGATGATCTGTTTGGGCCATTTATGGGTCGCCAGAGAGCATCCCTACCGCCACGGAAGTGTCGGATATGGCGTGTGAAAGACATCTTTAGCAATGGCACCTGGTCTTCAAGCCATGAATATGGTGGGTATACTAACGGAACAGGTTGCCAAGTTGGCTAAAGATGTGGAACGTTTGAGGTCTGAGAAAAGATCGAGCCACGGAATGTCGTCGAGTGGAGCAAGCTGTGAACATAGTGTCGCTAATGCTATGTTTTTTGCTAACCCTAGGGACGACTTTATTGAGGCACTTCAAAACGTCTCACGCGACGATATGCATGTCTCACATTTGTTTTAATTAAAGACTAGTGTATTAAAATTTTCTAACTAAATATCTTATTCAAACAAAAAAACGACCTTTTTTTACTCAGATCGGAGGATCCCGACGGTTGGTGGCCCGCAGCTCGCTCGTTGCAAACTCCCATGGAATGATTCATGGTCATCCCATCACTCCCGGTTTCGTGAGGGTCACTGGCTCGATGTACCCGTAATCGGAGAGGAGGATTCAATGCAAAAAACCAATTGATGAAGCCACACGGTCGAACACCGGGCGGGCACTTCATCGAATGGCCGAAAGCAACTTGGTCTCTAAAGCACCATGAGGGTAAAATATTTGTTATTAAAGTTCATTATCTTATTTGCGGTTCTAAATAATGTTGCAAATTAATTGTAGAATCTGCCAACCCCACATGAGGCTAAATCGGGGACTCCATCGCGCTAAGACTTAGTTATCCCATGACCGAGACTTAGATCACGATGATCATTTACGATCTAGGGTGCACCGGATGGTATCGTCTAATGCTTTCGATATCGTCACAATTCCCCATGCTTACTCTCACTTTCATCGAGAATACTTTCCAAGAATTCGTCGATGAGGAAACATGTCTTGTGAAGTCTTGAATGACGAGTGGTTGAGTGCAACCACCATAGCCCTTTACCTCGGTATGTGTTTACTAATTCTCAATATTCACTTTCAGATAGTTTAATTTTCTTTTTAAATATTAATTAAGCGTATATATGTTGGTTAAAGATATTTGGGTGAGCTATATCTCTCCGGAGATAACCGAGCAAGTGGAATGTACTCCTTCGTCTCCCCAAGTGTCTTGCATAATGGGTGATAAGGCATGCACCATGGATGGGTTCGTTAATCACATCTTTGAATCTAACTGGGAGCGATCATCTCATTTTTTTTTTTTTCGCCAACAAATGTGGGGTGAGTGATAAACATTTCGTTAAAATTTGTATTCATGTTTATAATATTTTGCACATATATATGCTAAATTTGCGCTTAATTTTAATACTCTCAATATAATATAGGAACCATTGGGTCTTTAGTCGCCATACACATGAATACATTAAGTGTGTATTTTATGGACCCACTTTCATGATGGAGTTTATTCTAATCGCCTACGATCTCGTTTCATATATGGAAGCGTAAGTTCATTTTTAATAATCTATACAATGATTTGTTTTACTTTTAAAATTATGCATATTTAATCTATTTTTATTTTTTAATTATAATAATAATAGTGTGATGACAATGTATCGAGTCGCCTTGAGTCGGGGCTCAAGATCCGGGTTAAATAAAGTGAACTGGATTAACATTAAAGGTAAATTTAATTTAGTAAATTATCAAACTAATTAATAAAAAGCAATCATAATTGTAATCACGTGATTATATTGTTAATCAACGGTTTAAAGGAAACGAGATAATGACCATTGTGGACATTTTGTTTGTTGCTTTATAGAAGATATAATCCGCGCTTCTATAACTAACATTCCTCCCAATGTAAGTCAATTATTGATTTATTTAAATTATTATTGATTGAATAAAAATTCATACTATATTGATTGATTCGTTGTTTGCGGTTTGTCTATGAGCGTGAGCTCAAGTCTTACTCTAAGAAAAGATCGGAGAAATGGAAAAAACGATTGACCGGGTACCTTTACAATCGTTTTATATATTCATCTGATCAATATTGAGAGAATGTTGTTTGAAATATTGGTAGCATGTAATTAAATTATATATTTGTGATGATATATATTTCATGTTTTTGGTGTATTGACGTATGTTTATGATTGTATGTTTATATATTTCGATGTTTTGGTATATATATGTGGTTTATGGTTTTATTATAGGATTTTTTGGTTTATGTGGTATTTGGCGTATATATAAGTTTTGGTTTATAGTTTTATTATAAGATTTTTAAAATGTAAATTAATAATTAAAAAAAAAAAGATATTGGAAAATGTTTTCAACCATTGTCTATGTAAAATAAAAAACGAATTAAAAAAAATATATAAACTTGGGCGTTATTTATCAACGTGTTTATCAAGCCGATATATTCAAAAGCGATTAAAAACCATTTGTCCAAGTCTTTTCTTGGACAACGGTTTTTTATCATTTATCAAGCTTAGACGGTGATGCTTGGAGAAGCGGTTATAACCGCTCTCCAAGGTCCTTTTTCACAAAATTCCCAAGCCCAAATGTGTATTAGTGATGATCCCAGAAAAGCGGAAGAAACAACATTTAATAAACAAAAACAAAACAATATTCAATAAACCGGAAGAAACAACATTTAATAAAAGCGGAAAAACAACATTTAATAAAAAAACAGAAAGAAACAACATTTAATAAAAGCGGAAGAAACAACATTCAATAAAATCGTACATTTCTTTTTAGCACTTGTTTTTTTTTTTTTTTTTTTACTCATTGCAATTTTTGTTGCTTCTCAAGACAATATGTATCCTAATGTATCATCATTAATCATCTAATTAAAAAACACACTATCCATTCATTAAATTAATAACCAAAATATATCCTAATGTATTAATCCTAATTTATGCTTAAATCCTCACACAAGCATATTATCAAACACCTTAAGTGCATTATTCATCTCTAACAAAATGTTCATTTCTAACACTAACAAAAAAAATTCATTCAAGCCACTAACAACAATTAATTCAAGCTACTAACAACAATATAATTAAACCAACATTAATCTCACACTAACAATAATTAATCATAACAAATTAACTATATATATACTAAACATATATATATATATAAACACATTTATATATATATATAATAGCTTATAACAATTAATCCATATATATCCTAACAATTAATCCCAAACATATATATATAAACACATTTCCGGTTGATTTTTAAAATAATTTTCACATTTTATGTAAAAATCTTTTATTTAGTCGTGTCTGTTAAGGTAATATACATGATAGATCGAGAATAACTTTTTTTTTTATAACCGTAAGTATGGGGTAGCAATTGCAGGACTACATATTTATGTACTGATATATATATTTAGGTCATTAAACTTTTACTTGGCACATTTTGGCTCTTAAATTTGAATTTTACGCACGTATAGTCCAAATTGGAGAAAAACACATGACAAATCATCCTAAATTGAGGTGTTTCATGTTAAAAGCAAAAAAAAATAAAAAAATTAAATGTCCTACAATTGCTACCCCTAAATTCCATACCTAAGGGTCCATTTAGCGATGGTATCCTCTCCATGAGACTGATCAACATACACCCCACCTGCATATTTCTCAGATTTATTATACGGTGTGACCCACACATGGTAGTTGCTAAATTGCTCATCATCGTCTTCCGCCAGCACTGCATCTGCAACAGAGCCCGGGATCAGACGGTAGCCAATGCTGTTCCCGACATTAGGAAGTGTGAAAATTTTCATGTATGAAAATCTATAAAATTGCCCTAAATCAATCATCTAAACCCTAAACACTAATTAATGAACCCTAAATTATGACCTATTCGGGGCGGGTGAACCATGAACCACTTGGACCGAGTGAACCATGAACCACTCAATTTTATCTTACCTTCACCAATTACGAGAATTTGGTTATAAATTAAAGTTTTTTTCATGTATGAAAAAATTTCATATTAGACTTTGTCATTCTTAATTTATGCAAGACTCGTAATATATATTACCTTACACGGTTGCCATATAGTCATGCCCTTGATATCAAAGGGCGGATTTTGTTTAGATTCCCGTAATCCGTACCGTCGCCTTTTGGGATCGGAAACATCATCCGATCGCTATAATCGACGATTTTCATCTCATCAAGATCCACGGTTGCCTTAACACCCTCTATAGGTCTCATGTAAAAGTTGATTGTACCATCTAAATAGTAGCACATAACTTGTACCACCCTTTTGGTGTTAATTTCCATCCCATACCATCCAATGGTGAAGGCTTCACACAACACTTTACTCAAATCAAGCCCTCTTTTTGCAATGGAGGCCTTAAATGGCTCATATTTATGCGGCAACTCACTCGCCATCGCTTGCTCCTCGTTGTTGAGCGTAGGGTAGCCGTTTCCATAGTAGACGTTGTCTGATAAAATCGCGTTTTTCTTCAAATCAACGAGGATTTCGTGGCTCTTGGAGTAGACACGTGCTATAACGAACGCTCTACGAGGGACGAGGAAGGTGTTGTATGGATTTCCTAGTTGCCATGATAGCACCATTTCTTTATCTGGCTCATCTAAGCCTACATATTGAAAGGTGAAATCTTGGTGGAATATCTTGATTAGGGTTTGGACTTGGTAGAGCTCAAATTGAGAAAGGGAGTCTAAAGGGTGAGTTGCAAGATGAAGGGAGATGTTGAAATGGATGAGAGAGAGGAGGATGATACTAAAGAATGGCCCTCTCATTGTTGCAATGTTTATTTCTCTTGCCAAAAGCTAAGGGTATATGTGATCATTATATAGATGCAGAATATGCGTGATGATTAGTAAAAATATCTTACATTATACACAAACTCTCATGTGAAACTTCACTACGCCAAAAACTGGATACGACAACGGGGAAAAGACAACGGGTATTGACTAAACCCGTTGTCGTAGGACTAAACGCCGTTGTCGTAGCTAAACCCGTTGTCGAAACTTTGAGAAATGCGGGATTTACACCGAAAGACAACGAGTTTTAATACCCGTTGTCAAAACATGTTGTTTTTTTTAAATTAATAATTAAAAAGTATAAAACCAAAACTTAAGAAATTTTCGCCTCTCCTTTCACAATTCCCGTTCGCGCTAGGTAGGGCAAGAGACTTAGAAAATTTTCACATCTCCTTTCAAACCCGCCGTCCGCCCAGAGAGTTCCTCGCCGCGCCTCTTCATCACCGTCATTCTCCATTCCACTCGCAACATTATTTTCCTCCACTCCTCCACGCGAGGAGTCGTTGTAGGTCCACTCGCTCTCTACCGGTCTGCCGTTCGCCGCCTTCTCCCGCCGGTGAGCCGTAATTTAACCCTAAGTGGCATCGAAACCCTAAATATTGATATTTGGGGATGGAGGGAATTCTGTATTTTGATGTTTTTTTAACCCTAAGTGGCATCGAAACCCTAATTTAACCCTAAGTGACGTTTCAGTATAATCAAATTTATGTTTTTTTAAAAATATAGTATGAACTGCACAATGCACCTAATGTATACAAGACCTAGCCTTAATATAATCATGAGGCTCTATAAAATGAAGACGTCCACAATAAAAAAAGAAAGAATTAATCGTCTATAGTGAAGATATTTCATTTGATCATAATTATTATACATGGCGACAATTTTTGCTAGCTATATATGTATATTGTTAGGTAAATTAAACAAAAGAATTAATTTCACACTTCTCTATAAATTCGGACAGTTAGATGAGACGGAATTCTTTCCTATATAGTACGTAGAATTGATGGTTAACCTATTTGAATTTGTTTTTTTCTTTTTGGTAAGTTACACTATTCGTCAATTTCGGGCAAGGTTGTGTATGCACCTGCAGGTGCATATCTTCAGATACATTTTATAAACGTATAACTTATATCACACTAAGTCATACAATTACTTGTTCGTACTGAAATATATAACTGATTTTTACTGACATGAGTTGCATGTTTAAGTGCTAACAAGCTGTAAGTTTCACAAAAAATATTTTACAGGGGGCCTCTAATTCGTAAAAAAATTGCAACTAAAAATGCACTTACAGCATACCAAATTCTCGTAAAAGTGAAAGACACAAATAGTAGTAAAAATGCAGTTATAGCATTACATATAATACAACTATACAAGGTTGTAACATTGCCTTTTGAATATCCAATCCTCTCCTGCCAAACTGTACTAGACATTGCAGCTGCTCGTGTATATATCCTATAACTTCACAGTTTTATGAAACTCCACTTACTCCGATACAAATTTAGTGAAATGGGCCAAGTAAAAGTAGCATCAATATCTCGTGATCACCCATTAAAGGAAACTACATCATGAACTGCAAATTCTGGCTGTGAAATAAGTACTTCATAATATTTTGAGTGGGTATTTTGTGCACCAGGTGTACCGTGCACTCCATAATGTATTTTAGGAATATACAACTTGTTGCACTGAAACATACAACTTATTTACACTAAAATGGTTAACTTGAATCTCATATTTATAGTTGCACGTTTCAGTGTAACAAGTTGCATATTTCAGTGCAACAAATTATTTTTTCCTAAATACATTATGGAGTGCACGATGCACTTGGTGTATGCAAGATTTAACCAAAAATTTTATATTACACAAAAAATTGGGGTAGATATTTTTTAAGTCCATTAACTATAAAATAGTAATTGTGGGACACTAACTTAGAGCTCTCATTTTAACTAAAATATCAAAAATTGTTGGGCCTAATTGTATGGATTCGCGATATGTACAATAAACCATTCACGTGAAATTTAAATTCATGTGGATGTGGTACACGAAATCCACAATATAGAATATCAAATTGACGTGTTAGAAGAGACGAAGAGAATGATATATGGCTTGACCCTTAATTCACCAGGAATCAGGTGAAATTTGACCGAGAAGAGAGACTGAATACGCAATTGAATATCGAAGCAACTGGGAATAGAAGTAAGCAACTGATTACCCTCATTCACTCAACTCACCTCACATGATATTCATTGTTCATATTCTAACCAAACAACAACAATGCAATCAATAACTCTTAGGCCCCGTTTGGTTCGCGGGACTGATCGGGATAGGCCATGATTAGGATTTTAATTCCAACTAATCTACCGTTTGGTTTGTGGGATAAGGACCCATGATATCCTTCAAGCCCGGGTAGAAAATGTACAAAATCCCTCCATGGAGGGATATGTCAATCCCATGTGAAAGGTGGGATAGAGCATGTCCCAAATGCAATATTACAAATTGTCCTATTGTTTGAATAGATGCACAAGAATGAAGTGTGGTTGTTTCAATTCAATTTAAGGGTGTTTATGACATTTCAATAGGTATCTCATCTAATCCCTCAATCTAATTCTACAATCCAAATGCATATCTTGATTCAACAAATCCAGTCAAATCAATCAAATCTTACTCAATCTCACTCAATCCTATCACACCTAATCAATCCAGTCTCGTGAACCAAACACCCCCTTAGTGATTGATCCCTCAATGATACCTATTACAGTTACCATTCTCTAGTCATACCAAACGGACCCTTAGGATTGCACTATTGGGATATGTTTTTTAAAACTTATAACAGTTGATTGGTTTGTGAGATTCCCATTGTGATACTATTCCACAATTTAATTTGAAAGTGGTTTGGTTTGTATGATAGTTTCTTATACAATTTATATTTCCCAAAATACCCTTTTACATTTGTTTTATAACATTTATTTCGACAACCCATTCATTTTTAGAAAATACATTTCCCAAGTTCATTACACAAGTCATTCCTCACAGCAAGTTTTTCCAATTCAAAGAAAACCTTTCGTCGACCATAGCGGAAATCGAAGACTGGCCGTGACGAACCACGACGTTCAACGTCGGTCCTCCACCATTGTCCTCCCCGATCCGCGACGGTCCTGTTTGATTCCCGGGTCCGCGACCGTTTCTCCGACGGACGCTTCTCCGCGAAAATTTCCCCTGTTCGAAGACGGCCACTCCTAAGGCACCGGGTACAACTTCCCCTTCTTCTATATATGAATTTATATATTCGTTGTGGTTTTTAAACAACATGCAGATAAACCCATTGCAAGTATGTATTTCCCAGATTAATTCTTAATTTGGGTGTATCTGTGTATCTATATTAGAGTTCTTAAATTCTTAATTTGGGTGTATATGTGTATCTATATTGTATCTGTGTATCTAAATTAGTATTTTTAATTTCTTAATTAGGGTTTTTAATTTTGAAGATGAAGCTTCACGATGTCGTTTCGTCTTCGGTTCTAGGCATATATATGGAATACAATTTCGACCTACTGGGCCGATACAAAATGGCCCAATAGATTAATGACATTAACGTAATTTTCATTAAAGTTTGAAGGGCATTTCTGACAATTCATGTCTACCCAATTTGGCCAGATTTTCCTTGATTACTAATCTCACCACTTACCATTGGATCAATTATCTTCTGGTTGTGGGTTAAATTCGAGAAATGGACCCGGGCCCATGTATCCAGACGGGCTTTAATAAGTCATACAAAACAACTTACAAAGAACCACTAATTGATCTATCATACCTTATCTAATAAACAAAACACACCCTTAGTGTACTACTACCTCCGTCCCAGAGTTTTCACAGTTAACTTTTACACGCATTGGTGCGAGCTAGTTTTGTATTAGTAATTGAAATGATAAAGTGAATTTTAAGGAGGGGTATGATAAATGAGTCTCTTATCTATCATACCCCTCCTTAAAAGTCACTTTATCATTTCAATTATTAATACAAAATTCGCTCGCAAAAAACACGGTAAAAAGTCAATCTATGAAACCGATCTGAACCGGAGGGAGTATAATTGATACCCCTAGTTATGTTAGGGAAAAATAATAAAAGAATTAATTCCGCACCTCTCTACAAGTTTGGACTTTTAAATGAGACGAAATTTTTTTATGGTATCAGAGCCTTCAGGCTCACGCTCACGTCATGGGTTTGATTCCCACTAAAAGCAACTCCACCCATATTAAATTGTCCACTCGATGGGCCTCTTCCCAATGATGGAGTAAGAGAATTCAACCCACGAGTGAGGGGAGTGTTAGGGAAAAATAATAAAAGAACAAGTTCGGACTTTTAAATTAGACTGAATTCTTTCAAATTACGGGCCTAAATAAAATTTATCCCAAAAACTTGTATGGGATCAATGGAATACGTTTACAATTTTTGGTGATAGTTTGAGACGGTCTCATGCAACACTTTCCGTGTTAGTTATGACCATAATAAGTTGGCAAATATTTCAACGAGCTTATCTTCAGCAACATTATTCCTTCTTTGCCCAAGGTGATAGATGAACTGAAAGTGAGATTTTGGTTGTGGTTGTCTGTTAAATTCCCAGGTGTTAGTTCTTGTCCCTTGGCGGATTGTTTGGCAAATCCTTCCGTCTGTTTGGGCACTGCATTAGCATAGAGATAGGAGTTCTATTTTTGGGTTATTCGTTTTTTGTCTGGGAGTCTACACTAATTTGTTCCTCTAGTGTAAGGTTTGGAGTACTCTTTGTACTCCAATTTAGTATATATCACAGCTTTTTTTCAATTAAAAAAAACAATATTTCAACTCACGGACGGAGCGAGGAATTGGGTACAGGGGGGCACTGGGCCCCCGTGAGATTTTAAATTTTTTTAGGGTTTTTTAGTAATTTCATATTATATAAATATTTAATCACACACACACACACACATATATATATATATATATATATATATATATATATATATATATATGTATGTTTGAGCAAATTTGAGTTGTTTCACTTGAACTTGCTCAAAATATGGTTGCTACAAAAAATCATATTGTATTCTAATATGATTCTCTATAGTCACTAGAATAATAGGTTTTGCTCAAAAAATGGTTGCTACAAAAAATTATGTTGTATTCTAATATGAATATTCGTTTGTTAAGTTATCATTGATCCTACTCATTGCCAAAATTAACGTGGAAAGAACATTTCAGCAATGAAATTCATAAAAAAATCACTACTTAACCGAACTGTAGATAAAATTTTGAATGATTTTTTAGTTGTATACATAATATATTTTTAGTTAGTAACAAAGGTATCATGCAATGCTTTCAAAACAAGAAGAGTCGAAGTGGTATGTTATTAGATGTATTAAAATTTTGTTTTTAAATGGGTATATAATTACGTTTAACATTTTGATTACATAAATATAGGTATTGGTTTATATTTCTATTTTAAACTTTTATTTTCGTACTTTTTTATTACTATTAATTGGGGAATGGGTCTCATGTGTGCACCAGGTGCATCGTGCACTCCATAGTATATTTTAGAACCAAGCAACTTGTTGCATTGAAATATGAAATTTTTCTATACTAAAACGAACAACTTGTTTTCAATATTAATAGTTGCACGGTTCAGTAAAAACAATTTGCACATTTCAATGCAACAAATTGCATGATTCTAAAATACATATGAAGTGCACGGTGCACTTGGTGCATACAAGACTTAGCCTTAATTGGGCCCCCCTAGACGAAAATCCTGGCTCCGCCACTGTTTCTGTTGGGGAATTAATTGCCCGGATCTATTCGGGATGAATATTTAAATACAAATTTAATTCTAACAATTATTACTAGCATGAATTAATCATATATTAATTCAAATAATAATTCAACAACAATTCATGCATATAAACAGTTCACGTAAATCCTACGCATGCGGAATTACTACGAGTTTACGTGAACTTACCTCTTGGAATGACAATGGTCTCGTCAATGAAAACACACCAAAAGACCTTCACAAGTATTCCCTAGTCCTTGCTCGACAATCCGGTGGAAGGAAGCTCGCGAACAATTAACAAAAGGGAAAATAAAATTTGTTGCACCACCTTTGTGGATTTACTAATTTTTCCAGCACATGGAATTGCACTTGGGAATGAAACACTCATCCCCTATTTATAGAGGTGTAGTGGCCGATTTTTTGCATATGGAATAGGGGGAAAAAATCTTTTCTTGATCTCCAAGAAATCTTGAATATATCTCATATATTCTTTTTCTCCATAATTAAAATATTCCATAAAAATCCCACTCTCTCTTGTTATGGTGTATTTTCGAAAAAGAGGATAAAGATTCCAAGATTTGGATCTTCTTGAATTTATGAGATATACTTGTATTTCAAGAAATACATATCTTCCATAATATCTTTTCAAGAAAATCTTCCTTTACCTTCTTTTTCAAAAATTTCGAAATTTCCAATATAAATTACCAAGTGGGGGATTTCTTGAATTTAATGAGATAATCTTGTATTCCAAGAATACATATCTTCATTCCATAACAAAATTCAAAGAAAATCTTTCTCTCCTTTTATTCATATTTTTCGAAAAAAATGAGGAAAAAATAAGCAACAAAATTTATTTTATTTTTTAAACACCTTTTTTTTAGGTTATTGGACTTTATGTTGGGCTACTTGGGGGGCCTTTAGGAGAATTAAGATTGAACCTTCCAATGGATCTTGAATTATCAATATTGAGCCACAATATTATTCAAGCCCATAAATATTAATTAATCCCACTACATAATTAATATTGCACTATCCATCTTAACTCATATTACAGTTAATATGGCTCCCGGTTATTATTTCTCGTGTTTAAGATTATCTAGCCCATTAATTAATTCAAGTCACTGAAATAGCTTTCCATTAATTAATATCTTTTATCCTTGGTAAAGGAACGGTTCAACATTATTATCCATACCGGAAACTAGCTCCACTTGCAAGATTTGGTATGATAAAACTTATGAACCTCCCAAGGGGGCAAATCGAACAAGCGTACTTGCGCACGATTCTCCGTATTAAATCTTAGCAATCTCATGTGACCAATAATATTGCCCAAGATATAAAGTATTGAATCTCCTTGATTCTCTACCCGTAATAAGTCAAAGCAATAGTTCCTAACCACATGCAATCCTATTTAAGGGACGAAGATTAAGAAATAACTAACCACTAAGGTCTAATTCTTTCTAGTTCAGTTCTGAAGAATTTGTCCTCCTGTAGGTCCTCTTCAGTGCATCAGTCATTCATTAGTGTAATCTCTTGGTCAAGACAAACCATTCGTTTATCAATTCAAATGATATACATTACAAAGTTATTGAATGAAATTCTGGGATGTATTCAGTGCGCAGAACAATTAACCAAACTCACTTGTTTCATTAATGTCTTGACTTTGAGAACTGGATTATACTCGAAGAAATTGGCTGGCCTCAGCTCAAAAGTACCACTCATTGTTGGCATGATAGGGTAATCTTCTTGTACGGGTGCATGATGGAACCCTAATGTGTACCACAACACTATATCTTTGTTTTCTATTTCTCTATTCCTGCAGTACCAAAATCCACAACAATTAATCAATCCCAATTTAGGAATTCATTTTTTATTTTTTTGTAAGTTACTAAAACTAAAAAATGGTAAACGTAGGTACCTAAGAGTCCATTTAGCTATTGTATCATCTCCACGAGAGCGATCAACGTAGGCCCCACTTGCATATTTCTCAGACTTGTTATACGGTGTAACCACACCTGATAATTAGTAAATGCACCTCGCATTTGCACAAAATCATCTTCCGATAGCAACGGTCCTGATGCCAACACGAGACGAACTCTCATCCTTAGCACGAGCGGTCCGTAAGTGAGCTTTTGCAACGATTAAAACCTTTTCCAACAACTCCTCTCCCCGTAGGAACTCGCCGATGGGATGTATATCAAATCAACTATTCGCAAGCTCTATGGATCGATTTAGCTCGAAAAATATTAGTTTGAGCTCATTAATGAATCAATTCGTCAACACAAACAATTGAATTTATCTAACTCAATAATATTTGATTCGTTAGCTTGTAATTAGCTATATAAATTATAATGAGTAGTTTGGTTTTATTGTATAATTAATTTTCGCACTAAATTATATATGTAATAAATACAAAAATATATAAATATATTTTAAATAAATCATAATTTAGTATATATATATATATATATATATATATATATATATATGAATTTAAAAAATATACATATACTTTTATTTTTATAATTGTATGATGAATAATTTAATTTAATATTGATATCGTTAAATTCGTTCACGATCGTACTTGTTTAATTAAGTTCGAAAAAGCTCGTAAAATATTACTCCCTCTGTCCAATGAGATGAACATAGTAATAATAAATTAACAAATCAAATTCAAATAGTCATATATATGTATCACTACAACATAAGTTACATTATGTAACACCTAAAATATGTTACTTAATAGTTATAATGTGTTACTATAATTAATAAATAACATTTTTAAGAGTGTTGCAATTGTTAATGCTGCCTAAAATCTAATGTAACACTTTTAATAATTTATGTATCACTTTAAAAAAATATTACCATCATGTAACACCTTGTGATAACACTTTTCAAATGTTACTATATGAACTTTTAGGTAACACTTTTTAACAAAAAATAAATTATGAAAATATTGTGGTAACATTTTTCAAATGTTACTATTGTATATGAACTTTTAGGTAACACTTTTTAGCAGAAAATAAATTATGAAAAAAAGTGGAAAAAAATGTACATCTTGGGGATTGAACCCTGCACCTCAAGATTTAAGTGCCATACAATTATCAACTATGCTAGACCATTCGACTTTACATTTCATGAACAATAAAATAATTAATACGTGTTTTCATGTTTTGTTTTTGGTTTTCATTTCTTTTCTTTTTTTTTTTTTTTTTTTTTAAAAATATCTGTGAATTAATATATCAAATTCACATTAACTCTCAATGGACCAACCAATTTTTCACCTACTTAAAAAAAAAAAAGAATAAGTTCATTTTATATTATAATTTTTGTAAGAAAAAAACATAAATAATTTTATTATTTAATAAATTTAAATGATATGAACATAATTTTTTAAAATATTATAATTATATTATAAAACTATTTTATATATAATTTACTAAGATAAAAATAATATAGTAAATTATATTTTTACACAAGAAATATATATTATATGTAGTGCATATATATTTCAAATATATTAATTATATGTATTATAAATAAAATATGTTTACACATATATTTATTTAAATAAATAATATAAAATGTTACTAAAATATGATACATGACTAAAAGTGTTACCTAAAATGTTACTTATGTTAAAGTGTTACTTTAAAAGTGTTACATTTGTTAAAATGTTGCTAAGAAGTGCTACATATATAAAAGTGTTGTTTAAGAAGTGTTACATATCTAAAGGTGTTACCTAAGAAGTGTTACTTATTTAAAAGTGTTACGTACATGCAAGTGTTACATAATAATATATAAATTATAATAGTGTTATCATAATGTGTTGCATAAACTAAAAATGTTACAATAAAGTGTTACATATATAGTTTGTGCATATGAGTACGTATGACTATGTCAATATATAATGTGCAATATAGAGGCGGAATTTAGGAATTAATATTGGGATGGGTCAGGTGTAAATTATATATACAACAATATAAGAGATAAAATTGGTTCTTGCTATTTTGTGTCTTCGTGGTTTAAAAAAAAATGGGTTAAACAGACTTTTCAAAGAAGAAAAC
Source organism: Stenogyne calaminthoides (assembly GCA_037126765.1). Lineage (NCBI taxonomy): Eukaryota > Viridiplantae > Streptophyta > Magnoliopsida > Lamiales > Lamiaceae > Stenogyne > Stenogyne calaminthoides. Next base: position 31,252,230 of record JBBCBC010000025.1, on the reverse strand, counting down.
AAAAAGGGAATTGGTGGGATGAGATGGATTTTGATCTGCGTGGAATTGTGTTTGGTTTGATAAAAAAAGAAAAATTGTTGTAAATTTACTTGAACAAAAATGTTCTATAATGTAAATTAAATAAATATTACACATATATATCTTGAGGTAGTCTTATGTGTTCTGTCAAAAAAAAAAAAAAAGTAGTGTTATCTGAAATGGAGTTCCACCTTATTTTTACACATTAGTTGTGTCTTCGTGGTTTAAAAAAAAAAGGGTTAAACAAAGGGAATTGGTAGGATGAGATGGATTTTGATGACTGTGAGGAATTTTGTTTGGGTTTGACTTTTAGGCCATCATAATTTTGAATAATTTTGAAAGGGTGGGTATCATGTGCATCCAAATGCACCGTATACTCATAGTGCATTTTAGAATTATACAATTTATTATACTGAAAGACGCAATTTATTTACATTGAATCGTATAATTATTTTTTCATATTAATGTCTTGTTTGCAAACTCATTTTAAAATCTTTTAGACACGACTTTTTCAAAAAAATAAGTATTTCTACATATAAATTAGAGTTTGCAATGACTCTAAAATACACTACAAATTCACGGTGCACCTGAATACATACCTGACTTAGCCATTTTGGAATGAAAAACAAAGATTAATACAAGTAATTAATTAGATGTCATATATTATTGAGCTATGGCCACTGACAGACAACATACCTAAAATTGATAGAACAAATATATGTTCTCCATGTGAAGTAATATATTATTGAGCTATTGCCCAGCGGGAAGTAAGGCCTGTATAATCGTGCATGACCGTGGGTTCAAATCCTATTTTTCAAAAAAATATTTAAGTATTTTTTTTTTTTTTTTTTTTTTTGGAGTGCAACTTCGAATATGTATAACATTTTTTTATTTGCTACGTTATGTAAATAGAATAATTTTTTTACAATATTCTTAACTTTTATATTTTGTTTCATACATAATTGTTTAATTTTTTTTTTTTCCTAATTTATGTAAATAGAGTAATGTTTCTTTAATTAATGTTGTAAACTTTTATATTTTGTTTCACACATATAATTATCCATTTTTTAGGATTTGGATCCTCTACATTTCGTTTCCGTAAATTTCTTGTAAAATTTCGGAGAGAGAAAGACACAGAATAAACTAATATAAGAAAATATAAAGTGTGGGACCCCGCATTATGTCTTTCTCTCTCCGAAATTTACAAGAAATTTACACAATGAAATGAAGAGGATCCAAATCCTATTTTTTATCATTATAAGAAAATTCTTGCGCGAGATCGTTTATAAATTTAGTAATTAATACAAATTAATTAATATTTACTTATTTCGAAATGTTAAAGCGTCGTGCTAAAATTATGTTCCATCTCACACGTGACTCTCTCATGAAATTTTGCCAATGATCAAACCGATCATCACATATATATATTCTATTTTACTAATTCATTATCTCACAATAAATTTGTACTTATTCATGGAGTGAAATTCATTCGTTTATATACCACAATATATCTTAATTCAAAAGATATTTTTTTACAAACTTATTCAATGGAATTAAATTCTTGGATATATGTATTCAGTGCGCAGAACAATTAACCAAATTCACTTGTTTCATTAATGTCTTGACTTTGAGAACTGGATTATACTCGAAGAAATTGGCTGGCCTCAGCTCAAAAGTACCACTCATTGTTGGCATGATTGGATAATCTTCTTGTACGGGTGCATGATGGAACCCTAATGTGTACCACAACACTATATCTTTGTTTTCTATTTCTCTGTTCCTGTAAATCCACAATAATTCAAATCAGATAGCACAAGAGGAATGCCCTTAAGAACCTTAAAGACAGGTTAAAAAATATAGAGTATTACAACTGTACCAAAGATCGACCACTTGAATTCTGCTAAGAAATACACAGGGTCGGATCTCTTTTTGGTACTATTGATTTTTAAATTTTGATATTCATTATGTAACTTACATGAATCAAAATATATATGGTAAAAAAAAAAATGTGTATGACTTTTCAACTTCAATTATGCCCTTTCTTAACAATCCTAACCCTACTCCCTTAATCTCATCTACATAGTTTTTTTTCTTATCCCATCACATATTCCAACTTTCAAACACGACGCGGACCGACCCCAACCCGGGTCGCGGAGTGGCAGCGCTCATGCTTTGGACCTCAAGCGAGTTCGGTTGGATCTGTGTCGGGTCGTATTTGGAAGTTGTCGTATGTGACGAAATAAGAAAAAAAAACTATGTGGGATGGGATTGGGATGGGATTAAGGAAGTAGGGGTATATGAATGACAAAAAAGGACATAATTTTGAAAAGTCAACGCGGGCATAAAAGAGAAATGTAAACGAAAAATAGCGTTTTTGCATATTATGTGAAATGAGAAAGTAAAATGGACCAAAAAGTCGAGATTATGTTAGTTATAAGATGAAAATTAAAATTTAATAGTGAATAACACCAAAACCAAAAATATGTGTACCTGAGAGTCCATTTAGCTATAGTATCATCTCCACGAGAGCGGTCCACATAGGCCCCACTTGCATATTTCTCAGACTTGTTATACGGTGTAACCCATACCATATAATTGGTAAATGCGCCTCGAATTTATGATAATCATCTTCCGATAGCAACGTCCCGATCGCGAGCACAGGATCAAATCGGTAGCCAATGTTGTTCCCAACCCTAGTTTTCTTGTTAGGGTTCACAACCATGATCTCGGTCGGCCCCGAGTCGAATCGGATCTTCCCATCAGACTCGGTCTTCGCCACTTCTTCGACCCACGTTCGATGCTCTTCTGAGGCTAACTTTTGTCCTTTACACGAACGGTCCGTAAGTGAGCTTTTGTTAAAGAATTGTCTTCTCCATCTACGTCTAAATCGAGATAGAAGTTGAGGAAATGATCGTGTCGTGTTCCGATCGTGTTCTTGGCTATTAGTTTGCCGTATTCTTCCTCTTTTATTTGGCTCCTCTGAGTGTATGGTGTCGCCTTAACTTCTAAAATTCCGGTTAGGCTTGTCTGTATGGAGAGACGTACGTAAATTACGCTTGTATTTAATTTATTTTATCAGTGCAACCAAATTTTGCAATAAAAATAATTTTTGATTGCCTACAAATTTTTATAATTCTAGTAGGAAAATAAATTACTTACAAGAAAATTGCACACACATTTCTAATTTATGTATGCAAGTAAATTACTTACGTAGGAAATTTAATTTGCTTTACGGAAATTAATTACAAATAGGCAACTTGCTTTATCTACTAAAATTTTAAAAACCCGTAGACAATAGGCAATCATCATCATTTAGTGATGACATTATTTTTGTTAAAAAAATTTGTAACTATATTGAAAAACTCCGTAATCAATTCTTTATCTTATTCTAAATATTTGATGTTTTAAAATTAGTTTATGAAGTTGTAGACGAGCGCTTAATGACAAATATACCATTTATTAATTATTTTCTCTTTTCCTGCATTTCTCTTGACCAAGAACTATTTAACAAATGTAAATTCAAAACTATGAGAGGTTTTTTGAAGAAATGAGATTAACTGTTCCATAATTGGTATTTCATTTTGTACTCCATATATAGTATGGATGAATGACACATGCAATAATAAAAAAATACCCAACAAATTATTATATATTTAGGTCTATAAATGTGTGTTAAAAATCCAAATGGGATGAAATACCAAATGGAATACTGAAAAGTGAAACAGGATAATAATCGAATCTTTTTTGAATTGGAATGGGAAAAACAAGTAAAAAGTATCTAATTAAAACCTCAAATAGTTAGAAAAATGTACTACTATTAGAAAACATCAATTATTTAGAGTTGGGGAGAGTATTTGATTGAACTTACAGTGACTTTGATGGTGCCACTTTGCTTGAATTCCCAATCCAATATGTAATCGTAGTTGCCAACAACGGTTACCATCCTCACAACAAGTGTCACATCCGGTCTCACCTCCTACAATATAATTTTGAGAGAGATTATTTGGGATATCTAAGTCATACAAGTAAAATAATATATACATTGATTTTAAAAAAAAAGGAAAAATGAGGTTTGAATTGATAATAGAATAGAATCCTGGGTTGTGAACACTGACTCGATTGATGATGAAGAAAGATAAAATCTGTTACAACTAGGTCTTGTATGCACCCGGGTGCACCATGCATTCATAGTGCATTTTAGAAGCGTCCAACTTGTTATGCTGAAAGTGCGACTTATTTACACAGAAAAGTGCATCTGTTAATATGGAAACATGGTTGCATGCTTCATTTTGGAATAGTTGCACGCGTTTACATTTTGCATAGTTGCACGCTTCTAAAATGCATTATGAGTATACGGTGCACCCGGGTGTGTTGGGATTATACTGAAAAGTATGTTTTTTACTTTGTATAATCGGCCCTAATTTCGACTTATTCTTGAAATAAATTGTTTATCAATGATGCTTTAAATATGATTGAATGTTATATATATTTCTTTATAACCTGTTCAATAATTAAATGCGTGTTACATCAGTAGTTAATTTAGTGATACCGGATCACGGAAGATTAAATTAACGGTCCTTTTAACTAAAAAGTCGTCATTCACGACCTAGATGGAAATGAACAACCATCGCGAAAAGGTTGAGGTGTAAAGGCTCGAGATTGGTTTGTCTTGACCAAGAGATTACACTAGTGCATGGTATCGATCTGTTGAATAGGACCTCTGAGGAGGATAAATTCTTGAGAATCAACAAGGAAGAATTAGACCTCAGTGGTTCGTTATTTCTTAACCTTCGTCCCTTAAATAGGATCACGTGGGATTGGTAACTATTGCTTTGACTTATCATGGGTAGCGAATCAGAGAGATTCAATACTTTTTATCTTGGGCAATATTATTGGTCACATGTGATTGCTAAGATTTAATACAAAGAATCGTGTGTGCAAATCGCTTGCTTGATTTGCCCCCTTGGGAGGTTCATAAGTTTTATCATACCAAATCTTGCAAGTGGAATTAGTTTCCGGTATGGATAATAATGTTGAACCGTTCCTCGACCAAGGACAAAAGATATTAATTAACGGAAAAGTTATTTCAGTGGCTTGAATTAATTAATGGGCTAGATAATCTTAAACACGGAAATAAAGACAGGAGCCATATTGATTTGTGATATGGGTTAAGATGGATGGTGCAATATTAATTATGTAGTGGGATTAATTAATATTTATGGGCTTGATTTATATTGTGGCTCAATATTAAGATATTCAAGATCCATTAGAATGTCAAATCTTAATTCTCCTAAAGGCCCCCTGAGTAGCCCAACATATAGTCCAATAACTGAAAGGTGATTAAAATAAAATAAATATTGTTGCTTATATTTCCTCTAAATTTTTTAAAATTATGGATAAAAAGAGGAGAAAAAGATTTTCTTTGAATTTTGTTATGGAATGAAGATATGTATTCTTGGAATACAAGATTATCTCATTAAATTCAAGAAATCTCCCACTTGGTTATCTATATAGTAAATTTCGAAATTTTGTAAATATAGTGGTCAAGAAAGATTTTCTTGAAAAGATATTATGGAAGATATGTATTTCTTGAAATACAAGAATATCTCATAAATTCAAGAAGATCCAAATCTTGGATTCTTGACATCCTAAATTTTCGAAAAACACCATAATAGAGGAGGTGGGATTTTTTGTGGAATATTTTAATTATGGGAAAAAGAATATAGAAGATATATTCAAGATTTCTTGGTGACCAAGAAAAGTCTTTTCCCACATTGAAATATCACATAAAATTCGACCACCCTCCCTCTTATAAATAGGGGATGATTAGTTCATTCTCAAGTACAATTCCATGTGCTGGAAATATTAGCAAATCCACATAAGTGGTGCAACAAAGTTTATTTTTTCCTTTTGTTAATTGTTCGCGAGTATCATTCCACCTGATTGTCGAGCAAGGGCTAAGGGAATACTTGGGAAGTCCTTTTGGTTAGTCCGTCCGACCAAAGCCACTTTGCCATCCCGGAGGATGCGTTCACGTAAACCCGTAGATTCCGCATCGTCGGGTTTCGTGGTTTTTATATATTTATGATATGTTGGTGCAATTATTATTTGAATTAATATAGGATTAATTCATGCTAGTAATAATTAATGAATTAAATTTGTATTTAAATATTCACCCCCAATAGATCACAACAACTCATTTCCCCAACAGGGTGCACATGAGACTCACTCATTTTTTATAGAGTCTACTCATTATAAAGTTCTACTCCCTCGGTCCCGGTGTAATTGTCTCGTTTCTTTTTATTGTTTTGTTTAAGAAATAATAATAAAATAATAAAACTGAAGGGTAGTTTTGGGTATTAGGAGAGAGGAAAAAGGTATGTGGAGTAATGAATGGATCGGAGTAGTAAATGACATTTTTATAATTTTGTGTGAAAAGTGAGGATAAAAATTATGGATAAATGTGAATTCTTTTTTTTTTTTTATGAAATGAGAAAGTATAGTAGGACGTCCATAAAAGGAAAACAAGACAATTATAGTGGGACGGTGGAATATATATTATTTTGTTTTGAAATAAAATTAAATAATATTGAAGTACTTTAGATGATGATACTTTAATATTAGAGTCATATATATTTTTTAAAACATAATTAGTCCTGAGCCATATATATATATATATATGAAACCGTTTCATATAAAATACACTCACCACAACGTCGCCGGGAACAAGCGGCTCAGTGTGGCGCCACATTATATCTCCGGCATAGCGTTCGAATATGCAGAAGACGTTCGAAGTTTCGACCGTGCTTCCATCTCCCGCCGCGTAATAACCGTCCAAAAAAAAATCGCGTTTTCGGGACAATCTTTCAGGGGCTGAAGAGGCATTGCACAAAGGCCAAGTCCATACTCGCCGGCATCAAAGAACGTTTTGAAGTACCAATCCTCGGACATATCCTGATACGGCACAAATAATTCCGATATATACCCCCTGTATAATACTTGCCGGTATTTGTCTTTTTCATGATCGTATATTGATGCTAGTGAGATTATGGGACCAACTCTCATGTCAAATGACACATGAAAGTCCCAATTTGCCCACCTGATTTATAAAAATAATAAATAGTAAATTAAATAAGAAAGGAATCAGCCCACGATGATACATGCTAGTGGTTAATTTTATTATAACTAATTAATTGGGTCTTAGTTTATGGTCTAATAAGTCAATGGATGTTTTTGTTCTTACATGAGTTGTTGACTGTTTCAGTTGTTAGGTAATGAAAATGAATATTCCGAGAAAACTATGGATAAAATTTAGGCAAAGTCTTATTTTTAGCGAGTGAATGACTTACTGTTAACGTTAAGATTATTAGTCAATTTAAGTTGCCCAAAAATAATCTTGGTGTAGTGAATTACAAAAAATAAATAGATTGTATATCAAAGACTAAAATATATATATAAGAAAGAGTAGGTCTCTTGTGAAACTTGTTACCATGAAACTAATTTCATATTTACACATATATGAACGTCAATTATCGCGATTAATATCGTTTTGTAATATATATAAGTCATATTATTCAGTTATATCACTACTAATTAATACCCCTGTTGTAATTTAAGTCACATCTTTTTAGTGTTTTGAGTATTATTCTTTATATAATAAAAATACATGCCCTTCAATTATCACAAATAATATCATTTAAGAATATAAATCACATCCCTTAATACGTTTCACTGATTTTTTATTTTATATGAACCTTTTTCGTATAAGAAAATCAATCCACAACGATGGAAGGTAGTGTTTAATTTTATAACTAGTGGATCCTATGGCGCATTTGGTTTAAGAAATTTCAATGTGAATGGGAGGTAGTTGAATTGTGGTGGTTGTGAATTTTCAAAATATATTATTTTATTGTTCGACTAAATCTTGTATGCGTCCAAGTGCACCGTGTATTTATAGTGCATTTTAAATATATGTAACTTGTTGTACTGAAAGATGCAACTTGTTTACATTGAACCGTGTAATTATTAGTATTAAAAAATAGTTGCATGGTTCAAACAGAAAACAAGTTGCATGGTTCGATGTAAACAAGTTGCATATATCGAAGATAATAAGTTGCATATTTCTAAAATCTTGACTTATACACGGTCTTGCACGAATCTTGCATGAGACCCCTCTTTATCTTCATTGTCATTACCCATATATATCAAAAGAGATTGTGAAAATATTTGCAATTTATCGTTATAAACATATAAGTGCAAGAAAACCAAAATTACCTCACACGATTTCCATCTAGGGTAAAACTCGGACCATCCGGTTGCAATATAGTTATTGGCTTGACATGAGTATCAAACGGTGGATTTTGCTTAGACTCCTATAATCCGTGCCCTCCGATTTAGGCACGGGGGCAACCAACGGTCACGATAATCCACTATCTTCATCTCATCAAAATCAACGGTGATCACAACGCCATCTATAGGCCTCATATAAATATTAGGTGTGCCATCACTATAGAAGCACAAAATTGTAGCCACTCTTTTCGTATTTTTCTCCCCATACCAACCAATTGAAAAATCCGTACAAAATACTTCACTCAAATTGAGCCCTCTTTTTGCAATAGAGGCCTTAAATGGTGCATATTTGAACGGCAATTCACTTGCAATGTCTTGCTCCTCGTTGCTTAGCATGGGGTAGCCATTTCCATTATAGATTTTATTGGATAAAATCGAGTTGGTAGATAAATCGACGATTAATTCGTGGCTCGTGGGACCCACGCGTGCTATAACGAATGCCCTACGAGGGCCTAGGTATTCTTTAGGTTGATTTTGTGACAACCATGATCGGATTTCGGACTTTTCGGGCTCATCTAAGCCCACGTAGTGAAATTGGGCTTTTTGGTGGGATTTTTTTACTAGGGTTTGAACTCGATCGAGCTCAAATGATGTAAGAGAATCTAGAGGGTGGAGGGCTTTAGTTATAATGACAAAAGTGGAAAAGATGAGGATAATAATATGTGATGCTTTCATTGTCTTTTGCTCTTTGCAAAATTAAGCCTAGGTATAATAAATAATTAAATGTGGTATGTGTTTATATAGTACGTTACATATATATATGGTACTCTCAAAAGTCTCCCACCTAATTTAATCAGATGACGTCGTAGATATTTTTCGTGTGGATGTCATGAGAGTGTATGTGGAACGGTTCTCCCACATAATTTAATCAGATGACGTCGTAGATATTTTTCGTGTGGATGTCATGAGAGTGCATGTGGAACTGTAGCCCATGCATGGTGGTAGTTGGGAGATAGTAACAAATTAAGGGTTGATTCTTTTGTTTTACCACACTAAATCGCGGTCTATCATGAATTTTATTTATGTTATGTCTGCAAAAAATTATCAATATTTAAAAATAAAAATCATTTTTTAAAAACAGTAATAGTATTTAAGATAATTGGTGATAATTTTTATACATAATAAATGATATTAAAAAAATCGAGTTCATGGTGACTCGAGTTTACACATTTTTTATCTTTGTTTCTTAACAACTTCGTTTTTTTGTTCTTGTACGGCAAAGCTTTGCAACGATTAAAACCTTTTCCAACAACTCCTCTCCCCGTAGGAACTCACCGATGGGATGTATATCAAATCAACTATTCGCAAGCTCTATGGATCGATTTAGCTCGAAAAATATTAGTTTGAGCTCATTAATGAATCAATTCGTCAACACAAACAATTAAATTTATCTAACTCAATAATATTTGATTCGTTAGCTTGTAATTAGCTCTATAAATTATAATGAGTAGTTTGGTTTTATTGTATAATTAATTTTCGCACTAAATTATATATATAATAAATACAAAAATATATAAATATATTTTAAATAAATCATAATTTAGTAGATATATATATATATATGAATTTAAAAAATATACATATACTATTATTTTTATAATTGTATGATGAATAATTTAATTTAATATTGATATTGTTAAATTCGTTCACGATCGTACTTGTTTAATTAAGTTCGAAAAAGCTCGTAAAATATTACTCCCTCTGTCCAATGAGATGAACATCGTAATAATAAATTAACAAATCAAATTCAAATAGTCATATATATGTATCACTACAACATAAGTTATATTATGTAACACCTAAAATATGTTACTTAATAGTTATAATGTGTTACTATAATTAATAAATAATATTTTTAAGAGTGTTGCAATTGTTAATGCTGCCTAAAACCTAATGTAACATTTTTAATAATTTATGTATCACTTTAAAAAAATATTACCATCATGTAACACCTTGTGATAACACTTTTCAAATGTTACTATATGAACTTTTAGGTAACACTTTTTAACAAAAAATAAATTATGAAAAAATTGTGGTAACATTTTTCAAATGTTACTATTGTATATGAACTTTTAGGTAACACTTTTTAGCAGAAAATAAATTATGAAAAAAAGTGGAAAAAAATGTACATCTTGGGGATTGAACCCTGCACCTCAAGAATTAAGTGCCATACAATTATCAACTATGCTAGACCATTCGACTTTACATTTCATGAACAATAAAATAATTAATACGTGTTTTCATGTTTTGTTTTTGGTTTTCATTTCTTTTCTTTTTTTTTTACTTTTTTTTTTAAAAATATCTGTGAATTAATATATCAAATTCACATTAACTCTCAATGGACCAACCAATTTTTCACCTACTTAAAAAAAAAAGAGAATAAGTTCATTTTATATTATAATTTTTGTAAGAAAAAAACATAAATAATTTTATTATTTAATAAATTTAAATGATATGAACATAATTTTTTAAAATATTATAATTATATTATAAAACTATTTTATATATAATTTACTAAGATAAAAATAATATAATAAATTATATTTTTACACAAGAAATATATATTATATGTAGTGCATATATATTTCAAATATATTAATTATATGTATTATAAATAAAATATGTTTACACATATATTTATTTAAATAAATAATATAAAATGTTACTAAAATATGATACATGACTAAAAGTGTTACCTAAAATGTTACTTATGTTAAAGTGTTACTTTAAAAGTGTTACATTTGTTAAAATGTTGCTAAGAAGTGCTACATATATAAAAATGTTGTTTAAGAAGTGTTACATATCTAAATGTGTTACCTAAGAAGTGTTACTTATTTAAAAGTGTTACGTACATGCAAGTGTTACATAATAATATATAAATTATAATAGTGTTATCATAATGTGTTGCATAAACTAAAAATGTTACAATAAAGTGTTACATATATAGTTTGTGCATATGAGTACGTATGACTATGTCAATATATAATGTGCAATATAGAGGCGGAATTTAGGAATTAATATTGGGATGGGTCAGGTGTAAATTATATATACAACAATATAAGAGATAAAATTGGTTCTTGCTATTTTGTGTCTTCGTGGTTTAAAAAAAAAATGGGTTAAACAGACTTTTCAAAGAAGAAAACAAAAAGGGAATTGGTGGGATGAGATGGATTTTGATCTGCGTGGAATTGTGTTTGGTTTGATAAAAAAAGAAAAATTGTTGTAAATTTACTTGAACAAAAATGTTCTATAATGTAAATTAAATAAATATTACACATATATATCTTGAGGTAGTCTTATGTGTTCTGTCAAAAAAAAAAAAAAAAAAAAAAAAGTGTTATCTGAAATGGAGTTCCACCTTATTTTTACACATTAGTTGTGTCTTCGTGGTTTAAAAAAAAAAAGGGTTAAAAAAAGGGAATTGGTAGGATGAGATGGATTTTGATGACTGTGAGGAATTTTGTTTGGGTTTGACTTTTTAGGCCATCATAATTTTGAATAATTTTGAAAGGGTTGGGTATCGTACAGTCCAAACGCACCGTATCTTTCATAGTGTATTTTAAATTATATAATTTATTATCTTGAAAAGACCTTTATTTATTTACATTGAATCGTATAATTATTTTTTTCATCTTAATGTCTTGTTTGCAAAAGTCATTTTAAAATCTTTTTAAAATCTTTTAGACTTTTTTTTCAAAAAAATAAGTATTTCTACATATAAATTAGAGTTTGCAATGACTCTAAAATACACTACAAATTCACGGTGCACCTGAATACATACATGACTTAGCCATTTTGAAATGAAAAACAAAGATTAATACAAGTAATTAATTAGATGTCATATATTATTGAGCTAATGAGAATAACCACTGACAGACAACATACCTAAAATTGATAGAACAAATATATGTTCTCCATGTGAAAGTAATATATTATTGAACTATTGCCCAGCGGGAAGTAAGGCCAGTATAATCGTGCATGACCGTGGGTTCAAATCCTATTTTTCAAAAAAATATTTAAGTATTTTTTTTTTTTTTTTTTTGGAGTGCAACTTCGAATATGTATAACATTTTTTTATTTGCTACGTTATGTAAATAGAATAATTTTTTTACAATATTCTAAACTTTTATATTTTGTTTCATACATAATTGTTTAATTTTTTTTTTCCTAATTTATGTAAATAGAGTAATGTTTCTTTAATTAATGTTGTAAACTTTTATATTTTGTTTCACACATATAATTATCCATTTTTTAGGATTTGGATCCTCTACATTTCGTTTCCGTAAATTTCTTGTAAAATTTTTAGAGAGAAAAATACGTAATAAAAATAATATAAGAAAATATAAAGTGTGGGACCCCGCATTATGTCTTTCTCTCTCCGAAATTTACAAGAAATTTACACAAAGAAATGGAGAGGATCCAAATCCTATTTTTTATCATTATAAGAAAATTCTTGCGCGAGATCGTTTATAAATTTAGTAATTAATACAAATTAATTAATATTTACTTATTTCGAAATGTTAAAGCGTCGTGCTAAAATTATGTTCCATCTCACACGTGACTCTCTCATGAAATTTTGCCAATGATCAAACCGATCATCACATATATATATTCTATTTTACTAATTCATTATCTCACAATAAATTTGTACTTATTCATGGAGTGAAATTCATTCGTTTATATACCACAATATATCTTAATTCAAAAGATATTTTTTTACAAACTTATTCAATGGAATTAAATTCTTGGATATATGTATTCAGTGCGCAGAACAATTAACCAAATTCACTTGTTTCATTAATGTCTTGACTTTGAGAACTGGATTATACTCGAAGAAATTGGCTGGCCTCAGCTCAAAAGTACCACTCATTGTTGGCATGATTGGATAATCTTCTTGTACGGGTGCATGATGGAACCCTAATGTGTACCACAACACTATATCTTTGTTTTCTATTTCTCTGTTCCTGTAAATCCACAATAATTCAAATCAGATAGCACAAGAGGAATGCCCTTAAGAACCTTAAAGACAGGTTACAAAAATAGAGTATTACAACTGTACCAAAGATCGACCACTTGAATTCTGCTAAGAAATACACAGGGTCGGATCTCTTTTTGGTACTATTGATTTTTAAATTTTGATATTCATTATGTAACTTACATGAATCAAAATATATATGGTAAAAAAAAAAAATGTGTATGACTTTTCAACTTCAATTATGCCCTTTCTTAACAATCCTAAACCTACTCCCTTAATCTCATCTACATAGTTTTTTTTCTTATCCCATCACATATTCCAACTTTCAAACACGACGCGGACCGACCCCAACCCGGGTCGCGGAGTGGCCGCGCTCATGCTGGACCGGGCGAGTTCCGGTTGGATCTGTGTCGGGTCGTATTTGGAAGTTGTCGTATGTGACGAAATAAGAAAAAAAAACTATGTGGGATGGGATTGGGATGGGATTAAGGAAGTAGGGGTATATGAATGACAAAAAAGGACATAATTTTGAAAAGTCAACGCGGGCATAAAAGAGAAATGTAAACGAAAAATAGCGTTTTTGCATATTATGTGAAATGAGAAAGTAAAATGGACCAAAAAGTCGAGATTATGTTAGTTATAAGATGAAAATTAAAATTTAATAGTGAATAACACCAAAACCAAAAATATGTGTACCTGAGAGTCCATTTAGCTATAGTATCATCTCCACGAGAGCGGTCCACATAGGCCCCACTTGCATATTTCTCAGACTTGTTATACGGTGTAACCCATACCATATAATTGGTAAATGCGCCTCGAATTTGCGCATAATCATCTTCCGATAGCAACGGTCCTGATGCAGAGCCTGGGATCAAACGGTAGCCAATGTTGTTCCCAACCCTAGTTTTCTTGTTAGGGTTCACAACCATGATCTCGGTCGGCCCCGAGTCGAATCGGATCTTCCCATCAGACTCGGTCTTCGCCACTTCTTCGACCACGTTCCAGTAGCTCTTACGAGGCGAACTTTTGTCCTTTACACGAACGGTCCGTAAGTGAGCTTTTGTTAAAGAATTGTCTTCTCCATCTACGTCTAAATCGAGATAGAAGTTGAGGAAATGATCGTGTCGTGTTCCGATCGTGTTCTTGGCTATTAGTTTGCCGTATTCTTCCTCTTTTATTTGGCTCCTCTGAGTGTATGGTGTCGCCTTAACTTCTAAAATTCCGGTTAGGCTTGTCTGTATGGAGAGACGTACGTAAATTACGCTTGTATTTAATTTATTTTATCAGTGCAACCAAATTTTGCAATAAAAATAATTTTTGATTGCCTACAAATTTTTATAATTCTAGTAGGAAAATAAATTACTTACAAGAAAATTGCACACACATTTCTAATTTATGTATGCAAGTAAATTACTTACGTAGGAAATTTAATTTGCTTTTACGGAAATTAATTACAAATAGGCAACTTGCTTTATCTACTAAAATTTTAAAAACCCGTAGACAATAGGCAATCATCATCATTTAGTGATGACATTATTTTTGTTAAAAAAATTTGTAACTATATTGAAAAACTCCGTAATCAATTCTTTATCTTATTCTAAATATTTGATGTTTTAAAATTAGTTTATGAAGTTGTAGACGAGCGCTTAATGACAAATATACCATTTATTAATTATTTTCTCTTTTCCTGCATTTCTCTTGACCAAGAACTATTTAACAAATGTAAATTCAAAACTATGAGAGGTTTTTTGAAGAAATGAGATTAACTGTTCCATAATTGGTATTTCATTTTGTACTCCATATATAGTATGGATGAATGACACATGCAATAATAAAAAATACCCAACAAATTATTATATATTTAGGTCTATATATGTGTGTTAAAAATCCAGCGGGATGAAATACCAATGGAATACGAAAAGTGAAACACGATAATCGAACTGCTTTTTGAATTGGAATGGGGAAAAACAAGTAAAAAGTATCTAATTAAAACCTCAAATAGTTAGAAAAATGTACTACTATTAGAAAACATCAATTATTTAGAGTTGGGGAGAGTATTTGATTGAACTTACAGTGACTTTGATGGTGCCACTTTGCTTGAATTCCCAATCCAATATGTAATCGTAGTTGCCAACAACGGTTACCATCCTCACAACAAGTGTCACATCCGGTCTCACCTCCTACAATATAATTTTGAGAGAGATTATTTGGGATATCTAAGTCATACAAGTAAAATAATATATACATTGATTTTAAAAAAAAAGGAAAAATGAGGTTTGAATTGATAATAGAATAGAATCCTGGGTTGTGAACACTGACTCGATTGATGATGAAGAAAGATAAAATCTGTTACAGCTAGGTCTTGTATGCACCCGGGTGCACCATGCATTCATAGTGGATTTTAGAAACGTCCAACTTGTTATGCTGAAAGTGCGACTTATTTACACAGAAAAGTGCATCTGTTAATATGGAAACATAGTTGCATGCTTCATTTGGAATAGTTGCACGTTTACATTTTTGCATAGTTGCACGCTTCTAAAATGCATTATGAGTATACTGATGCACCGGGTGTGTTGGGATTATCTTGAAAAGTATGTTTTTTTTACTTTGTATAATCGAAAACCCAATTTTAACTTATTCTTTATCAAATAAATTGTTTATCATCGATGCTTTAAATATGATTGAATGTTATATATATTTCTTTTGCATAATCTGTTCAATAATTAAATGACGTGTTACATCAGAAGTTAATTTAGTGATACCGGATCACGAAAGATTAAATTAATATCCCTTGTAACTAAAAGTACGTCATTCACGACCTAGATGGAAATGAACAACCATCGCGAAAGGTTGAGGTGTAAGGCTCAGATTGGTTTGTCTTGACCAAGAGATTACACTAGTGCATGACCGATCTTACTTGAATAGGACCTCTGAGGAGGATAAATTCTTGAATCGAACAAGGAAGAATTAGACCTCAGTGGTTCGTTGTTTCTTAACCTTCGTCCCTTTAAATAGGATCACGTGGGATTGGTAACTATTGCTTTGACTTATCATGGGTAGCGAATCGAGAGATTCAATACTTTTTATCTTGGGCAATATTATTGGTCACATGTGATTGCTAAGATTTAATACAAAGAATCGTGTGCAAGTACGCTTGCTTGATTTGCCCCCTTGGGAGGTTCATAAGTTTTATCATACCAAATCTTGCAAGTGGAATTAGTTTCCGGTATGGATAATAATGTTGAACCGTTCCTCGACCAAGGACAAAAGATATTAATTAACGGAAAGTTATTTCAGTGGCTTGAATTAATTAATGGGCTAGATAATTTTAAACACGGGAAATAAAGACCGGGAGCCATATTGACTGTGATATGGGTTAAGATGGATGGTGCAATATTAATTATGTAGTGGGATTAATTAATATTTATGGGCTTGATTTATATTGTGGCTCAATATTAAGATATTCAAGATCCATTAGAAGGTCCAATCTTAATTCTCCTAAAGGCCCCCTGAGTAGCCCAACATATAGTCCAATAACTGAAAGGTGATTAAAATAAAATAAATATTGTTGCTTATATTTCCTCTAAATTTTTGAAAATTATGGATAAAAGAGGGAGAAAGATTTTCTTTGAATTTTGTTATGGAATGAAGATATGTATTCTTGGAATACAAGATTATCTCATTAAATTCAAGAAATCTCCCACTTGGTTATCTATATAGTAAATTTCGAAATTTTGTAAATATAGTGGTCAAGAAAGATTTTCTTGATTTTCTTGAAAAGATATTATGGAAGATATGTATTTCTTGAAATACAAGAATATCTCATAAATTCAAGAAGATCCAAATCTTGGATTCTTGACATCCTAAATTTTAAAAAAACACCATAATAGAGGAGGTGGGATTTTTTTTGTGGAATATTTTAATTATGGGAAAAAAAGAATATAAAGATATATTCAAGATTTCTTGGTGACCAAGAAAAGTCTTTTCCCACATTGAAATATCACATAAAATTCGACCACCCTCCCTCTTATAAATAGGGGATGATTAGTTCATTCTCAAGTACAATTCCATGTGCTGGAAATATTAGCAAATCCACATAAGTGGTGCAACAAAGTTTATTTTTTTTTTTTTGTTAATTGTTCGCGAGTATCATTCCACCGATTGTCGAGCAAGGGCTAAGGAATACTTGGGAAGTCCTTTTGGTTAGTCCGTCCGACCAAAGCCAATTTGCCATCCCTAGAATGCGTTCACGTAAACCCGTAGATTCCGCGTCGTGGGTTTTACGTGGTTTTTTATATGCATGATATGTTGGTGCAATTATTATTTGAATTAATATAGGATTAATTCATGCTAGTAATAATTAATGAATTAAATTTGTATTTAAATATTCACCCCGAATAGATCTGTGCAACTCATTCCCCAACAGGGTGCACATGAGACTCACTCATTTTTTATAGAGTCTACTCATTATAAAGTTCTACTCCCTCGGTCCCGGTGTAATTGTCTCGTTTCTTTTTATTGTTTTGTTTAAGAAATAATAATAAAATAATAAAACTGAAGGGTAGTTTTGGGTATTAGGAGAGAGGAAAAAGGTATGTGGAGTAATGAATGGATCGGAGTAGTAAATGACATTTTTTATAATTTTGTGTGAAAAGTGAGGATAAAAATTATGGATAGTGTAGAAGTTCTTTTTTTTTTTTTTAAAAATGAGAAAGTATAGTAGAGACGTCCATAAAAAGGAAAAAAAAAGACAATTATAATTGGGACGATTGGAATATATATTATTTTGTTTTGAAATAAAATTAAATAATATTGAAGTACTTTAGATGATGATACTTTAATATTAGAGTCATATATATTTTTTAAAACATAATTAGTCCTGAGCCATATATATATATATATATGAAACCGTTTCATATAAAATACACTCACCACAACGTCGCCGGGAACAAGCGGCTCAGTGTGGCGCCACATTATATCTCCGGCATAGCGTTCGAATATGCAGAAGACGTTCGAAGTTTCGACCGTGCTTCCATCTCCCGCCGCGTAATAACCGTCCAAAAAAATCGCGTTTTCGGGACAATCTTTCAGGGGCTGAAGAGGCATTGCACAAAGGCCAAGTCCATACTCGCCGGCATCAAAGAACGTTTTGAAGTACCAATCCTCGGACATATCCTGATACGGCACAAATAATTCCGATATATACCCCCTGTATAATACTTGCCGGTATTTGTCTTTTTCATGATCGTATATTGATGCTAGTGAGATTATGGGACCAACTCTCATGTCAAATGACACATGAAAGTCCCAATTTGCCCACCTGATTTATAAAAATAATAAATAGTAAATTAAATAAGAAAGGAATCAGCCCACGATGATACATGCTAGTGGTTAATTTTATTATAACTAATTAATTGGGTCTTAGTTTATGGTCTAATAAGTCAATGGATCTTTTTTGTTCTTACATGAGTTGTTGACTGTTTCAGTTGTTAGGTAATGAAAATGAATATTCCGAGAAAACTATGGATAAAATTTAGGCAAAGTCTTATTTTTAGCGAGTGAATGACTTACTGTTAACGTTAAGATTATTAGTCAATTTAAGTTGCCCAAAAATAATCTTGGTGTAGTGAATTACAAAAAATAAATAGATTGTATATCAAAGACTAAAATATATATATAAAAAGAGTAGGTCTCTTGTGAAACTTGTTACCATGAAACTAATTTCATATTTACACATATATGAACCTTCAATTATCACGATTAATATCATTTTGTAATATATATAAGTCATATTATTCAGTTATATCACTACTAATTAATACCCCTGTTGTAATTTAAGTCACATCTTTTTAGTGTTTTGAGTATTATTCTTTATATAATAAAAATACATGCCCTTCAATTATCACAAATAATATCATTTAGTAATATAAATCACATCCCTTAATACGTTTCACTGATTTTTATTTTATATGAACCTTTTTCGTATAAGAAAATCAATCCACAACGATGGAAGGTAGTGTTTAATTTTATAACTAGTGGATCCTATGGCGCATTTGGTTTAAGAAATTTCAATGTGAATGGGAGGTAGTTGAATTGTGGTGGTTGTGAATTTTCAAAATATATTATTTTATTGTTCGACTAAATCTTGTATGCGTCCAAGTGCACCGTGTATTTATAGTGCATTTTAAATATATGTAACTTGTTGTACTGAAAGATGCAACTTGTTTACATTGAACCGTGTAATTATTAGTATGAAAAAATAGTTGCATGGTTCAGTGTAAACAAGTTGCATGGTTCAGTGTAAACAAGTTGCATATATCAGTATAATAAGTTGCATATTTCTAAAATGCACTTATACGGTGCACCTGAATGCACATGAGACCCCTCTTTATCTTCATTGTCATTACCCATATATATCAAAAGAGATTGTGAAAATATTTGCAATTTATCGTTATAAACATATAAGTGCAAGAAAACCAAAATTACCTCACACGATTTCCATCTAGGGTAAAACTCGGACCATCCGGTTGCAATATAGTTATTGGCTTGACATGAGTATCAAACGGTGGATTTTGCTTAGACTCCCTATAATCCGTGCCCTCCGATTTAGGCACGGGGGCCAACCAACGGTCACGATAATCCACGATCTTCATCTCATCAAAATCAACGGTGATCACAACGCCATCTATAGGCCTCATATAAATATTAGGTGTGCCATCACTATAGAAGCACAAAATTGTAGCCACTCTTTTCGTATTTTTCTCCCCATACCAACCAATTGAAAAATCCGTACAAAATACTTCACTCAAATTGAGCCCTCTTTTTGCAATAGAGGCCTTAAATGGTGCATATTTGAACGGCAATTCACTTGCAATGTCTTGCTCCTCGTTGCTTAGCATGGGGTAGCCATTTCCATTATAGATTTTATTGGATAAAATCGAGTTGGTAGATAAATCGACGATTAATTCGTGGCTCGTGGGACCCACGCGTGCTATAACGAATGCCCTACGAGGGCCTAGGTATTCTTTAGGTTGATTTTGTGACAACCATGATCGGATTTCGGGCTTTTCGGGCTCATCTAATCCCACGTAGTGAAATTGGGCTTTTTGGTGGGATTTTTTTACTAGGGTTTGAACTCGATCGAGCTCAAATGATGTAAGAGAATCTAGAGGGTGGAGGGCTTTAGTTATAATGACAAAAGTGGAAAAGATGAGGATAATAATATGTGATGCTTTCATTGTCTTTTGCTCTTTGCAAAATTAAGCCTAGGTATAATAAATAATTAAATGTGGTATGTGTTTATATAGTACGTTACATATATATATGGTACTCTCAAAAGTCTCCCACCTAATTTAATCAGATGACGTCGTAGATATTTTTCGTGTGGATGTCATGAGAGTGTATGTGGAACGGTTCTCCCACATAATTTAATCAGATGACGTCGTAGATATTTTTCGTGTGGATGTCATGAGAGTGCATGTGGAACTGTAGCCCATGCATGGTGGTAGTTGGGAGATAGTAACAAATTAAGGGTTGATTCTTTTGTTTCTCACTCACTAAATCAGGTCTATACATGAATTTTATTTATGTTATGTGCAAAAATTATCAATATTTAAAAATAAAAATCATTTTTTAAAACAGTAATAGTATTTGCGCATAACGGTGATAATTTTTATACATAACAGTGATACTAAAAAATCGAGTTCACGGTGAACTCGAGTTTACACACATTTTTATCTTTGTTTCTTAACAACTTCGTTTTTGTTCTTGTACGGCAAAGCTTTGCAACGATTAAAACCTTTTCCAACAACTCCTCTCCCCGTAGGAACTCACCGATGGGATGTATATCAAATCAACTATTCGCAAGCTCTATGGATCGATTTAGCTCGAAAAATATTAGTTTGAGCTCATTAATGAATCAATTCGTCAACACAAACAATTAAATTTATCTAACTCAATAATATTTGATTCGTTAGCTTGTAATTAGCTCTATAAATTATAATGAGTAGTTTGGTTTTATTGTATAATTAATTTTCGCACTAAATTATATATATAATAAATACAAAAATATATAAATATATTTTAAATAAATCATAATTTAGTAGATATATATATATATATATGAATTTAAAAAATATACATATACTTTTATTTTTATAATTGTATGATGAATAATTTAATTTAATATTGATATTGTTAAATTCGTTCACGATCGTACTTGTTTAATTAAGTTCGAAAAAGCTCGTAAAATATTACTCCCTCTGTCCAATGAGATGAACATCTTAATAATAAATTAACAAATCAAATTCAAATAGTCATATATATGTATCACTACAACATAAGTTATATTATGTAACACCTAAAATATGTTACTTAATAGTTATAATGTGTTACTATAATTAATAAATAACATTTTTAAGAGTGTTGCAATTGTTAATGCTGCCTAAAATCTAATGTAACACTTTTAATAATTTATGTATCACTTTAAAAAAATATTACCATCATGTAACACCTTGTGATAACACTTTTCAAATGTTACTATATGAACTTTTAGGTTACACTTTTTAACAAAAAATAAATTATGAAAAAATTGTGGTAACATTTTTCAAATGTTACTATTGTATATGAACTTTTAGGTAACACTTTTTTAGCAGAAAATAAATTATGAAAAAAAAGTGGAAAAAATGTACATCTTGGGGATTGAACCCTGCACCTCAAGAATTAAGTGCCATACAATTATCAACTATGCTAGACCATTCGACTTTACATTTCATGAACAATAAAATAATTAATACGTGTTTTTTCATGTTTTGTTTTTTGGTTTTCATTTCTTTTTTTTTTTTTTTTACTTTTTTTTTTAAAAAAAAAATATCTGTGAATTAATATATCAAATTCACATTAACTCTCAATGGACCAACCAATTTTTCACCTACTTAAAAAAAAAAAAAAGAATAAGTTCATTTTATATTATAATTTTTGTAAGAAAAAAACATAAATAATTTTATTATTTAATAAATTTAAATGATATGAACATAATTTTTTAAAATATTATAATTATATTATAAAACTATTTTATATATAATTTACTAAGATAAAAATAATATAATAAATTATATTTTTACACAAGAAATATATATTATATGTAGTGCATATATATTTCAAATATATTAATTATATGTATTATAAATAAAATATGTTTACACATATATTTATTTAAATAAATAATATAAAATGTTACTAAAATATGATACATGACTAAAAGTGTTACCTAAAATGTTACTTATGTTAAAGTGTTACTTTAAAAGTGTTACATTTGTTAAAATGTTGCTAAGAAGTGCTACATATATAAAAAAGTGTTGTTTAAGAAGTGTTACATATCTAAAGGTGTTACCAAGAAGTATTCTTATTTAAAAGTGTTACGTACATGCAAGTGTTACATAATAATATATAAATTATAATAGTGTTATCATAATGTGTTGCATAAACTAAAAATGTTACAATAAAGTGTTACATATATAGTTTGTGCATATGAGTACGTATGACTATGTCAATATATAATGTGCAATATAGAGGCGGAATTTAGGAATTAATATTGGGATGGGTCAGGTGTAAATTATATATACAACAATATAAGAGATAAAATTGGTTCTTGATATTTTGTGTCTTCGTGGTTTAAAAAAAATGGGTTAAACAGACTTTTCAAAGAATAAAACAAAAAGGGAATTGGTGGGATGAGATGGATTTTGATCTGCGTGGAATTGTGTTTGGTTTGATAAAAAAAGAAAAATTGTTGTAAATTTACTTGAACAAAAATGTTCTATAATGTAAATTAAATAAATATTACACATATATATCTTGAGGTAGTCTTATGTGTTCTGTCAAAAAAAAAAAAAAAAAAAAGTAGTGTTATCTGAAATGGAGTTCCACCTTATTTTTTACACATTAGTTGTGTCTTCGTGGTTTAAAAAAAAGGGTTAAACAAAGGGAATTGGTAGGATGAGATGGATTTTGATGACTGTGAGGAATTTTGTTTGGGTTTGACTTTTAGGCCATCATAATTTTGAATAATTTTGAAAGGGTTGGGTATCATTAATGCGATCCAAACGCACCAGATATCTTTACGTAGTGTATTTTAAATTATACAATTTATTATCTTGAAAAGACGCAATTTATTTACATTGAATCGTATAATTATTTTTTTTTCATCTTAATGTCTTGTTTGCAAACTCTAAAAAAGTTGGTTAGAAACATTTATTTTAAAAATCTTTTAGACACGACTTTTTCAAAAAAAATAAGTTCTTCTACATATAAATTAGAGTTTGCAATGACTCTAAAAATACACTACAAATTCACGGTCTTGGCTGAATGAATACATACATGACTTAGCCATTTTGGAATGAAAAACAAAGATTAATACAAGTAATTAATTAGATGTCATATATAGAAAAGAAAAATAATAGAGAATAACCACTGACAGACAACATACCTAAAATTGATAGAACAAATATATTTTCTCCATGTAAAGTAATATATTATTGAACTATGGCCCAGCGGCAAGTAAGGCCTGTATAATCGTGCATGACCGTGGGTTCAAATCCTATTTTTCAAAAAACTATTTAAGTATTTTTTTTATTTTTTATTTTTGGAGTGCAACTTCGAATATGTATAACATTTTTTATTTGCTACGTTATGTAAATAGAATAATTTTTTTACAATATTCTAAACTTTTATATTTTGTTTCATACATAATTGTTTAATTTTTTTTTTATTTCCTAATTTATGTAAATAGAGTAATGTTTCTTTAATTAATGTTGTAAACTTTTATATTTTGTTTCACACATATAATTATCCATTTTTAGGATTTGGATCCTCTACATTTTAGATTTTAAAGAAATTTCTTGTAAAATTTCTATAGAAAAAAGACATACGTATAAAAACTAATATAAGAAAATATATAAAGTGTGACCCCAAGATTATTATGTTTTTATCTCCTAAATTTACAAAAAATTTACACAAAAATTCGAAGAGGATCCAAATCCTATTTTTTTTATCATTATAAGAAAATTCTTATTTGCGAGATCGTTTATAAATTTAGTAATTAATACAAATTAATTAATATTTACTTATTTCAAATGTTAAAGCGTCGTCTTAAAAAATTATGTTCCATCTCACACGTGACTCTCTCATGAAATTTTGCCAATGATCAAACCGATCATCACATATATATATTCTATTTTACTAATTCATTATCTCACAATAAATTTGTACTTATTCATGGAGTGAAATTCATTCGTTTATATACCACAATATATCTTAATTCAAAAGATATTTTTTTTTTTTTAAACTTATTCAATGGAATTAAATTCTTGGATATATGTATTCAGTGCGCAGAACAATTAACCAAATTCACTTGTTTCATTAATGTCTTGACTTTGAGAACTGGATTATACTCGAAGAAATTGGCTGGCCTCAGCTCAAAAGTACCACTCATTGTTGGCATGATTGGATAATCTTCTTGTACGGGTGCATGATGGAACCCTAATGTGTACCACAACACTATATCTTTGTTTTCTATTTCTCTGTTCCTGTAAATCCACAATAATTCAAATCAGATAGCACAAGAGGAATGCCCTTAAGAACCTTAAAGACAGGTTACAAAAATAGAGTATTACAACTGTACCAAAGATCGACCACTTGAATTCTGCTAAGAAATACACAGGGTCGGATCTCTTTTTGGTACTATTGATTTTTTAAATTTTGATATTCATTATGTAACTTACATGAATCAAAATATATATGGTAAAAAAAAAAAATGTGTATGACTTTTCAACTTCAATTATGCCCTTTCTTAACAATCCTAAACCTACTCCCTTAATCTCATCTACATAGTTTTTTTTCTTATCCCATCACATATTCCAACTTTCAAACACGACGCGGACCGACCCCAACCCGGGTCGCGGAGTGGCCGCGCTCATGCTGGACCGGGCGAGTTCCGGTTGGATCTGTGTCGGGTCGTATTTGGAAGTTGTCGTATGTGACGAAATAAGAAAAAAAAACTATGTGGGATGGGATTGGGATGGGATTAAGGAAGTAGGGGTATATGAATGACAAAAAAGGACATAATTTTGAAAAGTCAACGCGGGCATAAAAGAGAAATGTAAACGAAAAATAGCGTTTTGCATATTATGTGAAATGAGAAAGTAAAATGGACCAAAAAGTCGAGATTATGTTAGTTATAAGATGAAAATTAAAATTTAATAGTGAATAACACCAAAACCAAAAATATGTGTACCTGAGAGTCCATTTAGCTATAGTATCATCTCCACGAGAGCGGTCCACATAGGCCCCACTTGCATATTTCTCAGACTTGTTATACGGTGTAACCCATACCATATAATTGGTAAATGCGCCTCGAATTTGCGCATAATCATCTTCCGATAGCAACGGTCCTGATGCAGAGCCTGGGATCAAACGGTAGCCAATGTTGTTCCCAACCCTAGTTTTCTTGTTAGGGTTCACAACCATGATCTCGGTCGGCCCCGAGTCGAATCGGATCTTCCCATCAGACTCGGTCTTCGCCACTTCTTCGACCACGTTCCAGTAGCTCTTACGAGGCGAACTTTTGTCCTTTACACGAACGGTCCGTAAGTGAGCTTTTGTTAAAGAATTGTCTTCTCCATCTACGTCTAAATCGAGATAGAAGTTGAGGAAATGATCGTGTCGTGTTCCGATCGTGTTCTTGGCTATTAGTTTGCCGTATTCTTCCTCTTTTATTTGGCTCCTCTGAGTGTATGGTGTCGCCTTAACTTCTAAAAATTCGGTTAGGCTTTGTGCGTATGGAGAGAGACGTCGAAAATTACGCTTGTATTTAATTTATTTTATCAGTGCAACCAAATTTTGCAATAAAAATATTTTTTGATTGCCTACAAATTTTTATAATTCTAGTAGGAAAATAAATTACTTACAAGAAAATTGCACACACATTTCTAATTTATGTATGCAAGTAAATTACTTACGTAGGAAATTTAATTTGCTTTACGGAAATTAATTACAAATAGGCAACTTGCTTTATCTACTAAAATTTTAAAAACCCGTAGACAATAGGCAATCATCATCATTTAGTGATGACATTATTTTTGTTAAAAAATTTGTAACTATATTGAAAAACTCCGTAATCAATTCTTTATCTTATTCTAAATATTTGATGTTTTAAAATTAGTTTATGAAGTTGTAGACGAGCGCTTAATGACAAATATACCATTTATTAATTATTTTCTCTTTTCCTGCATTTCTCTTGACCAAGAACTATTTAACAAATGTAAATTCAAAACTATGAGAGGTTTTTTGAAGAAATGAGATTAACTGTTCCATAATTGGTATTTCATTTTGTACTCATATATATAGTATGGATGAATGACACATGCAATAATAAAAAAAATACCCAACAAATTATTATATATTTAGGTCTATATATGTGTGTTAAAAATCCAGCGGGATGAAATACCAATGGAATACGAAAAGTGAAACAGGATAATCGAACTGCTTTTTGAATTGGAATGGGGAAAAACAAGTAAAAAGTATCTAATTAAAACCTCAAATAGTTAGAAAAATGTACTACTATTAGAAAACATCAATTATTTAGAGTTGGGGAGAGTATTTGATTGAACTTACAGTGACTTTGATGGTGCCACTTTGCTTGAATTCCCAATCCAATATGTAATCGTAGTTGCCAACAACGGTTACCATCCTCACAACAAGTGTCACATCCGGTCTCACCTCCTACAATATAATTTTGAGAGAGATTATTTGGGATATCTAAGTCATACAAGTAAAATAATATATACATTGATTTTAAAAAAAAAGGAAAAATGAGGTTTGAATTGATAATAGAATAGAATCCTGGGTTGTGAACACTGACTCGATTGATGATGAAGAAAGATAAAATCTGTTACAGCTAGGTCTTGTATGCACCCGGGTGCACCATGCATTCATAGTGCATTTTAGAAGCGTCCAACTTGTTATGCTGAAAGTGCGACTTATTTACACAGAAAAGTGCATCTGTTAATATGGAAACATAGTTGCATGCTTCTGTTTGGAATAGTTGCACGTTTCTGTTTTGCATAGTTGCACGCTTCTAAAATGCATTATGAGTATACGGTGCACCCGGGTGTGTTGGGATTATACTGAAAAGTATGTTTTTTACTTTGTATAATCGAAACTGAATTTCAGACTTATTTACTGAAATAAATTGTTTATCACTGATGCTTTAAATATGATTGAATGTTATATATATTTACTGCATAACTGTTCAATAATTCGTACGTGTTACACTGTAGTTAATTTAGTGATACCAGATCACAGAAGATTAAATTAACAGTCCCTTGTAACTAAAAGTACGTCATTCACGACCTAGATGGAAATGAACAACCATCGCGAAAGGTTGAGGTGTAAGGCTCAGATTGGTTTGTCTTGACCAAGAGATTACACTAGTGCATGACTGATGCGCTGAATAGGACCTACAGGAGGATAAATTCTTCAGAACTGAACAAGGAAGAATTAGACCTCAGTGGTTCGTTGTTTCTTAACCTTCGTCCCTTAAATAGGATCACGTGGGATTGGTAACTATTGCTTTGACTTATCATGGGTAGCGAATCAGAGAGATTCAATACTTTTTATCTTGGGCAATATTATTGGTCACATGTGATTGCTAAGATTTAATACAAAGAATCGTGTGCAAGTACGCTTGCTTGATTTGCCCCCTTGGGAGGTTCATAAGTTTTATCATACCAAATCTTGCAAGTGGAATTAGTTTCCGGTATGGATAATAATGTTGAACCGTTCCTCGACCAAGGACAAAAGATATTAATTAACGGAAAGTTATTTCAGTGGCTTGAATTAATTAATGGGCTAGATAATCTTAAACACGGGAAATAAAGACCGGGAGCCATATTGACTGTGATATGGGTTAAGATGGATGGTGCAATATTAATTATGTAGTGGGATTAATTAATATTTATGGGCTTGATTTATATTGTGGCTCAATATTAAGATATTCAAGATCCATTAGAAGGTCCAATCTTAATTCTCCTAAAGGCCCCCTGAGTAGCCCAACATATAGTCAAATAACTGAAAGGTGATTAAAATAAAATAAATATTGTTGCTTATATTTCCTCTAAATTTTCGAAAATTATGGATAAAAGAGGGAGAAAGATTTTCTTTGAATTTTGTTATGGAATGAAGATATGTATTCTTGGAATACAAGATTATCTCATTAAATTCAAGAAATCTCCCACTTGGTTATCTATATAGTAAATTTCGAAATTTTGTAAATATAGTGGTCAAGAAAGATTTTCTTGATTTTCTTGAAAAGATATTATGGAAGATATGTATTTCTTGAAATACAAGAATATCTCATAAATTCAAGAAGATCCAAATCTTGGATTCTTGACATCCTAAATTTTCGAAAAACACCATAATAGAGGAGGTGGGATTTTTTGTGGAATATTTTAATTATGGGAAAAAGAATATAAAAGATATATTCAAGATTTCTTGGTGACCAAGAAAAGTCTTTTCCCACATTGAAATATCACATAAAATTCGACCACCCTCCCTCTTATAAATAGGGATGATTAGTTCATTCTCAAGACAATTCCATGTCTTTGGAAATATTAGCAAATCCACATAAGTGGTGCAACAAAGTTTATTTTTTTCCTTTTTGTTAATTGTTCATGAAAGTATCATTCCACCGATTGTCGAGCAAGGGCTAAGGGAATACTTGGGAAGTCCTTTTGGTTAGTCCGTCCGACCAAAGCCAACCCATCCCGAGAGGTGCGCTCACGTAAACCCGTAGATTCCGCATGGGTTTTACGTGGTTTTTATATGCATGATATGTTGGTGCAATTATTATTTGAATTAATATAGGATTAATTCATGCTAGTAATAATTAATGAATTAAATTTGTATTTAAATATTCATCCCGAATAGATCATGCAACTCATTCCCCAACAGGTGCACATGAGACTCACTCATTTTTTATAGAGTCTACTCATTATAAAGTTCTACTCCCTCGGTCCCTGTAAATTGTCTCGCTTTTTTATTGTTTTGTTTAAGAAATAATAATAAAATAATAAAACTGAAGGGTAGTTTTGGGTATTAGGAGAGAGGAAAAAAAAGTATGTGGAGTAATGAATGGATCGGAGTAGTAAATGACATTTTTTATAATTTTGTGTGAAAAGTGAGGATAAAAATTATGGATAGTGTGAGTTACTTTTTCTTTTTATGAAATGAGAAAGTATAGTAGGACGTCCATAAAAAAGGAAAACAAGACAATTATAGTGGGACGGTGGAATATATATTATTTTGTTTTGAAATAAAATTAAATAATATTGAAGTACTTTAGATGATGATACTTTAATATTAGAGTCATATATATTTTTTAAAACATAATTAGTCCTGAGCCATATATATATATATATATGAAACCGTTTCATATAAAATACACTCACCACAACGTCGCCGGGAACAAGCGGCTCAGTGTGGCGCCACATTATATCTCCGGCATAGCGTTCGAATATGCAGAAGACGTTCGAAGTTTCGACCG
Source organism: Stenogyne calaminthoides (assembly GCA_037126765.1). NCBI lineage: Eukaryota > Viridiplantae > Streptophyta > Magnoliopsida > Lamiales > Lamiaceae > Stenogyne > Stenogyne calaminthoides. Next base: position 31,222,288 of record JBBCBC010000025.1, on the reverse strand, counting down.
TGCTTCCATCTCCCGCCGCGTAATAACCGTCCAAAAAAATCGCGTTTTCGGGACAATCTTTCAGGGGCTGAAGAGGCATTGCACAAAGGCCAAGTCCATACTCGCCGGCATCAAAGAACGTTTTGAAGTACCAATCCTCGGACATATCCTGATACGGCACAAATAATTCCGATATATACCCCCTGTATAATACTTGCCGGTATTTGTCTTTTTCATGATCGTATATTGATGCTAGTGAGATTATGGGACCAACTCTCATGTCAAATGACACATGAAAGTCCCAATTTGCCCACCTGATTTATAAAAATAATAAATAGTAAATTAAATAAGAAAGGAATCAGCCCACGATGATACATGCTAGTGGTTAATTTTATTATAACTAATTAATTGGGTCTTAGTTTATGGTCTAATAAGTCAATGGATCTTTTTTGTTCTTACATGAGTTGTTGACTGTTTCAGTTGTTAGGTAATGAAAATGAATATTCCGAGAAAACTATGGATAAAATTTAGGCAAAGTCTTATTTTTAGCGAGTGAATGACTTACTGTTAACGTTAAGATTATTAGTCAATTTAAGTTGCCCAAAAATAATCTTGGTGTAGTGAATTACAAAAAATAAATAGATTGTATATCAAAGACTAAAATATATATATAAGAAAGAGTAGGTCTCTTGTGAAACTTGTTACCATGAAACTAATTTCATATTTACACATATATGAACCTTCAATTATCACGATTAATATCATTTTGTAATATATATAAGTCATATTATTCAGTTATATCACTACTAATTAATACCCCTGTTGTAATTTAAGTCACATCTTTTTAGTGTTTTGAGTATTATTCTTTATATAATAAAAATACATGCCCTTCAATTATCACAAATAATATCATTTAGTAATATAAATCACATCCCTTAATACGTTTCACTGATTTTTATTTTATATGAACCTTTTTCGTATAAGAAAATCAATCCACAACGATGGAAGGTAGTGTTTAATTTTATAACTAGTGGATCCTATGGCGCATTTGGTTTAAGAAATTTCAATGTGAATGGGAGGTAGTTGAATTGTGGTGGTTGTGAATTTTCAAAATATATTATTTTATTGTTCGACTAAATCTTGTAGATGTCCCAAGTCAAGACCGCAGATGTATTTATAAGATTTTAAATATATGTAACTTGTTGTCTTTGAAATATGCAAACTTGTTTACATTGAACCGTAATTATTAGTATGAAAAAAATAGTTGCATGGTTCAAAGAAACAAGTTGCATGGTTTCAAAAAACAAACAAGTTGCATATATCAAGATAATAAGTTGCATATTTTCTAAAATGACTTATACGGTCTTGTACAAAATCACATAGACCCTCTTTATCTTCATTGTCATTACCCATATATATCAAAAGAGATTGTGAAAATATTTGCAATTTATCGTTATAAACATATAAGTGCAAGAAAACCAAAATTACCTCACACGATTTCCATCTAGGGTAAAACTCGGACCATCCGGTTGCAATATAGTTATTGGCTTGACATGAGTATCAAACGGTGGATTTTGCTTAGACTCCCTATAATCCGTGCCCTCCGATTTAGGCACGGGGCCAACCAACGGTCACGATAATCCACGATCTTCATCTCATCAAAATCAACGGTGATCACAACGCCATCTATAGGCCTCATATAAATATTAGGTGTGCCATCACTATAGAAGCACAAAATTGTAGCCACTCTTTTCGTATTTTTCTCCCCATACCAACCAATTGAAAAATCCGTACAAAATACTTCACTCAAATTGAGCCCTCTTTTTGCAATAGAGGCCTTAAATGGTGCATATTTGAACGGCAATTCACTTGCAATGTCTTGCTCCTCGTTGCTTAGCATGGGGTAGCCATTTCCATTATAGATTTTATTGGATAAAATCGAGTTGGTAGATAAATCGACGATTAATTCGTGGCTCGTGGGACCCACGCGTGCTATAACGAATGCCCTACGAGGGCCTAGGTATTCTTTAGGTTGATTTTGTGACAACCATGATCGGATTTCGGGCTTTTCGGGCTCATCTAAGCCCACGTAGTGAAATTGGGCTTTTGGTGGGATTTTTTACTAGGGTTTGAACTCGATCGAGCTCAAATGATGTAAGAGAATCTAGAGGGTGGAGGGCTTTAGTTATAATGACAAAAGTGGAAAAGATGAGGATAATAATATGTGATGCTTTCATTGTCTTTTGCTCTTTGCAAAATTAAGCCTAGGTATAATAAATAATTAAATGTGGTATGTGTTTATATAGTACGTTACATATATATATGGTACTCTCAAAAGTCTCCCCACCTAATTTAATCAGATGACGTCGTAGATATTTTTTCGTGTGGATGTCATGAGAGTGTATGTGGAACGGTTCTCCCACATAATTTAATCAGATGACGTCGTAGATATTTTTCGTGTGGATGTCATGAGAGTGCATGTGGAACTGTAGCCCATGCATGGTGGTAGTTGGGAGATAGTAACAAATTAAGGGTTGATTCTTTTGTTTCTCACTCACTAAATCGTCCTATATATATTTAATTTTATTTACGTATGTCAAGAAAAATTATCAATATTTAAAAATAAAAATCATTTTTTAAAACAGTAATAGTATTTGCGCATAACGGTGATAATTTTTATACATAACAGTGATACTAAAAAATCGAGTTCACGGTGAACTCGAGTTTACACACATTTTTATCTTTGTTTCTTAACAACTTCGTTTTTGTTCTTGTACGGCAAAGCTTTGCAACGATTAAAACCTTTTCCAACAACTCCTCTCCCCGTAGGAACTCACCGATGGGATGTATATCAAATCAACTATTCGCAAGCTCTATGGATCGATTTAGCTCGAAAAATATTAGTTTGAGCTCATTAATGAATCAATTCGTCAACACAAACAATTAAATTTATCTAACTCAATAATATTTGATTCGTTAGCTTGTAATTAGCTCTATAAATTATAATGAGTAGTTTGGTTTTATTGTATAATTAATTTTCGCACTAAATTATATATATAATAAATACAAAAATATATAAATATATTTTAAATAAATCATAATTTAGTAGATATATATATATATATGAATTTAAAAAATATACATATACTTTTATTTTTATAATTGTATGATGAATAATTTAATTTAATATTGATATTGTTAAATTCGTTCACGATCGTACTTGTTTAATTAAGTTCTAAAAAAGCTCGTAAAAATATTACTCCTCCCTCTCCCCAATGAGATGAACATCGTAATAATAAATTAACAAATCAAATTCAAATAGTCATATATATGTATCACTACAACATAAGTTATATTATGTAACACCTAAAATATGTTACTTAATAGTTATAATGTGTTACTATAATTAATAAATAACATTTTTAAGAGTGTTGCAATTGTTAATAACGCTTGCTAAAATCTAATGTAACACTTTTTAATAATTTATGTATCACTTTAAAAAAATATTACCATCATGTAACACCTTGTGATAACACTTTTCAAATGTTACTATATGAACTTTTAGGTAACACTTTTTAACAAAAAATAAATTATGAAAATATTGTGGTAACATTTTTCAAATGTTACTATTGTATATGAACTTTTAGGTAACACTTTTTTAGCAGAAAATAAATTATGAAAAAAAAAAAAGTGGAAAAAAAAATGTACATCTTGGGGATTGAACCCTGCACCTCAAGAATTAAGTGCCATACAATTATCAACTATGCTAGACCATTCGACTTTACATTTCATGAACAATAAAATAATTAATACGTGTTTTCATGTTTTGTTTTTGGTTTTCATTTCTTTTCTTTTTTTTTTACTTTTTTTTTTAAAAATATCTGTGAATTAATATATCAAATTCACATTAACTCTCAATGGACCAACCAATTTTTCACCTACTTAAAAAAAAAAAATAAGTTCATTTTATATTATAATTTTTGTAAGAAAAAAAATAAATAATTTTATTATTTAATAAATTTAAATGATATGAACATAATTTTTTAAAATATTATAATTATATTATAAAACTATTTTATATATAATTTACTAAGATAAAAATAATATAGTAAATTATATTTTTACACAAGAAATATATATTATATGTAGTGCATATATATTTCAAATATATTAATTATATGTATTATAAATAAAATATGTTTACACATATATTTATTTAAATAAATAATATAAAATGTTACTAAAATATGATACATGACTAAAAGTGTTACCTAAAATGTTACTTATGTTAAAGTGTTACTTTTAAAAGTGTTACATTTGTTAAAATGTTGCTAAGAAGTGCTACATATATAAAAAGTGTTGTTTAAGAAGTGTTACATATCTAAAAGGTGTTACCTAAGAAGTTTATTCTTATTTAAAAAGTGTTACGTACATGCAAGTGTTACATAATAATATATAAATTATAATAGTGTTATCATAATGTGTTGCATAAACTAAAAATGTTACAATAAAGTGTTACATATATAGTTTGTGCATATGAGTACGTATGACTATGTCAATATATAATGTGCAATATAGAGGCGGAATTTAGGAATTAATATTGGGATGGGTCAGGTGTAAATTATATATACAACAATATAAGAGATAAAATTGGTTCTTGATATTTTGTGTCTTCGTGGTTTAAAAAAAATGGGTTAAACAGACTTTTCAAAGAATAAAACAAAAAGGGAATTGGTGGGATGAGATGGATTTTGATCTGCGTGGAATTGTGTTTGGTTTGATAAAAAAAGAAAAATTGTTGTAAATTTACTTGAACAAAAATGTTCTATAATGTAAATTAAATAAATATTACACATATATATCTTGAGGTAGTCTTATGTGTTCTGTCAAAAAAAAAAAAGTAGTGTTATCTGAAATGGAGTTCCACCTTATTTTTACACATTAGTTGTGTCTTCGTGGTTTAAAAAAAAAAGGGTTAAACAAAGGGAATTGGTAGGATGAGATGGATTTTGATGACTGTGAGGAATTTTGTTTGGGTTTGACTTTTAGGCCATCATAATTTTGAATAATTTTGAAAGGGTGGGTATCATGTGCATCCAAATGCACCGTATACTCATAGTGTATTTTAGAATTATACAATTTATTATACTGAAAGACGCAATTTATTTACATTGAATCGTATAATTATTTTTTCATCTTAATGTCTTGTTTGCAAACTCTAAAAAGTTGGTTAGAAACATTTATTTTAAAATCTTTTAGACACGACTTTTTCAAAAAAATAAGTATTTCTACATATAAATTAGAGTTTGCAATGACTCTAAAAATACACTACAAATTCACGGTGCACCTGAATGCATACATGACTTAGCCATTTTGGAATGAAAAACAAAGATTAATACAAGTAATTAATTAGATGTCATATATAGAGAAAGAAAAATAATAGAGAATAACCACTGACAGACAACATACCTAAAATTGATAGAACAAATATATGTTCTCCATGTAAAGTAATATATTATTGAACTATGGCCCAGCGGCAAGTAAGGCCTGTATAATCGTGCATGACCGTGGGTTCAAATCCTATTTTTCAAAAAACTATTTAAGTATTTTTTTATTTTTTATTTTTTGGAGTGCAACTTCGAATATGTATAACATTTTTTTATTTGCTACGTTATGTAAATAGAATAATTTTTTTACAATATTCTAAACTTTTATATTTTGTTTCATACATAATTGTTTAATTTTTTTTTTATTTCCTAATTTATGTAAATAGAGTAATGTTTCTTTAATTAATGTTGTAAACTTTTATATTTTGTTTCACACATATAATTATCCATTTTTTAGGATTTGGATCCTCTACATTTCGTTTCCGTAAATTTCTTGAAAAATTTCTATAGAAAAAAAATACGTATAAACTAATATAAGAAAATATAAAGTGTGGGACCCCGCATTATGTCTTTCTATCTCCGAAATTTACAAGAAATTTACACAAAGAAATGGAGAGGATCCAAATCCTATTTTTTATCATTATAAGAAAATTCTTGCGCGAGATCGTTTATAAATTTAGTAATTAATACAAATTAATTAATATTTACTTATTTCGAAATGTTAAAGCGTCGTCTTGCTAAAATTATGTTCCATCTCACACGTGACTCTCTCATGAAATTTTGCCAATGATCAAACCGATCATCACATATATATATTCTATTTTACTAATTCATTATCTCACAATAAATTTGTACTTATTCATGGAGTGAAATTCATTCGTTTATATACCACAATATATCTTAATTCAAAAGATATTTTTTTACAAACTTATTCAATGGAATTAAATTCTTGGATATATGTATTCAGTGCGCAGAACAATTAACCAAATTCACTTGTTTCATTAATGTCTTGACTTTGAGAACTGGATTATACTCGAAGAAATTGGCTGGCCTCAGCTCAAAAGTACCACTCATTGTTGGCATGATTGGATAATCTTCTTGTACGGGTGCATGATGGAACCCTAATGTGTACCACAACACTATATCTTTGTTTTCTATTTCTCTGTTCCTGTAAATCCACAATAATTCAAATCAGATAGCACAAGAGGAATGCCCTTAAGAACCTTAAAGACAGGTTACAAAAATAGAGTATTACAACTGTACCAAAGATCGACCACTTGAATTCTGCTAAGAAATACACAGGGTCGGATCTCTTTTGGTACTATTGATTTTAAATTTTGATATTCATTATGTAACTTACATGAATCAAAATATATATGGTAAAAAAAAAAAAAAAAATGTATGACTTTTTCAACTTCAATTATGCCCTTTCTTAACAATCCTAAACCTACTCCCTTAATCTCATCTACATAGTTTTTTTTTTTTATCCCATCACATATTCCAACTTTCAAACACGACGCGGACCGACCCCAACCCGGGTCGCGGAGTGGCCGCGCTCATGCTGGACCGGGCGAGTTCCGGTTGGATCTGTGTCGGGTCGTATTTGGAAGTTGTCGTATGTGACGAAATAAGAAAAAAAAACTATGTGGGATGGGATTGGGATGGGATTAAGGAAGTAGGGTATATGAATGACAAAAAGGACATAATTTTGAAAAGTCAACGCGGGCATAAAAGAGAAATGTAAACGAAAAATAGCGTTTTTGCATATTATGTGAAATGAGAAAGTAAAATGGACCAAAAAGTCGAGATTATGTTAGTTATAAGATGAAAATTAAAATTTAATAGTGAATAACACCAAAACCAAAAATATGTGTACCTGAGAGTCCATTTAGCTATAGTATCATCTCCACGAGAGCGTCCACATAGGCCCCACTTGCATATTTCTCGGACTTGTTATACGGTGTAACCCATACCATATAATTGGTAAATCGCCTCGAATTTGGCGATAATCATCTTCCGATAGCAACGGTCCCGATGCGAGCACGATCAAACGGTAGCCAATGTTGTTCCCAACCCTAGTTTTCTTGTTAGGGTTCACAACCATGATCTCGGTCGGCCCGAGTCGAATCGGATCTTCCCATCGACTTCGGTCTTCGCCACTTCTTCGACCACGCCCAAAGAGCTCTTCACGAGGCTTAACTTTTGTCCTTTACACGAACGGTCCGTAAGTGAGCTTTTGTTAAAGAATTGTCTTCTCCATCTACGTCTAAATCGAGATAGAAGTTGAGGAAATGATCGTGGTCGTGTTCGATCGTGTTCTTGGCTATTAGTTTGCCGTATTCTTCCTCTTTTATTTGGCTCCTCTGAGTGTATGGTGTCGCCTTTAACTTCTAAAAAATTCGGTTAGGCTTGTCGTATGGAGAGACGCGTCGTAAATTACGCTTTTGTATTTAATTTATTTTATCAGTGCAACCAAATTTTGCAATAAAAATATTTTTTGATTGCCTACAAATTTTTATAATTCTAGTAGGAAAATAAATTACTTACAAGAAAATTGCACACACATTTCTAATTTATGTATGCAAGTAAATTACTTACGTAGGAAATTTAATTTGCTTTTACGGAAATTAATTACAAATAGGCAACTTGCTTTATCTACTAAAATTTTTAAAAACCCGTAGACAATAGGCAATCATCATCATTTAGTGATGACATTATTTTTTGTTAAAAAATTTGTAACTATATTGAAAAACTCCGTAATCAATTCTTTATCTTATTCTAAATATTTGATGTTTTAAAATTAGTTTATGAAGTTGTAGACGAGCGCTTAATGACAAATATACCATTTATTAATTATTTTCTCTTTTCCTGCATTTCTCTTGACCAAGAACTATTTAACAAATGTAAATTCAAAACTATGAGAGGTTTTTTGAAGAAATGAGATTAACTGCTCCATAATTGGTATTTCATTTTGTACTCCATATATAGTATGGATGAATGACACATGCAATAATAAAAAATACCCAACAAATTATTATATATTTAGGTCTATATATGTGTGTTAAAAAAAATCCAAATGGATGAAATACCAAAATGGAATACTTAAAAAGTGAAACAGATAATCGAATCGCTTTTTGAATTGGAATGGGGAAAAACAAGTAAAAAGTATCTAATTAAAACCTCAAATAGTTAGAAAAATGTACTACTATTAGAAAACATCAATTATTTAGAGTTGGGGAGAGTATTTGATTGAACTTACAGTGACTTTGATGGTGCCACTTTTGCTTGAATTCCCAATCCAATATGTAATCGTAGTTGCCAACAACGGTTACCATCCTCACAACAAGTGTCACATCCGGTCTCACCTCCTACAATATAATTTTGAGAGAGATTATTTGGGATATCTAAGTCATACAAGTAAAATAATATATACATTGATTTTAAAAAAAAAGGAAAAATGAGGTTTGAATTGATAATAGAATAGAATCCTGGGTTGTGAACACTGACTCGATTGATGATGAAGAAAGATAAAATCTGTTACATTTACTAAATTTGATATGTACCCGCACAAGCACTACGATTCATAGTGCATTTTTAGAAGCGTCCAACTTGTTATCTTTGAAAGTGCGACTTATTTACACGTAAAAGTGCATCTCATTAATATGGAAACATAGTTGCATGCTTTGGAATAGTTGCACGTTTCGCTTTTGCATAGTTGCACGCTTCTAAAATGCATTATGAGTATACGGTGCACCCGGGTGTGTTGGGATTATACTGAAAAGTATGTTTTTTACTTTGTATAATCGAAACCGAATTTCAGACTTATTTACTGAAATAAATTGTTTATCACTGATGCTTTAAATATGATTGAATGTTATATATATTTATTGCATAATCGCTGCTCAATAATTAAATGACGTGTTACATCAGAAGTTAATTTAGTGATACCGCATCACGTAAGATTAAATTAATCCCTTGTAACTAAAAAGTACTCCATTCACGACCTAGATGGAAATGAACAACCATCGCGAAAGGTTGAGGTGTAAGGCTCAGATTGGTTTGTCTTGACCAAGAGATTACACTAGTGCATGACTGATGCGCTGAATAGGACCTACAAGAGGATAAATTCTTCAGAACTGAACAAGGAAGAATTAGACCTCAGTGGTTCGTTGTTTCTTAACCTTCGTCCCTTAAATAGGATCACGTGGGATTGGTAACTATTGCTTTGACTTATCATGGGTAGCGAATCAGAGAGATTCAATACTTTTTATCTTGTACAATATTATTGGTCACATGTGATTGCTAAGATTTAATACAAAGAATCGTAAGCAAATGCGGCTTGCTTGATTTGCCCCTTGGGAGGTTCATAAGTTTTATCATACCAAATCTTGCAAGTGGAATTAGTTTCCGGTATGGATAATAATGTTGAACCGTTCCTCGACCAAGGACAAAAGATATTAATTAACGGAAAGCTATTTCAGTGGCTTGAATTAATTAATGGGCTAGATAATCTTAAACACGGGAAATAAAGACCGGGAGCCATATTGACTGTGATATGGGTTAAGATGGATGGTGCAATATTAATTATGTAGTGGGATTAATTAATATTTATGGGCTTGATTTATATTGTGGCTCAATATTAAGATATTCAAGATCCATTAGAAGGTCCAATCTTAATTCTCCTAAAGGCCCCCTGAGTAGCCCAACATATAGTCCAATAACTGAAAGGTGATTAAAATAAAATAAATATTGTTGCTTATATTTCCTCTAAATTTTCGAAAATTATGGATAAAAGAGGGAGAAAGATTTTCTTTGAATTTTGTTATGGAATGAAGATATGTATTCTTGGAATACAAGATTATCTCATTAAATTCAAGAAATCTCCCACTTGGTTATCTATATAGTAAATTTCGAAATTTTGTAAATATAATGGTCAAGAAAGATTTTCTTGATTTTCTTGAAAAGATATTATGGAAGATATGTATTTCTTGAAATACAAGAATATCTCATAAATTCAAGAAGATCCAAATCTTGGATTCTTGACATCCTAAATTTTCGAAAAACACCATAATAGAGGAGGTGGGATTTTTTGTGGAATATTTTAATTATGGGAAAAAGAATATAGAAGATATATTCAAGATTTCTTGGTGACCAAGAAAAGTCTTTTCCCACATTGAAATATCACATAAAATTCGACCACCCTCCCTCTTATAAATAGGGGATGATTAGTTCATTCTCAAGTACAATTCCATGTGCTGGAAATATTAGCAAATCCACATAAGTGGTGCAACAAAGTTTATTTTTTCCTTTTGTTAATTGTTCGCGAGTATCATTCCACCTGATTGTCGAGCAAGGGCTAAGGGAATACTTGGGAAGTCCTTTTGGTTAGTCCGTCCGACCAAAGCCACTGCCATCCCGAGAGGTACGTTCACGTAAACCCGTAGATTCCGCATGCGTAGGTTTTACGTGGTTTTTTATATGCATGATATGTTGGTGCAATTATTATTTGAATTAATATAGGATTAATTCATGCTAGTAATAATTAATGAATTAAATTTGTATTTAAATATTCACCCCGAATAGATCTGTGCAACTCATTCCCCAACAGGGTGCACATGAGACTCACTCATTTTTTATAGAGTCTACTCATTATAAAGTTCTACTCCCTCGGTCCCGGTGTAATTGTCTCGTTTCTTTTTATTGTTTTGTTTAAGAAATAATAATAAAATAATAAAACTGAAGGGTAGTTTTGGGTATTAGGAGAGAGGAAAAAGGTATGTGGAGTAATGAATGGATCGGAGTAGTAAATGACATTTTTTATAATTTTGTGTGAAAAGTGAGGATAAAAATTATGGATAGTGTAGTTACTTTTTCTTTTTATGAAATGAGAAAGTATAGTAGGACGTCCATAAAAGGAAAACAAGACAATTATAGTGGGACGGTGGAATATATATTATTTTGTTTTGAAATAAAATTAAATAATATTGAAGTACTTTAGATGATGATACTTTAATATTAGAGTCATATATATTTTTTAAAACATAATTAGTCCTGAGCCATATATATATATATATATATGAAACCGTTTCATATAAAATACACTCACCACAACGTCGCCGGGAACAAGCGGCTCAGTGTGGCGCCACATTATATCTCCGGCATAGCGTTCGAATATGCAGAAGACGTTCGAAGTTTCGACCGTGCTTCCATCTCCCGCCGCGTAATAACCGTCCAAAAAAATCGCGTTTTCGGGACAATCTTTCAGGGGCTGAAGAGGCATTGCACAAAGGCCAAGTCCATACTCGCCGGCATCAAAGAACGTTTTGAAGTACCAATCCTCGGACATATCCTGATACGGCACAAATAATTCCGATATATACCCCCTGTATAATACTTGCCGGTATTTGTCTTTTTTCTATGATCGTATATTGATGCTAGTGAGATTATGGGACCAACTCTCATGTCAAATGACACATGAAAGTCCCAATTTGCCCACCTGATTTATAAAAATAATAAATAGTAAATTAAATAAGAAAGGAATCAGCCCACGATGATACATGCTAGTGGTTAATTTTATTATAACTAATTAATTGGGTCTTAGTTTATGGTCTAATAAGTCAATGGATCTTTTTTGTTCTTACATGAGTTGTTGACTGTTTCAGTTGTTAGGTAATGAAAATGAATATTCCGAGAAAACTATGGATAAAATTTAGGCAAAGTCTTATTTTTAGCGAGTGAATGACTTACTGTTAACGTTAAGATTATTAGTCAATTTAAGTTGCCCAAAAATAATCTTGGTGTAGTGAATTACAAAAAATAAATAGATTGTATATCAAAGACTAAAATATATATATAAGAAAGAGTAGGTCTCTTGTGAAACTTGTTACCATGAAACTAATTTCATATTTACACATATATGAACCTTCAATTATCAATGATTAATATCATTTTGTAATATATATAAGTCATATTATTATTCAGTTATATCACTACTAATTAATACCCCCTGTTGTAATTTAAGTCACATCTTTTTAGTGTTTTTGAGTATTATTCTTTATATAATAAAAATACATGCCCTTCAATTATCACAAATAATATCATTTAAGAATATAAATCACATCCCTTAATACGTTTCACTGATTTTTTATTTTATATGAACCTTTTTCGTATAAGAAAATCAATCCACAACGATGGAAGGTAGTGTTTAATTTTATAACTAGTGGATCCTATGGCGCATTTGGTTTAAGAAATTTCAATGTGAATGGGAGGTAGTTGAATTGTGGTGGTTGTGAATTTTCAAAATATATTATTTTATTGTTCGACTAAATCTTGTATGCCCAAGTCAAGTCAAGACGTGATTTATAATAAGATTTAAATATATGTAACTTGTTGTCTTTGAAATATGCAACTTGTTTACATTGAACCGTGTAATTATTAGTATGAAAAAATAATTGCATGGTTCAAATGTAAACAAGTTGCATTGGTTCAAACAGAAACAAGTTGCGATATATCAAGATAATAAGTTGATATTTCTAAAATGACTTATACTTATCTGCAAGTCCGAATCGCATTACGAGACCCTCTTTATCTTCATTGTCATTACCCATATATATCAAAAGAGATTGTGAAAATATTTGCAATTTATCGTTATAAACATATAAGTGCAAGAAAACCAAAATTACCTCACACGATTTCCATCTAGGGTAAAACTCGGACCATCCGGTTGCAATATAGTTATTGGCTTGACATGAGTATCAAACGGTGGATTTTGCTTAGACTCCCTATAATCCGTGCCCTCCGATTTAGGCACGGGGGCCAACCAACGGTCACGATAATCCACTATCTTCATCTCATCAAAATCAACGGTGATCACAACGCCATCTATAGGCCTCATATAAATATTAGGTGTGCCATCACTATAGAAGCACAAAATTGTAGCCACTCTTTTCGTATTTTTCTCCCCATACCAACCAATTGAAAAATCCGTACAAAATACTTCACTCAAATTGAGCCCTCTTTTTGCAATAGAGGCCTTAAATGGTGCATATTTGAACGGCAATTCACTTGCAATGTCTTGCTCCTCGTTGCTTAGCATGGGGTAGCCATTTCCATTATAGATTTTATTGGATAAAATCGAGTTGGTAGATAAATCGACGATTAATTCGTGGCTCGTGGGACCCACGCGTGCTATAACGAATGCCCTACGAGGGCCTAGGTATTCTTTAGGTTGATTTTGTGACAACCATGATCGGATTTCGGGCTTTTCGGGCTCATCTAAGCCCACGTAGTGAAATTGGGCTTTTTGGTGGGATTTTTTTACTAGGGTTTGAACTCGATCGAGCTCAAATGATGTAAGAGAATCTAGAGGGTGGAGGGCTTTAGTTATAATGACAAAAGTGGAAAAGATGAGGATAATAATATGTGATGCTTTCATTGTCTTTTGCTCTTTGCAAAATTAAGCCTAGGTATAATAAATAATTAAATGTGGTATGTGTTTATATAGTACGTTACATATATATATGGTACTCTCAAAAGTCTCCCACCTAATTTAATCAGATGACGTCGTAGATATTTTTCGTGTGGATGTCATGAGAGTGTATGTGGAACGGTTCTCCCACATAATTTAATCAGATGACGTCGTAGATATTTTTCGTGTGGATGTCATGAGAGTGCATGTGGAACTGTAGCCCATGCATGGTGGTAGTTGGGAGATAGTAACAAATTAAGGGTTGATTCTTTTGTTTCTCACTCACTAAATCAGGTCTATATATGAATTTTATTTATGTTATGTGCAAAAATTATCAATATTTAAAAATAAAAATCATTTTTAAAACAAGAATAAGATTTTAAGACAATCTAATTGATAATTTTTTATACATAACAAATGATATCTTAAAAAAAATCGAGTTCACGGTGAACTCGAGTTTACACACATTTTTATCTTTGTTTCTTAACAACTTCGTTTTTGTTCTTGTACGGCAAAGCTTTGCAACGATTAAAACCTTTTCCAACAACTCCTCTCCCCGTAGGAACTCACCGATGGGATGTATATCAAATCAACTATTCGCAAGCTCTATGGATCGATTTAGCTCGAAAAATATTAGTTTGAGCTCATTAATGAATCAATTCGTCAACACAAACAATTAAATTTATCTAACTCAATAATATTTGATTCGTTAGCTTGTAATTAGCTCTATAAATTATAATGAGTAGTTTGGTTTTATTGTATAATTAATTTTCGCACTAAATTATATATATAATAAATACAAAAATATATAAATATATTTTAAATAAATCATAATTTAGTAGATATATATATATATATATGAATTTAAAAAATATACATATACTTTTATTTTTATAATTGTATGATGAATAATTTAATTTAATATTGATATTGTTAAATTCGTTCACGATCGTATTTGTTTAATTAAGTTCAAAAAAAGCTCGTAAAATATTACTCCCTCATCAAATGATGAGATGAACATCGTAATAATAAATTAACAAATCAAATTCAAATAGTCATATATATGTATCACTACAACATAAGTTATATTATGTAACACCTAAAATATGTTACTTAATAGTTATAATGTGTTACTATAATTAATAAATAACATTTTTAAGAGTGTTGCAATTGTTAATGCTGCTTAAAATCTAATGTAACACTTTTAATAATTTATGTATCACTTTAAAAAAATATTACCATCATGTAACACCTTGTGATAACACTTTTCAAATGTTACTATATGAACTTTTAGGTAACACTTTTAACAAAAAAAATAAATTATGAAAATATTGTGGTAACATTTTTCAAATGTTACTATTGTATATGAACTTTTAGGTAACACTTTTTAGCAGAAAATAAATTATGAAAAAAAGTGGAAAAAAATGTACATCTTGGGGATTGAACCCTGCACCTCAAGAATTAAGTGCCATACAATTATCAACTATGCTAGACCATTCGACTTTACATTTCATGAACAATAAAATAATTAATACGTGTTTTCATGTTTTGTTTTTGGTTTTCATTTCTTTTCTTTTTTTTTTACTTTTTTTTAAAAAAAAATATCTGTGAATTAATATATCAAATTCACATTAGCTCTCAATGGACCAACCAATTTTTCACCTACTTAAAAAAAAAGAGAATAAGTTCATTTTATATTATAATTTTTGTAAGAAAAAAACATAAATAATTTTATTATTTAATAAATTTAAATGATATGAACATAATTTTTAAAATATTATAATTATATTATAAAACTATTTTATATATAATTTACTAAGATAAAAAATAATATAATAAATTATATTTTACACAAGAAATATATATTATATGTAGTGCATATATATTTCAAATATATTAATTATATGTATTATAAATAAAATATGTTTACACATATATTTATTTAAATAAATAATATAAAATGTTACTAAAATATGATACATGACTAAAAGTGTTACCTAAAATGTTACTTATGTTAAAGTGTTACTTTAAAAGTGTTACATTTGTTAAAATGTTGCTAAGAAGTGCTACATATATAAAAGTGTTGTTTAAGAAGTGTTACATATCTAAAGGTGTTACCTAAGAAGTTATTCTTTTATTTAAAAAAAAAGTGTTACGTGCATGCAAGTGTTACATAATAATATATAAATTATAATAGTGTTATCATAATGTGTTGCATAAACTAAAAATGTTACAATAAAGTGTTACATATATAGTTTGTGCATATGAGTACGTATGACTATGTCAATATATAATGTGCAATATAGAGGCGGAATTTAGGAATTAATATTGGGATGGGTCAGGTGTAAATTATATATACAACAATATAAGAGATAAAATTGGTTCTTGATATTTTGTGTCTTCGTGGTTTAAAAAAAATGGGTTAAACAGACTTTTCAAAGAAGAAAACAAAAAGGGAATTGGTGGGATGAGATGGATTTTGATCTGCGTGGAATTGTGTTTGGTTTGATAAAAAAAGAAAAATTGTTGTAAATTTACTTGAACAAAAATGTTCTATAATGTAAATTAAATAAATATTACACATATATATCTTGAGGTAGTCTTATGTGTTCTGTCAAAAAAAAAAAAAAGTAGTGTTATCTGAAATGGAGTTCCACCTTATTTTTACACATTAGTTGTGTCTTCGTGGTTTAAAAAAAAAAGGGTTAAACAAAGGGAATTGGTAGGATGAGATGGATTTTGATGACTGTGAGGAATTTTGTTTGGGTTTGACTTTTAGGCCATCATAATTTTGAATAATTTTGAAAGGGTGGGTATCACGTATGATCCAAATCGCACTGTGATATCTTTCATAGTGTATTTTAGAATTATACAATTTATTATACTGAAAGACGCAATTTATTTACATTGAATCGTATAATTATTTTTTCATCTTAATGTCTTGTTTGCAAACTCTAAAAAGTTGGTTAGAAACATTTATTTTAAAATCTTTTAGACACGACTT
Organism: Stenogyne calaminthoides; assembly: GCA_037126765.1. Lineage (NCBI taxonomy): Eukaryota > Viridiplantae > Streptophyta > Magnoliopsida > Lamiales > Lamiaceae > Stenogyne > Stenogyne calaminthoides. The sequence continues at coordinate 31,205,451 of JBBCBC010000025.1, read as the reverse complement.
TTTTCAAAAAAAAAAAGTATTTCTACATATAAATTAGAGTTTGCAATGACTCTAAAAATACACTACAAATTCACTTCTTGGCCGAATGCATACATGACTTAGCCATTTTGGAATGAAAAACAAAGATTAATACAAGTAATTAATTAGATGTCATATATAGAGAAAGAAAAATAATAGAGAATAACCACTGACAGACAACATACCTAAAATTGATAGAACAAATATATATTCTCCATGTAAAGTAATATATTATTGAACTATGGCCCAGCGGCAAGTAAGGCCTGTATAATCGTGCATGACCGTGGGTTCAAATCCTATTTTTCAAAAAACTATTTAAGTATTTTTTTATTTTTTATTTTTTGGAGTGCAACTTCGAATATGTATAACATTTTTTTATTTGCTACGTTATGTAAATAGAATAATTTTTTTACAATATTCTAAACTTTTATATTTTGTTTCATACATAATTGTTTAATTTTTTTTTTATTTCCTAATTTATGTAAATAGAGTAATGTTTCTTTAATTAATGTTGTAAACTTTTATATTTTGTTTCACACATATAATTATCCATTTTTTAGGATTTGGATCCTCTACATTTCGTTTCCGTAAATTTCTTGTAAAATTTCGGAGAGAGAAAGACACAGAATAAACTAATATAAGAAAATATAAAGTGTGGGACCCTCAGATTATGTATTTTCTCTCTCTCCTAAATTTACAAGAAAAATTTACACAAAGAAATGGAGAGGATCCAAATCCTATTTTTTATCATTATAAGAAAATTCTTGCGCGAGATCATTTATAAATTTAGTAATTAATACAAATTAATTAATATTTACTTATTTCGAAATGTTAAAGCGTCGTGCTAAAATTATGTTCCATCTCACACGTGACTCTCTCATGAAATTTTGCCAATGATCAAACCGATCATCACATATATATATTCTATTTTACTAATTCATTATCTCACAATAAATTTGTACTTATTCATGGAGTGAAATTCATTCGTTTATATACCACAATATATCTTAATTCAAAAGATATTTTTTTACAAACTTATTCAATGGAATTAAATTCTTGGATATATGTATTCAGTGCGCAGAACAATTAACCAAATTCACTTGTTTCATTAATGTCTTGACTTTGAGAACTGGATTATACTCGAAGAAATTGGCTGGCCTCAGCTCAAAAGTACCACTCATTGTTGGCATGATTGGATAATCTTCTTGTACGGGTGCATGATGGAACCCTAATGTGTACCACAACACTATATCTTTGTTTTCTATTTCTCTGTTCCTGTAAATCCACAATAATTCAAATCAGATAGCACAAGAGGAATGCCCTTAAGAACCTTAAAGACAGGTTACAAAAATAGAGTATTACAACTGTACCAAAGATCGACCACTTGAATTCTGCTAAGAAATACACAGGGTCGGATCTCTTTTTGGTACTATTGATTTTTAAATTTTGATATTCATTATGTAACTTACATGAATCAAAATATATATGGTAAAAAAAAAAATGTGTATGACTTTTCAACTTCAATTATGCCCTTTCTTAACAATCCTAACCCTACTCCCTTAATCTCATCTACATAGTTTTTTTTCTTATCCCATCACATATTCCAACTTTCAAACACGACGCGGACCGACCCCAACCCGGGTCGCGGAGTGGCCGCGCTCATGCTGGACCGGGCGAGTTCCGGTTGGATTTGTGTCGGGTCGTATTTGGAAGTTGTCGTATGTGACGAAATAAGAAAAAAAAACTATGTGGGATGGGATTAAGGAAGTAGGGGTATATGAATGACAAAAAAGGACATAGGATTAGGGTTGAGAACGAGTACCCAGCGAGCAAGATAGCGAGCATAATTGATGCTGATAGGCTCGCTCGGCTGCATTGGATTTATGAAACTCCGAAAGATGTCTTTTTCTGGGCACCAGGTTCTGATGAGCGGGCCTACCAACCCCCTGAGGGTTGTGTCGCTGTAAATTTAGACACAATGGAAGCTGGCCTTCGATTTCCCCTCCATCCGGCCATCACCCGTTTGCTCGTGGAATGGAACATCACCATTACGCAGCTCAAGCCGAACGGGTGGCATATGATCATGAGTTTCCTGACTTTGTTCGGCAAGATGAAGCCAAGATACTATCCCTCAGCAGCTGAGCTTGCTCGATTGGTGCACTTGACCCGTCCGAGGGGTGAACACGGGTGGTTGTTCATGCAAGCTAATGCCAAGTGCAAAATTATTGAAGACGTGCCGAACAAAATCAGTGATTGGAAGGAAAAGTTTTGGTTCGTTGGGGGCGATTGGAAAAGCCCGGCCTCTGGAAGCGAACCAAATGCTCGTTTAGACATCCCCACTGACTTCGGGGTGTACCGAAGTAAGTGATTTTGTGTCTTTCGTTCTTCTATTTGAACTGATTTTAATTCGCTTTTTATTTCAGGGATTCTAGCTGCGACGGACAAGGAGACAAACGACGGCTATTTTAGCAGCGTTTGGCAAATTGATCTGGAGTCTCGTTCAGAGCGATCTGTGAGAACTCTGAATACTGCTGATCAGAGAAAGAAAGGAGGTTTGTTCGTGCCTCCTCATCATCTTGTTGCTGTTAATCCTACTGGTAAGGATTGCCTCTTGTATTTGTATAAGTTTTGTGTCATTTTGCTCGTTATTACCCTTCTGTTCGTACTGAATTATTTTGTTTATAGCTTTCTCCGCTGTGACCATTGTTGTGAGTACATCCGAGCATACTGAGATGGCTCGGAGAAAAAGGCCACAAGAGCTTGCTCGGATTCGGGCTGAGCGGGAGGCTCAGCGAACAACCAGGGGAGAGGCGAACAGAGCGAGCAGGGCATCTGCATCCGGTCCTGGGGAATCAAGCCGACCGCAAAGAAGTACCCGGTCGGCCGAACAGGGGGCTGGCGAACAAGCTCCGTCGCCGAAAAGACCGAGGGTGGATATCGGCGAGCAGGGGCCGAGCGAACAAACTCGGACGAGCGCGCGGAGCGAACAGACTCAGACGAGTACTGATGCCGTTAGGGTAACTCGGACCCCTACTGTCGAGGCGATCAGAGCGGCCGCCTCCGTGGTTGGTCCAATTTCACAGATCGTTGAAATGGAGGTTGGCACATCTTCTCCACCTCCTGCCGGACTCCGATCATGGACTCCGTTGAATCCTGAGCTCCGGTCCCCTAAGGATAGATCATTCTTGGGGTGGGATCCGGCTCGTGTGGGCAGGTACATCTTGTTCGATCAGCTTCTGCTTTAGTTACTTTTGTTCGCCCTTCAGGCTCACGCTCACGTCATGGGTTTGATTCCCACTAAAAGCAACTCCACCCATATTAAATTGTCCACTCGATGGGCCTCTTCCCAATGATGGAGTAAGAGAATTCAACCCACGAGTGAGGGGAGTGTTAGGGAAAAATAATAAAAGAACAAGTTCGGACTTTTAGATGAGACTGAATTCTTTCAAATTACGGGCCTAAATAAAATTTATCCCAAAAACTTGTATGGGATCAATGGAATGCTTTTACAAAAAATTTGGTGATAGTTTGAGACGGTCTCATGCAACACTTTCCGTGTTAGTTATGACCATAATAAGTTGGCAAATATTTCAACGAGCATATCTTCAGCAACATTATTCCTTCTTTGCCCAAGGTGATAGATGAACTGAAAGTGAGATTTTGGTTGTGGTTGTCTGTTAAATTCCCAGGTGTTAGTTCTTGTCCCTTGGCGGATTGTTTGGCAAATCCTTCCGTCTGTTTGGGCACTGCATTAGCATAGAGATAGGAGTTCTATTTTTGGGTTATTCGTTTTTTGTCTGGGAGTCTACACTAATTTGTTCCTCTAGTGTAAGGTTTGGAGTACCCTTTGTACTCCAATTTAGTATATATCACAGCTTTTTTTCGATTAAAAAAAACAAAATTTCAACTCACGGACGGAGCGAGGAATTGGGTACAGGGGGGGCACTGGGCCCCCCTGAGATTTTAAATTTTTTTAGGGTTTTTTAGTAATTTCATATTATATAAATATTTAATCACACACATATATATATATATATGTATATTTGAGCAAATTTGAGTTGTTTCACAATATGTATATTTAATCACACACACATATATATATATGTATATATATATATATATGTATGTTTGAGCAAATTTGAGTTGTTTCACTTGAACTTGATAGTTAACTAGAAAATTTTATGGTTGATGTGGGTTTGGATGAAAATTTCTCTATAGTCACTAGAATAACAGGTTTTACTCAAAAAATGGTTGCTACAAAAAATCATATTGTATTCTAATATGATTCTCTATAGTCACTAGAATAATAGGTTTTGCTCAAAAAATGGTTGCTACAAAAAATCATATTGTATTCTAATATGAATATTCGTTTGTTAAGTTATCATTGATCCTACTCATTGCCAAAATTAACGTGGAAAGAACATTTCAGCAATGAAATTCATAATAAAAATCACTACTTAACCGAACTGTAGATAAAATTTTGAATGATTTTTTAGTTGTATACATAAAATATTTTTAGTTAGTAACAAAGGTATCATGCAATGCTTTCAAAACAAGAAGAGTCAAAGTGGTATGTTATTAGATGTATTAAAATTTTGTTTTTAAATGAGTATATAATTACGTTTAATATTTTGATTACATAAATATAGGTATTGGTTTATATTTCTATTTTAAACTTTTATTTTCGTACTTTTTTATTACTATTAATTGGGGAATGGGTCTCATGTGTGCACCAGGTGCATCGTGCACTCCATAATATATTTTAGAACCAAGCAACATGTTGCATTGAAATATGAAATTTTTCTATACTAAAACGAACAACTTGTTTTCAATATTAATAGTTGCACGGTTCAGTAAAAATAATTTGCACATTTTAATGCAACAAATTTCATGATTCTAAAATACATATGAAGTGCACGGTGCACCTGGTTATGTTCGAAATATTTACTTATTTCGAAATGTTAAAGCGTCGTGCTAAAATTATGTTCCATCTCACACGTGACACTCTCATGAAATTTTGCCAATGATCAAACCGATCATCACATATATATATTCTATTTTACTAATTCATTATCTCACAATAAATTCGTACTTATTCATGGAGTGAAATTCATTCGTTTATATACCACAATATATCTTAATTCAAAAGATATTTTTTTACAAACTTATTCAATGGAATTAAATTCTTGGATATATGTATTCAGTGCGCAGAACAATTAACCAAATTCACTTGTTTCATTAATGTCTTGACTTTGAGAACTGGATTATACTCGAAGAAATTGGCTGGCCTCAGCTCAAAAGTACCACTCATTGTTGGCATGATTGGATAATCTTCTTGTACGGGTGCATGATGGAACCCTAATGTGTACCACAACACTATATCTTTGTTTTCTATTTCTCTGTTCCTGTAAATCCACAATAATTCAAATCAGATAGCACAAGAGGAATGCCCTTAAGAACCTTAAAGACAGGTTACAAAAATAGAGTATTACAACTGTACCAAAGATCGACCACTTGAATTCTGCTAAGAAATACACAGGGTCGGATCTCTTTTTGGTACTATTGATTTTTAAATTTTGATATTCATTATGTAACTTACATGAATCAAAATATATATGGTAAAAAAAAAAAATGTGTATGACTTTTCAACTTCAATTATGCCCTTTCTTAACAATCCTAAACCTACTCCCTTAATCTCATCTACATAGTTTTTTTTCTTATCCCATCACATATTCCAACTTTCAAACACGACGCGGACCGACCCCAACCCGGGTCGCGGAGTGGCCGCGCTCATGCTGGACCGGGCGAGTTCCGGTTGGATCTGTGTCGGGTCGTATTTGGAAGTTGTCGTATGTGACGAAATAAGAAAAAAAAACTATGTGGGATGGGATTGGGATGGGATTAAGGAAGTATATATATGAATGACAAAAAAGGACATAATTTTGAAAAGTCAACGCGGGCATAAAAGAGAAATGTAAACGAAAAATAGCGTTTTTGCATATTATGTGAAATGAGAAAGTAAAATGGACCAAAAAGTCGAGATTATGTTAGTTATAAGATGAAAATTAAAATTTAATAGTGAATAACACCAAAACCAAAAATATGTGTACCTGAGAGTCCATTTAGCTATAGTATCATCTCCACGAGAGCGGTCCACATAGGCCCCACTTGCATATTTCTCAGACTTGTTATACGGTGTAACCCATACCATATAATTGGTAAATGCGCCTCGAATTTATGCATAATCATCTTCCGATATAGCAACGGTCCCGATCGCGAGCACAGGATCAAACGGTAGCCAATGTTGTTCCCAACCCTAGTTTTCTTGTTAGGGTTCACAACCATGATCTCGGTCGGCCCCGAGTCGAATCGGATCTTCCCATCAGACTCGGTCTTCGCCACTTCTTCGACCACGTTCCAGTAGCTCTTACGAGGCGAACTTTTGTCCTTTACACGAACGGTCCGTAAGTGAGCTTTTGTTAAAGAATTGTCTTCTCCATCTACGTCTAAATCGAGATAGAAGTTGAGGAAATGATCGTGTCGTGTTCCGATCGTGTTCTTGGCTATTAGTTTGCCGTATTCTTCCTCTTTTATTTGGCTCCTCTGAGTGTATGGTGTCGCCTTAACTTCTAAAATTCCGGTTAGGCTTGTCTGTATGGAGAGACGTACGTAAATTACGCTTGTATTTAATTTATTTTATCAGTGCAACCAAATTTTGCAATAAAAATATTTTTTGATTGCCTACAAATTTTTATAATTCTAGTAGGAAAATAAATTACTTACAAGAAAATTGCACACACATTTCTAATTTATGTATGCAAGTAAATTACTTACGTAGGAAATTTAATTTGCTTTACGGAAATTAATTACAAATAGGCAACTTGCTTTATCTACTAAAATTTTAAAAACCCGTAGACAATAGGCAATCATCATCATTTAGTGATGACATTATTTTTGTTAAAAAAATTTGTAACTATATTGAAAAACTCCGTAATCAATTCTTTATCTTATTCTAAATATTTGATGTTTTAAAATTAGTTTATGAAGTTGTAGACGAGCGCTTAATGACAAATATACCATTTATTAATTATTTTCTCTTTTCCTGCATTTCTCTTGACCAAGAACTATTTAACAAATGTAAATTCAAAACTATGAGAGGTTTTTTGAAGAAATGAGATTAACTGTTCCATAATTGGTATTTCATTTTGTACTCCATATATAGTATGGATGAATGACACATGCAATAATAAAAAATACCCAACAAATTATTATATATTTAGGTCTATATATGTGTGTTAAAAATCCAGCGGGATGAAATACCAATGGAATACGAAAAGTGAAACACGATAATCGAACTGCTTTTTGAATTGGAATGGGGAAAAACAAGTAAAAAGTATCTAATTAAAACCTCAAATAGTTAGAAAAATGTACTACTATTAGAAAACATCAATTATTTAGAGTTGGGGAGAGTATTTGATTGAACTTACAGTGACTTTGATGGTGCCACTTTGCTTGAATTCCCAATCCAATATGTAATCGTAGTTGCCAACAACGGTTACCATCCTCACAACAAGTGTCACATCCGGTCTCACCTCCTACAATATAATTTTGAGAGAGATTATTTGGGATATCTAAGTCATACAAGTAAAATAATATATACATTGATTTTTAAAAAAAGAAGGAAAAATGAGGTTTGAATTGATAATAGAATAGAATCCTGGGTTGTGAACACTGACTCGATTGATGATGAAGAAAGATAAAATTTGTTACAGCTAGGTCTTGTATGCACCAGGGTGCACCATGCATTCATAGTACATTTTAGAAGCGTCTTGTTATGCTGAAAGTGCGACTTATTTACACAGAAAAGTGCATCTGTTAATATGGGAACATAGTTGCATGCTTCTGTTTGGAATAGTTGCACGTTTCTGTTTTGCATAGTTGCACGCTTCTAAAATGCACTATGAGTATACGGTGCACCCGGGTGCACATGAGACTCACTCATTTTTTATAGAGTCAACTCATTATAAAGTTCTACTCCCTCGATCCCGGTGTAATTGTCTCGTTTCTTTTAATTGTTTTATTTAAGGAATAATAATAAAATAATAAAACTGAAGGGTAGTTTTGGGTATTAGGAGAGGGGAAAAAGGTATGTGGAGTAATGAATGGATCGGAGTAGTAAATGCCATTTTTTTTTAATTTGGTGTGAAAAGTAAGGATAAAAATTATGGATAGTGGAGTTACTTTTTCTTTTTATGAAATGAGAAAGTATAGTAGGACGTCCATAAAAGGAAAGCGAGACAATTATAATAGGACGGTGGAATATATATTATTTTGTTTTGAAATAAAATTAAATAATATTGAAGTACTTTAGATGATGATACTTTAATATTTGAGTCATATATATTTTTTAAAACATAATTAGTCCTGAGCCATATATATATATATATATATATATATATATAAAACCGTTTCATATAAAATACACTCACCACAACGTCGCCCGGAACAAGCGGCTCAGTGTGGCGCCACATTATATCTCCGGCATAGCGTTCGAATATGCAGAAGACGTTCGAAGTTTCGACGGTGCTTCCATCTCCCGCCGCGTAATAACCGTCCAAAAAAATCGCGTTTTCGGGACAATCTTTCAGGGGCTGAAGAGGCATTGCACAAAGGCCAAGTCCATACCCGCCGGCATCAAAGAACGTTTTGAAGTACCAATCCTCGGAAATATCCTGATACGGCACAAATAATTCCGATATATACCCCCTGTATAATACTTGCCGGTATTTGTCTTTTTCATGATCGTATATTGATGCTAGTGAGATTATGGGACCAACTCTCATGTCAAATGACACATGAAAGTCCCAATTTGCCCACCTGATTTATAAAAATAATAAATAGTAAATTAAATAAGAAAGGAATCAGCCCACGATGATACATGCTAGTGGTTAATTTTATTATAACTAATTAATTGGGTCTTAGTTTATGGTCTAATAAGTCAATGGATGTTTTTGTTCTTACATGAGTTGTTGACTGTTTCAGTTGTTAGGTAATGAAAATGAATATTCCGAGAAAACTATGGATAAAATTTAGGCAAAGTCTTATTTTTAGCGAGTGAATGACTTACTGTTAACGTTAAGATTATTAGTCAATTTAAGTTGCCCAAAAATAATCTTGGTGTAGTGTGTTGAGGGAAATTAAATAAATAGATTATTCCCGACCCTCTCTAAAAGCTCGAGCTTTTAGATGAGACGGAATTCTCTCATGGTATAATTAAATAAATAGATTATTCCCGACCCTCTCTAAAAGTTCGAGCTTTTAGATGAGACGGAATTCTCTCATGGTATCAGAGCCCAGGTTGTGGGTAAAATCCCGTGGAAGCACTCAACCCATTTAAATTGTCCACTCTGTTGGGCCTCCTCTCCAGAGAGCAGAGGCAATGATTCGGCCCACGAGTGAGGGGGAGTGTTGAGGGAAATTAAATAAATAGATTATTCCCGACCCTCTCTAAAAGTTCGAGCTTTTAGATGAGACGGAATTCTCTCATAGTGAATTACAAAAAATAAATAGATTGTATATCAAAGACTAAAATATATATATAAGAAAGAGTAGGTCTCTTGTGAAACTTGTTACCATGAAACTAATTTCATATTTACACATATATGAACCTTCAATTATCACGATTAATATCATTTTGTAATATATATAAGTCATATTATTAAGTTATATCACTACTAATTAATACCCCTGTTGTAATTTAAGTCACATCTTTTTAGTGTTTTGAGTATTATTCTTTATATAATAAAAATACATGCCCTTCAATTATCACAAATAATATCATTTAGTAATATAAATCACATCACTTAATACGTTTCACTGATTTTTATTTTATATGAACCTTTTTCGTATAAGAAAATCAATCCACAACGATGGAAGGTAGTGTTTAATTTTATAACTAGTGGATCCTATGGCGCATTTGGTTTAAGAAATTTCAATGTGAATGGGAGGTAGTTGAATTGTGGTGGTTGTGAATTTTCAAAATATATTATTTTATTGTTCGACTAAATCTTGTATGCGTCCAAGTGCACCGTGTATTTATAATGCATTTTAAATATATGTAACTTGTTATACTGAAATATGCAACTTGTTTACATTGAACCGTGTAATTATTAGTATGAAAAAATAGTTGCATGGTTCAGTGTAAACAAGTTGAATATATCAGTATAATAAGTTGCATATTTTTAAAATGCACTCATACGGTGCACCTGAATGCACATGAGACCCCCTCTTTATCTTCATTGTCATTACCCATATCAAAAGAGATTGTGAAAATATTTGCAATTTATCGTTATAAACATATAATTGCAAGAAAACCAAAATTACCTCACACGATTTCCATCTAGGGTAAAACTCGGACCATCCGGTTGCAATATAGTTATTGGCTTGACATGAGTATCAAACGGTGGATTTTGCTTAGACTCCCTATAATCCGTGCCCTCCGATTTAGGCACGGGAGCCAACCAACGGTCACGATAATCCACGATCTTCATCTCATCAAAATCGACGGTGATCACAACGCCCTCTATAGGCCTCATATAAATATTAGGTGTGCCATCACTATAGAAGCACAAAATTGTAGCCACTCTTTTCGTATTTTTCTCCCCATACCAACCAATTGAAAAATCCATACAAAATACTTCACTCAAATTGAGCCCTCTTTTTGCAATAGAGGCCTTAAATGGTGCATATTTGAACGGCAATTCACTTGCAAGGTCATGCTCCTCGTTGCTTAGCATGGGGTAGCCATTTCCATTATAGATTTTATTGGATAAAATCGAGTTGGTAGATAAATCGACGATTAATTCGTGGCTCGTGGGACCCACGCGTGCTATAACGAATGCCCTACGAGGGCCTAGGTAATTTTTAGGTTGATTTTGTGACAACCATGATCGGAGTTCGGGCTTTTCGGGCTCGTCCAAGCCCACGTATTTGAAATGGGCTTTTTGGTGGGCTTTTTTTACTAGGGTTTGAACTCGAGCGAGCTCGGATGGTGTAAGAGAATCTAGTGGGTGGAGGGCTTGAGTTATAATGACAAAAGTGGAAAAGATGAGGATAATACTATGTAATGCTTTCATTGTCTTTTGCTCTTTGTAAAATCCTAGGTAAGGTATATCCATTAGATGTGGTGTTTATATAGAACGTAGAAGTTAGGCGATTGCTTTCAAGATTTATAGTTGCATTTTTATAATTTACATGCATAGTGCATGTATAGGTATGTATGTAAACGTGTAGCGTGCAATACTTATCAACAATCAAATTTTAAATTGATCAATAATTAATTTGTATGCATATATATAGTTGGTCAAATTTTGAATTGATCAACAATTAATTTGTTGCATATATATAGTTGCATTTTTATAATTTACATGTATAGGTATGTATGTAAACGTGTAGCGTGCAATACTTATCAACAATCAAATTTTAAATTGATCAATAATTAATTTGTATGCATATATATAGTTGGTCAACAAAATATCCACCTGTTATTTGAATCTAGTTTAAAATGGGGAGGGATTTCAAATCTTCATCAAAATCATGTCATTTGAAATCTCCTCCTCTACCCCATTCATTTCAAATCCATTCATTTCAAATCATCTCCCTATCCAAACGGAGCTTAAAGTTAAGTGTGTTTCGCCATGAGTAATTTTAGAATGGTTGACCCGCCGATGCATGTGAGTGAAGACAAATCATACTAGAAACGACTTGTATTGATCTGTGGGAACAATAACTGATATCAGAGCATACTCAATACTCAATTGATAAGCATATGCTTCGAAAGAGGACTCAACAATGGATCAACTGAAAAGTTCAAAAGCCTTTTATTTGAGGGAAGATTATTGGGACTTTTGTTTAAACAATGATTCCACTAGTTACCGAAAGATGATGGAGCTCTATAGTTGGAAAGGTATTAAAAGAAATTATACTCATACCAACAAGTAATTTCAGTTCATGTTTATTTTCAATTTGATTTCTTCTTTCAAGTCTCAACTTCAAAAATTTAGTCATCACATGATCACTTATTCACCATCATGAAACAAGTAATTTCAGTTGATTGTGTCGTTTGTTTCACATGACTGAATTGATTAATTATAATAGAATTAAGTAGGATTGAGCAAAATTGGATCATCCCATTAACCAAGCAGCCAATTAATTGAAATTAAACAGTTAATCCCAACATATCCAGCGAACTAAACGAAGACTATGTAATTAATAGGAGTGAGATAATTTAAGTGGATGGGGCATCACTATTTAAACCAGTATGGTTATTGGTGCACCCAACAGTTTATATATTAATACTACTTCCCATTTATATTTAATTTATTTGAACTTGAAGCAATTTTTCTCCTTCTAGGTCCGGCTGATCAGTGAGTTCGTTAATTTGTTTCCGTACATTAATCTCCATGTTTGCAACACGAAGCATAATGTCAACTGATAATATGTCGTTACAAGTAGTTACGATGGCACAATGAATCTTACAAGATTAATAATATGGAATGATTATTGTTTTTATAAAGTTTCCACATTAATTATAAGCTTTTCTCAATGATCAACTATATATTTCATATCTTTATTCTACTTTATTTTGTTATTTCACTTTGTATTTTATTACCTTTATCACACGCATGCCACTTGTATTTCCCTTAGTTTATATTAGAAGGCATGATCAGTTGTTTTATTAAACAAGTATTAGTTTCTCATGATTAAAATAATAAAAAATATTAGTTATTTTTTTATGTAAAAATGATAGATATACATGTACTTAAAAAAAATGGATTTGGATCATGTGATGTACAACATCGTATTATGAATGTAGTGTATTTGGATCTAATACAACACAATATTGTGTTATTTAGCCAAGGATACACTATAAACTCATACTTCTTTCTATTCAAAATATAAGATGTTTTGACATTTTGCACGTTTATTAATAAAGAAAAATTATATCAAAATTAGCCTTATTTAATGATAATTTATCTTTAATGATATGGTAGGGAGTAAAACAAGAAAGTAAAGAATGAATATTAAATAAGGGCAGTGTAGGAAAATAGAAGTCAGAATATCAAATAAAAAGTAAATAATGCAATAAGTCAAAACATCTTATATTTTAAATATGATGGAGTATAAATTTATTGTATAATAACATGATCCAAATCTCTAGAAAAGATCCTGACTTGCCAAAATTAATGACGTCCCAACCAATGCTTCTTCATTTTTTTTATTTTTTATTTTTTGAGCGCAAAATATGTCAATGCTTCTTTTTTTTTTTTGACGGGAAAAAAGGACTTCATTGATATGAAACTGAGTAGTACAAATACAAGTCCAGATCTACAGACGACCCACTGTCGAAACTGATCCTAACTCGAACCAATCGTGAGGAACGAGAAGGATAGAATCAAACAGTGCACTACCAAGGTTAAAGCACAGGGAACAAAGAAAAGCCCTACGCTAAGGCTGAATCCAGTTCCTCCAAAATGAACCAAGAGTGCACCAATAAACATAACAAAAAAACAACACAGACAACCGAAATAAACTCACAAAGGAGAAGACCAAACAAACAACTCACATCTAAGACCTAGACGAAGAAGAACACAACAAAACCTAAGACTAGCTAAACAAAAAGAAAAGAATCCTAACGAGGTGCTCCTCCACCGTTTACCATGGCTCCGGTGTGAAAGAGCAACACGTCGGACCGAGAAACAACAACGGAAAAACCTGTCTACAAGAGCTTCAGTTGAGAGAGAAAACGATGGCGGCGGCAGCGGGCTCCGCGGCAACAGAGCAAAAAGGCGGTGGAAGGCGGTCTGTGGCGGTGGGAAGGTTGTAGAAAGCAGATGATTTTTTAACAATTCTCTCTCTAAGTTTTATTCGTTGTTTTTTCTAATGAAGAATATATGTCAATGCTTCTTCATAAGCTGCAAGAATCCCTCTTAACATATTGTTTTGACGCACATCATTATTCATCTATCTATGTAGCATGAAACTGAACTATGAAAAAAAAATTTAATTATTTTTACCAAAACACACATACACTAGGATTGAGCCCATTATAAGTTTAATTACACAATTGGAAAAGGGGCCCAATTTATCTTTAGTACCAAACTTATTATTACCAATTTTGTTGGGCCTTATATATAAATCTTGTAGACGAGGCAGGGCCCATGGAAAACAACTTTACTAAACTTGTGCGTGTGCGATTTTATTTTTTCATGAGCACTTAATTAATTAAATTCTTGATTTGTGGTCTCTTTACAATTCACTCGTGGGCATAAGTTTCCTGATGTAAAATAAATTGAAATTTAATTTACTTTAAAAAGATTGCAAGTTAAATCACTTTTTATAAAGGAAAACTGAAGTGCCTACGGAATTTTTCTAACGTGACTACAGAATTTTCAACGAAAATAATTTCATTCTTAAATAATAAGAATTGTTTAAAGCTTGCTTATAAAATTTGTAATCATATATCTACAAACAATTTGCCTACGAAAATGTATTATTTAGATAATTATTTGTGTAAGTAATTTATTTGTCTACGAAAATTATAAATGTGTAGGTAATTTGTTCGTAAGTACTTTGTTTATCTACTAAAATTTTAAAAATTTGTAGAAAAATCGCAGACAATCCTCACTAATTAAGAATTGAATTTGCTTTTATCAAAAGACTCTGTAGTTATTTGAAAATTTTTGTAAGTAATTTTTTTTTTTTGTAGTGAATTAATATTTATAATTAATTTGGATACATGCCAACGTCCATGTCTCCTTCAAAATTTTGCTGTTAGACCGTAAAATTGATTAATTAGTTTTTTTTTTTTTAAGATAAAGATGAATCTCATTCATAAGGAATGCTCAAAATTAAGAAGGATACAAAAAAGAAGATAACAAACACAATTATACTTTAGAAAGTAAGCTTTCCAAAGGATGACATTTCTAAACAGCTACCCAAGCCATAAAGAATTGTGGGTATGAGAGTGAATTCACTTACAGACGCTGGATTTGATACCATTAAAGAACTTGTCCAACTAGTAAATACACTCTTTGAGGATAAGATCATTCGAGTTCGAACTCAACTGATATACAATTCTCCCTTTCCGTTCACTAGTAAATCTGATTTCTTTGAAATCCCCCACCATACACCACCAAATTGAATTACTATTTTGAAATTTGTATAATAGTGTTCTCTATAGAAACATATTTCCCCGAGTATCAAAAGGATAGTAAACGTTCACGATCACCACTTTCTTCTCAATTGATATCCACTTCCCCTCAACATCCACTGCTCCTTCAATCACCCACGAACTCGAACATTAAAATTGAGGATTAAATTTTTTGTAGTCCAGTAACTTTACATGATTTTGATTTTGATCCCGAAAGTTTTGACTTTTTGAATTTGGTACTGTAACTTTGCACAAATTTTGATTTTCGTCCTTTTACCGGCTGGAACAAGTCATGTTTCCGGTCATTGCTTACGTGGAATTTTAAATTTTGGTTTTCATTTTTTTTATGTATTATGTGGCTTTAAATAAATTTAATTTAATTTAAAAAACTAATAAAAAAAGAAAATGAAAAACGAAAATTTAAACTTCACGTAAGCAATGACCTAATACATGACCTGCTCCAGCAGGTAAAAGAACGAAAATCAAAATTTGTGCAAAGTTACAGGACCAAATTCAAAAATTCAAAACTTTCAGGACCAAAATCAAAATCGTGTAAAGTTACTGGATTACAAAAAAATTAATCCCTTAAAATTGATTAATTAGTTAGAATTTATAAACAAATTAAAATTCAAACTAAATTTACTTGGAGTAAGATTATTAAATGTGATGTGAAAATAGAAAAACTTGAACGCTTAAGCTTTTTTTTAAAAAATAAAGAATAGAAAATACTCCCTCCGTCCCAAATATATAGGCTTGTTTGATTTTTCATATTAAAAAAATTAAAAAAAAGAATTAAAAAAGTTTTAAATTAAAATAATTATTATAATTTCAAGTCATAAGGTTTTTAATAAATTAATTAAAAAATAATTAATAATTGTTATAATTTCTAACATAATTAATGCATAAGGTTATATTAATAAAGTACGTACAGAGGGGTCCCTCAATTCAACGACATTGTTTGCTTTTGGCCACTTTTACAGGTTTTCAGCTCCTCTTAAATTGTGCCTTTATTGCTTACGTACTTCACTTATTGCCTACAAAATAGAAAATAAAACTAAATAGATAAATAAATGGTGTGTATATTAATAATTGGTCCTTTACTGTATCAACAAATCTGTCGTGTCATTCTAATTTAGCTGGTCAACTTTTGAATGTATATCATGTAATACAATTTATTATCATTTATAATTTCATTAATTATTATGGTGACTTTATTGGATTAATCATTAGTGTCGCATCTCATAAATAAAACTAAGTATTATATACATTTATGTGCACCGTGTAATCATTATGCATTTTAGAATCATATAATTTATTATATTAAAAAATTTAATTTATTTATATTGAACGGCACAACTTATTAATAATTGTACAATTCATTATAAATAAATTATATTTTTTAATATAATAAATTATAATTGCAATATGCATATACGATGCCACATGGGTGTGGGTGACATGTAAGATTCATCTTCAATTTGCAAGTGAAAAATGGAGGAGAAGCCCAAAGGGCATAGCAAAGTTGGTAAGGTTTGTGGTGACGTGGAGAGAAGTTCCCCTCCAACTCAGGTTCGAACTCATGTGGAACAAATTTTTCATTAAAATATTATTGAGGTTTGTCCTGGGATTGAATCATGTTGACTCTCTTTCACAGGTGTCTGCCACTTGAGCACATCCTTCGATTTACAACCGACTCGATTGAGGGGCCAACGACACAGGTGAGGGGAGTTTCTCGTTTCTTCCTCACGGAAAAAAATGGAGGAGAAAGATAATTGCAAACCTCGTACCATGTTCTCCTTTCCAATAATAGTCTATCCTACTCTAGCTAGCCCCTATTACAATTAATCCATTTTTCTTTTTTTTTGGGAAATTAAAAAAATGTGTATTATATATACATATATCATATATGTACACACATTATGCACTAAATTCTTTTTTTTTTCCTGAGAATTTTGTTTTAGAAAAAGATAGCGTTTTTGTCTTATTTATTGTACACACGCAGTATTAAATGACTGTACCACCATAATTTTTATATTTTTATATTGTAGATAAATATAAAAATTATGTGTGTGTATATATGCAGGTATTTGTGATGGGCCATGTATAATTACATTATTCCGATATATTTTATACACATAATGAGATATTAATTATTTACCATTTTAATTCTTGTGGCTTAAAAATATCGTGCTAGTGTAAGAATAGAAAATGAAATATTTTGGGTGAAATTATATATATTAATGGATTTTTCTAGGCCTCTTACTAATCAAATGATCACTAATTAAGAAATCTTGTTTCGATAAAAAAAAAATTGGATTTATAATATTATAATTGTATGGTTATAATAGCTTGGAATTTTGTCCTTTTCAGCTTTTACTGCAAAATTAAATGTAATGGCTACAACTGTTTTTTACAATAATAATTTTTTTGGGTCTTGTCAAATGAAATAGGTGTAAAGAATTAAAATATTGTTACAATGCTTAATAATTGTGAAGTAATGAGGATAAGTTATTGTGTGTGTATCTTGTTAATAATTTTCTACTAATATTTGAATCTTTGACAATTAATTACTGATAATGCACCTAATCAGTGTTACGGATCTCTGTAATCCAATATATGCTTAAAAATTAATTACACATCACATATGTATATACTATAATAGATTAAAAAAGATTCACCCAATGTTTGATTAGCTGTCGGACTGGAGAGTCTGGAGTAGATAACATACTAATCTTAATGCAAAATTAATCCCCAAAAATGACAAGAATACCCCTGTCGGCTGTCAATAGCAAAGCAGGAATATAAGCACAAATGAATCCAATCGATTGATATTATTAAACTTTAATATAAAGCTTTGTTAGTTTCCGAAGTTGAACTTTTTTGCTACAATTAAAATCGTCTAGAATTATAATTTGCATGTATATATATTCGAGTGGAACACGAGTTGAGTTAATTCGATCTTTGAAGTTTTAAAACATACTAAAAAAAATCTAATTTGTAAGGGCAGTTTGGTAAATGGACATGAATAGGTTTGTTGATTTAGTTGGGAAATGCAGTCTTTCACATGGCAATGCAACTAGTTTCATGTGATCACATGCGTTGGATTCACTCCCATGTTATTGTTATCTCTGTTTTTTTTTTCCTTTTTTTAGAAGGAGGGTCAAAATACATCTCTCTCTCAATGAAGTGTTTATGTATAATTATTTCCCATCAATGAAATGTTTCTTTCTTTCTCTTTCATATTTTTTAACCCGTTGAGGCAAGATATATTGAAGTTTGACGAATGTTGATCAAGATTATAGAGTGAAACATAGAGAAATTACATAATGATTTGAATTTGGTTAAAAACAACTCATTCATGAAAAGCCCCGAGGGTTGATCCAGTGGTGTAGATTTTAGACTTAGAAGTGTGTTCCTCACTATTAAGGTTTATGTTCGAATCTTTTATGGTGCAATTAATTCTTGAGATGGGTGAAGCCCACGGGCGGATCTAGTAAAGTGACATGGGAATACAGTTTTATCCCCAATTTTAATTTTTTTTAAATATATATTTTGTGTATTGCCTATTGGATTAGTTGTGATTAAAAAATGTGGCAACTACCCCTGCATTTCTCCCCACTCGCCAATTAAGGTTTGTTTATGTTTCCAATTTCCTTGCCAAGTTGTTAGCCATTTTCCTAATTTTAATTTCTTTATTATTTATTTTAGTGCCATTGCATGCATTTGCTAGTATAAGATTTGGTTTTTTATTTCTACTTTTCAATCTTAAGTCATGTTTGATATATAATTGTTTCAAAATTGAAAGTTAGATAAATTAATATCGATTAATAGGGGATGTTAATTTAAAAATAAAATAATATAACTAAATTTTTAATTAATATGTAATAATAGATAAGATAAATTTAATAAATATATATTTAAAATAAAATAATTATTTTAAAGTTGTAAAATGTTAGTGAGTCGTCTTCATCCCAATCATTTATTCCTAGCCAAACTCAAGAAAATAATGTGAAATTAGATAACTTAAGTACTTCTAGTGGATCAGTTACAATTTCCTGATGATGATCGCTCTAAAAAAATAAAAACTCTTCTAATTCAACTGTAACTTGTAAATTTAATTTTATTTGAACTCTATGCATTATCTTATTTATTTGTATATTTAATTTGATCGTATATGCTTTAATATAAGACAATATTTATTTAAAAATATTTTTAAAATATTTATTAATCGTACCCTCAATTTTAAAATCCTGGATCCATCATTGGTCAGGCCATACAAAATTTAGTTTTGACTTGAAGTGGGGACCCAATAATAGAAGGTGGGTTCTAGTCTAGTGGTGTAGGTTTGGGACTTAGGAGTGTGCTCCTCGTTAGATTTTAGATTCGAATGCCCTAAGGTGTGCAGAGCTTAGCTCTGGTTTAAAGTAAGGTCCCGCTAGTGAATGGTGGGTTCTGGTCCTCCAGATTAGTCGGTCCTTCGACTGAGTTATAAAAGGAAAAAAAACTCATTCATGAAAGATTACCAACTTAAGCTATGAGCTGTCAGTCATTCAAAGAGTTTTGCAAAAAGTCATTCATAAACAACGAGTCATTAATCATATTTAAAACTCATTCAAAGTGTTACTAAATATATTATATAAACTTTGCAAACTTTGTCCCCAACAAGAACTCCGTGAGGCCACTAAACTAGCGGTTCAAACTCTCCCTTATAATTACTCTCACGTTTCGTACTATATAAAATCAATGCCTTTTGTTTCAATATCTTTTTTTTTTTCTTTTTACAAGTGAATTCATGTTCACTATTTAGAGAGGTGCATTTATTTTTCATTCCCGTGAGATAGTTTTTCTTTTTTGGAAGGTGAAGGTAAATTTTATTATGTCAGACTTAGAAAGGGTACTCAATGCCCGAAATTACAATAATTTTTAAAAAATGCAAATAATCACAGAATTACAGTTCAACTTAGTCCATAAAAAATTTTGTATACATCAAATGCATCATACAAATTCAAGTGCATTTTTACATAATATTAATTGTTTGACTAAAAAATATTAGTTGGCAGTCTTAATTGTTATCACTAAACAATTTTAATTGTATACATTTTTTACCGTACAAGTTATTTTATTGGAATGACATATGATAAATGAAAATAAAAATTCAACCCACGACCACATGGTTAAAAGCCATGCGCTCTACAAGCTGAGCTAAGACGACATGTAGTTTAGTAATTTAATCGTAAAACTGGATTACAAGAGATTTACTTTTTTTTTTATAATATTTGATTATTTTCTTGCTTGTTAATATATATTTCTCAAGTTTTTTTTTATTTATATTTCTCAAGTTAATATTTCTAGGTTTGTGTGTCCATAAGTTTTGACATAAAACTTAAGCGGGTTGACCCATCTATCATAACACTCATATAGTCATATGTATCAAATGCGTTGAATCAAGACCAATTATTTTATTTTAGTGTTTCATCTTATGTTTCATTATCCTTAAAACATGATATGTCATAAAAATAATAAATTATAATAATATTTATTACATGTATCATTATATAATAAAAATAGTAAATGAAATAAAAAAAAACGGTTCCAATAATCAATTGGAATTCATTGATTAGTTAACATATATATCATGAAACATCACTACAAGAAAACAGTGAAATTCCAACGGTAAAATTCCAATGGATTTTGGTGCTTTTACCGTTGGAATCATTGATTCCAATGGCAATTCCAATGGAAATCACCCCGTTGGAAAAGTGTCTGTTGTAATTGCAAAATTCCAACAATAATTAGCCAAAATTCCGATGGAATAATATTCCAACGCCGCATTCCAACGAATCGTCACCGTTGGAAGTTTCAACGGGTGAAATATCTTCCAACACATGTTCCATCGCAAATTCCAACGATAAATAGTCATTGAAATATTTTTTCAACGATTTTTGTCCTTTGGAATTTCAACTGTTTGAAAATTATCCATCGCCAAATTCCAACTGTAAAAATTTCGTTGGAAAAAAAATTCCAATGAATATGACCATTGGATTTTTCACCAATGCAAATTCCATCGACAATTCCAACGGTATATATCCGTTGGATTTATTCCAACGTATTTTGCCCGTTGGAATTTCAATAATTGGAAAATTATTCATCACGATTTCCGATGTCAATTCCTACGAGAAAATTTTCGTTGGAATAAAAATTCCAACGAACATGTGACGTTGAATTTTCTAGATTGTTAAAATTTTACCACGGCAAATTCCAACATCAAAATCAACTGTATTTTTTCATTGGAATTATTCCATCGGATTTTAGCCATTGGAAATTCAATTGTTGGAAATTTATCCATTTTTCATTGGAATTATTCCATCGGATTTTAGCCATTGGAAATTCAATTGTTGGAAATTTATCCATCGCAAATTCCAACGATATTATTCTGTTGGAATAATTATTCCAATGAACATGTATCATTGGAATATTTAGCTATGGAAATTTATTATATATAGATTCCGATGTCATTTCCAACATTATTATTCCATTGGAAAGTATTTCCAACTGACATGTACCATTTGAATACTGGGTAATAGAAAAATACCAATATTTTTTAATTGAAATTTTTTTATAAAATATTTAATTATTTCATTGCTATATGAAAATGCCATGAAAAGGCCGTATCAAAATAAATCAAAAGAACACATCATAGCAACATGCAAATATATAATCAAATTAATCGAATATATAATAATTCCAAAGTCAAGTGCATATATAAAATAAGTAACGTCATAACATAAACAATAAATTATAGAAATCACAATCATAAATACCAAATGTTGATGATCCTCCCAACTCTCATCACCAACAAAAAGAAACTAATTAAATCCTAGAAATCACCACTATCCATCATCATCATCATGACTACCAACGTTTGCCATGTCGTCATCATCATCCTCCTCATTCTCACTGTAGGTCCCGAATCCAAGAAAGTGAGGCGTAAGTCTAGAGGGAGGGTGAATAGACTTCGAAAACTTTTCCGTGCGGTCGGTGTGAGAGCGGATAGCTTTGATCGAGTCTTGAGTGAATCGGTTTGATCGATAACCAACTTATTGAGCCGTAGAAAGCGGTCGGTTCGGAACTATCGATTAAGCGTGTGTGCGGAAGCTTAAGTTTTACCCGTGTGAAAAACCAGTTTGTATAAATCCGATTCCAAGTTTTATCTTTTTAATCAGATGATAGAAATTTCAAACCGTCGGATCGAAGCTTGGTGCTATCTCGATCTTAACTTAGAATGTATCTTTTTAAGATTGTGCGATGTGAGAGCGATTAATCAAAGCAAGAAAGACACAAAGATTTATAGTGGTTTCGGACAAACCAATTCCTACGTCCCACTCTTCCCTTTCACAAGGGGCACCAACTTAACCGACTTAACCGATCGACTTAGTTTAGTGTGTTAGTCCAACACAAGACACCAACAGATGTTTTAAGAGTTCTCACTCAACCGATCCCGGAAATCAAGACACTAGAAACCCTGGATCGAAATCTTCTTAAACAACTTATCCTAACTTGGGGTTTGGGTAAGATTGTTGAGGTTCCAACTATGAAATCTTTCCTTTGCATACAAAGCGACTAAAAGCTAGATGAAAAGATTTCTTGCTAAGAACTTATGGGATGAACACAATATAAAATAAGCTTGTTGTTGTGTTCTTCGTCTGAAATCGACTATAGTTTGAGCTTCTTGATTATGTTGTTTGTCCAAGCATTTCCGTTTTCACTCTGAAGTGTGATCCCATATTTATAGACCTTGAGATCAAAGAGCCGTTGGAGAGCAATTTGAATCTCGTGCTATTTTAGGTGAACTTACGAGATGTGATGTGGCGTCTTGAAACGGCATGGCCGAAAAGCGTGAATGTGTATTTTTTAGCCGTTTGAGAGAGCAACATCGAATCCCGCGATATCGGCTCTTTACATACGTGTCTCTTCCTTATTGATGGACGCCTTGCTTTGGTGTTGTTCCTCCAACTAAGGTTGGTATTCTTCTTGTTTAGATCGCAGACGATGATAAAGATGAAACATCGGGCCATCTTACGAGTTTGATCGATCACCAAATCGATCTACGATAGAAGTCTTCGCGCTTGTTGACTTAGCTTCAACCCGGTGACTCCTACTGATGTAGGTCTTCGGTCTTATCTTCCGAAGTCATCCGATCTTCTAGTATTCGAGGTTTGAGCTTCACGACTTCCGGCTGAAGTTATCCGACTAGATCGCCGATCCGATCTTCCGCTCGGTTTAACGTTCGCCTGCCGGATATCGGCTTTCTTCGATTCTTCAGATCGGCCTATACATATTGAGTTCCCCCCCAATATGTGACCTATCTATTACATCGCTTTTTTCTATACAATTATTATCAATCGGGTTCCTATAGCGAGAATGTAAACATCACGCCCAATGTGTCCGATCGTCCTATTACATGTGTTTTTGGAACTTTCATCAAAACTATAAATTTCCCAACAATTTCCCCTTTTTGATGAAACCAAAACACCCGAGAAACCAAAAGTTGATAAGTATAGAAACGATTAAAAGAGCAAATAATCGAAAACAAAGAGATTTTGTCTTGGGATCGAAAAAATAAACTTTTCATTAGATATGTTGATTAAATGTTACATCGAAAAAGTTTTGAATTTAAAAGCGGTGATCCTAGACGCGTCTTGATTCTTCACTCCTCATGGCTTGTATCCTTCCGGCATTTCTCTTTGGTCTTGTGGAGCGTTGAAAATCCGATAGAGTTTCCATTTGACATCGGTTATGCGCACTTGATCGGGTTATATGTGATTTGCTCAAGATGTCAAAGTAGAATCTCTCAAATGCCAAGATGTCAAATGAGCCATCCGCCTTCTTCGAGTATATTAAACGTGATCATACTCTTGGCGAGATATCTTTACATTTATAAGCTTGGCCTCATTTTCCGGATACTTGAAAAGTCCGGATATTTATTACGTAACCAGTTGAGGAACTCATCATCCGGTGATTCTTCTTTGGAACAAGATCAAGGACAAAGGCATCTAGAAGCCATTCACTTCGATCTTATTCCATTCCTCAAACCTCTTAGCGTGTCAGCGGCGGTTTTTTGGTATGATCTCGCCGACTTCTCTTTGCAACCGAGGTTCCGTGCGATTTTTCAAATAATCCTTTCTTAACCTTGATTTGAACTTCTTTTCAACCCTTACGCTTGTGCCCGTTTTTACCCTTCTTTCTTCTTTCACCATCCGCTCTTTGGACAATCTTCTGATAGCTCCTTATCACCAGATCCGACTAGCTATACTTTCCGGTGACTTTCTGGTCCGAAAATCGTCCAGATTTTGATGTCCCAAAGACCCGCAGCACTTTTCTTGCAATTGAGCTTTGTCCATGGGCCTTATCCGTATGAATCGATCTTCGATGTGTCGGTTGGTTTCTCAGATCCTTCCCCTTTTGGTTTGATCAAAAAAGCGCATTGAGGTGGGAAGTCGAGACCCAAAGTTGACCGATAATGCCCGATTTAGATCATTAGCGGATAAACACAAGTTTGAGCTGTTAGATTACGAGCAGTTGTAATGTCGGCTCTGTCTTGGCGGTTTCCATTGTAGCGAGAGAGTGTCGAAATCATTTTGTCAAATTTCTCTTCGATAACTTTCGAGCCTTTTTTTCGATGGCGTCGAAAAAAAGAAGATTGATTTTGATCCACTTTATTCAAACTTGTCATCAATCGATTTTGTAAGCTCGTCAGCGGATGGTGGTCATGGATTGGGAAGAACCGATCTCCGATTGCTTCGATTTGTTTGAGACTAATTTGTCTCGATCGATTAGCACTCCTCAATCTCTTTTTTCGGAGATCTTTGAGACAAGATCGATCTCTGAAGTTGATCGATGGTGATTTGAGATGTAGAATCGGATCCATCACTTGATCGAGTTCGGTTGTTTGTGCCTCCGGTGGTTGGTCGTGAACTATGACACCGGTTCCACTTTCATCAGCGACTCGCGCATTCTCCATTTCAAATTCATTTACGAGCTTCTTGAAAGCGATCTCGGCTTTTTTCTTCTTCCGGCAATTCCAACTTCCGTGGATCGAAGCTTTCACGATTTATCGGATATTAGCTCACCGGTGATCCCACTTTGGCGCACTTCCTCATATCGGTCAAAATCATGAACTCATCCGCACCACCCATCTGTTCAACAAGTAAGATAAGATCCGAAGCTTTTTAATCCGAGATCTCTCAGGTGAGGATCTCCATGACTTCTTCTCTTATAAGCGGGATGGGCGACCGGTTGTGAAACGTCTCATCAATCTCTCGTTCAATTCTTAGTCCGACCATTTTTTCGGTGATGGTCTTTGTTGATCTGGATCTGAGGAATTATCATCCCGGATTCTCCGCTGGATGAGATGTGGAAGCTTCGGGTTGTGCTTGAGTCGGCGGAAGTTGTCCGATTGGTTCGACCTGCGAATGTTCTCTTGTAGTGGCGCCAGTATCCGGGTTCGGTTCATGGCGGTGAACTAGCGGGGAAGACATGCTTTCGTGACCTTTAGTCCGAGAGGTGAATCACCGAGGTTGAGGAGAAGGAGATTTATCGGTTTGTGCTTCTCTATCAGATCGTTACAGGCGAGCCCCTCGGGTTGAGAAGCTTGCTGTCGATCGATTACGTTCTTTGTTCTTATGCATCGCTTACGGCGCTCTATCTTCTTCGACTCATCTTCTAGTGCTAGAGTCATGGTAACTTCTTTTTGCTTTTTTGGCCTCTTCTCCGGCCTTCACCGCTGTTCTTTTTACGTGAGCAACTGGCGGGTGGATGGCGCTGGCTTCTTTGCTCTTTCCTTTCTTGATTTTGTTGGAGTGGGCTCCTTGTCATCGCTCCTGTGGCCCGTATATAACGAAGTTGATGAGAGGAAGGCATTGTAGGACTTCAAATCCATTCTCGATTCCATTCGGCCGCTTGGCGGTTTGTCCTTCAATATAACCGCAACCTTGTTGAGATTGGCGACTCTCTTTTTCGGAAAGACACACTGGATTCATTGACTCCAAATTTTTTTCGTGTTCTTGGAGCAAGATGGCTTTGAGAAGCCGTGCCAATTGATGTTCTGAGCCCCATCAATTATTCTTTGCCATCTTTGTACATTTTGATGATGTGAGAGCATCCGGGCTAAATAAATTCCCATGATCGTTCTTGTGGAATGTCAAACAACGATCTGTCTTTCTTTTGAGCATTGGCACGATGAATCCGGCTTTTCGATGTTTGTCCGCCTCTCTTTAAAACTCCTCTACGATTTCTTTTCGTCCTCATTCTCCCCATGTAGTGTGCGGTGAGATTCGCCCCTTTTAGTAGGCCCGAGCAGACCAGTGATGTACGCATTTATCGATCCCGATTTCTTCTCAGATTGGTAGCGACATCAGTTAAATCTCTGGTTTTTTCTATCCACCTCCCAATTCTGCAAGAAGCGTAGTTCTTCGGACCTTCGACATCTGAGACTCCGATTACTTGTACATCATCATTCTCTAAGGTTCAACCCTTTGGTATAACCAAAGTTATCATCACCGAAGAAAGTACACGCGGGCCTTCGTTCTATGTAAGGAACCGAGAGATGTTTGCTTCAAATATGTGCCTTGAGCATCCACTATCGATGTACCGGATAGTTTTTGCACACCTCGCTGTTGGCCGGACCCACGCGAACCCGCAATCGGATCGGGCTTTAGGTACCCTTTTCGGATTGGGTCCCGAGGGTTAGGTTTGGATTTGGGGATCCATACAAACAGAAAGCACTTCTATTGTGATCGGTCGGATCGAAGGCCGATTTGTCTCCCCATACATCAACATAATCATACTTATCCTTATATGCTTTCGATTTGTATGATTACTTGTGTGAACCTTGGATGACTTAGAAGACTTATGATTTAACTTTTTCGGTTTGTCTTCTTTTTATCCAATGGTTCAAAAAGCGCGGACCTAAATTTCGACTATAGGGGTAGTATCGATTTGCTACCATCAAAAGATTCATATCCTTTTCGCGATAGATGGTTTTCGCAGTTTACTTTACGAAGCATGCTTATTAAGCGGTGACCTTGACCGGGTCTCGACATTAGACTTCCCTTTTGTAGGTTGTCTTTTTCGATTCCCCGATCTGTTGATCGAGTTGAGGTCTCTTCGTAAGAACTGGTTCTTCCGTTGATTCCTCGGTGATGCTTTACCGGTTGGGGTCCATTTCGCATTCCTTTTCGGTTAGGCACTTGCTTTTACCTCGCTCAACCGGTCTCTTACCCCCATTAGATACAAGTTTAGCTTTTTGGTGTATCTTTTTTCAAATTGTCGATTACACCTTTTCGAGATGAATCGATCGGGGCTTTTGAGGATGTGGAGGGTTTCTCATAGCCAAGTCCCTCCTTATCAATCTTTATTCAAAATAGGCGTTCATGTTTTAACGGTTTTAGATGATTTTGAAAAACATCTATTTTCTTACGCAGATTATCCTCGAGAGGATTTCGGACTTTCATGCATTCGAATAGCTCATCGAATTTTGCTTGCAAGATTTTGAAGTCATCGACTTCTCGGTCTCGTTAATTTCCATCGATCTTTGATTCTGCTTTTCTGATCGTAAGCTTTAACCCGAGAATTTTAAATTCCTCGCCATTACATTCGGGCGCTTTCCGGTGATCTAAGTTCGTGAGGCTTTTTCGAGATCATTTTCTTCAAAGAAGTTGATTATTTATTCGTCCTCGGCTTATCATTCTCGGCTTCCACAATAGCATAAGTGTCATCTGCATTGAGAGATCTTCAAGCAATTGCTCTGAGTAGAGCCGCAGTCAATCTCCCCAAAGAAAAGTGCTAATGATACGGTGTAGAAGCGAAGCGAAAGCGGGTTTTGGAGGTTACCGGGACCGTCCTCCCCGCCATCGGCGAAGTTCATCATCGTCCCGACGAAATATCGGATCTTCATTTTCATAGAAGTCGATCGGATTTTGATCGTGCGTGTCTTCTCTGAGGAGTATCCGGAGTCCCGGAGAGGCAGATAGAATCGCCAATTCTCGACGACGCGAACCATGGCTCTTCGTCTCTATAGCGTTGCTCTCTTTTGTTCCTCTTTTCTTCCCTCTCTCTTGCGCCAGTCCGGGCGATCATGCTATAGTGACTGGGCTCTCACACGGGGCTGAAGCACGCCTCCTTGATCCACCGAACTTTTTCTTCCGGGTGAATCACTCCGCCCAGATGACCTATCGGTGACTTTCCTTTCTCGATAAGGGTCCGAACTTCTACTTTTCGATTGATTTTCTTCTTCCTTCGTCGACTATCTCTTTTCCTTTCATCTCTCAGATCCCTCCGATCATCGATCCGGTTCTTTTTCCGAGATCTATTGTCCGATCTCCTATCTCGCCCTCGGCTATGTTGATAGTCCTTATAAAATCTTCGATACTTACCAAGTTGTATATCCGACTTCTCAAGCTTCCCCGTAAGTAAAGCGATCTGCTCGCTTTGACTTAATATATTTCCAATGGGTTCATTGGCCTTTGTTCTGCTACTTGTTGCCTTGAAAGAATCGATTTTGAAGTCGAGGTTTCAAAGAGGACCTCGCCTTCATCAGACTTGACCTCTTTCAATCGTCGATTCGAACTTCGTGAGCTTTAAGACTCAAGAACAAGCTACTAGGTTTCATTCTTGAAATGTCCCGCAATCTTTGATTACCGTGACCTTCATGTCCCACTTCTTGGTGAGAGACCTTAGGATCTTATAGTTGATATCTTTATCGACATCTCTACCAAGTTCTCGCTTGTTTATAGACATTGTAATTCTTCCATCGAGTTCGTTGATGGTTTCATTGGCAACATCTTGATTTCTCGAACTTCACCAGTTCGGCTTGAAGACGGCTGTCTTTTATCTGCTCATTTCGCCGATTCAGATCTCGGCGGAGTATCCCACATTGCTTTTCGCAGATTTGAGATACTTAATCTTTTCTTTGCGTGACCTTATCCATTGTCTTCATGATGATATGTCTTGCAATGGTGTCCGTGAGTATGCGTTTTCTTTCTTCCAGTATTGTCCATCGTATCGGGCTTTTTCGTACAAGACTTCCCGTGGGAAAATCCGGATCTCCTCCGATTGCAGGATTGTCGTAGTAGATGATGATGGGTCCTCTCGATGACTTCCATCATTCTCGCCAATCGATCGAGCCTAGATGGTTGGACATATATATGGCCTAATCTGCATACTCATCAATTGAGAACTTCGCAGATCATGATACATACCGGACGTGTTATCCATGCCGAAAGTGATTTTGGAAAATGAATGAGTTTTTAAAAACGGTTTTTCAAGATCGCCATTGACCACAATGACTTCGAGTCGATGGTCGGAAGAACCAACCGCCCGATACCACTTTGTAGGTCCCGAATCGGGTTAAGTGAAAGGCGAGTCTGAGGGGGGGTGAATAGACTTCAAAAAAACTTTTCGTCAGATCAAAAGTGTGAGAGAGCAGATAGCCCGATCGAGGCGAAAGTGAATCATTTTGGTCTGATAACCAACTTATCAACGCCGAGCGGTCGATTCGGTAAACTATCGATTAACCGATGTGTCGCGGAAGCTTAAGTTTTACCCGTGAAAAACCGGTTTGTATAAATCGATTCCAAGTTTTATCTTTTTAATCGATGATAGAAATTTCAGTCCGATCGGATCGTAAGCTTGGTGCTATCTCGATCTTAACTTAGAATGTATGCGCTTTAAGATTGTGCGATGTGAGAGAGCGATTAATCAAAGCGATAAAGGCACACAAGATTTATAGTGGTTCTGGACAAACCAAATCCTACGTCCACTCTTCCCTTTCACAAAGGGCACCAACTTAACCGACTTAACCGACCGGACTTAGTTTAGTGTGTTAGTCCAACACAATACACCAACAGATGTTTTAAGAGTTCTCACTCAACCGATCCCGAAATCAAGATTTAGAAACCCTAGATCGAATCTTGCTAAACAACTTATCCTAACTTGGGGTTTGGGTAAGATTGTTGAGGTTCCAACTATGAAATCTTTCCTCATGCATGCAAAACTAAAAGCTAGATGAAAAGATTTCTTGCTAAGAACTTATGGGATGAACACAATATAAAATAAGCTTGTTGTTGTTTCTTCGTATGGAAATCGACTATAGTTTGAGCTTCTTGATTATGTTGTTTGTCCAAGCATTTCGTGTTTCACTCTGAAGTGTGATCCCATATTTATAGACCTTGAGATCAAAGAGCCGTTGGAGAGCAATTTGAATCTCAAAGCTATTTTAGGTGAGACTTGCGGGCTTGATGTGGCGCGTCTTGAGAACGGCATGGCCGAAAAGCGTGAATGTGTATTTTTAGCCGTTTGAGAGAGCAACATCGAATCCCGCGAGTATCGGCTCTGTTCATCGGTCTCTTCCTTATTGGATGGACGCCTTGCTTTGCGTGTTGTTCCTCCAACTAAGGTTGGTATTCTTCTTGTTTAGATCGCGGGACGTATGATAAGATGAAACATCGCCATCTTATGAAATTGACCGATCGATCTGGTCGATCGATCTACCGATAGAGTCTTCGGGCGCTGTTGACTTAGCTTCAACCGGGTGACTCTACCGATGTAGGTCTTCCGGTCTTATCTTCCGGAAGTCATCCGATCTTCTAAGATTCGAGGTTTGAGCTTCATGACTTCCGAAGTTATCCGATCGACTAGATCGATTCGACCGATCTTCCGCTCGCTTTAACGCTCACCTGGGATATCGCCTTTCTTCCGATTCTTCAGATTCGACCTATACATATTGAGTTCCCCTCAATATGTGACCCATCTATTACATCGGTTTTCTATACAATTATTATCAACCGGGTCTCTATAGCAAGAATGTAAACATCACCTAATTGCAGTGTCCGACCGGGTCCTATTACATGTGTTTTTGGAACTTTCATCAAAACTATAAATTTCCCAACACTCACTACCAACGTTAGCCATGTCATCATCATCATCCTCCTCATTCTCACTACCGACGTTAGTCATGTCATCATCATCATGAAGAGAAACGCCTAAAGAAGAGGTATCGTGAGTAGTGTTGGATGGTGCATTGATCATCTTTTTTGTCGAAGCCAAGTCACTCTCAACCATGGTCAAACGATTTCTTAAGGCTTGAACCTCGGAATTGGTGGTATGGGTGGTCTTCCTTACTTTGGATCCTGAACTTGAAGAACCATCAATCCCCGCACTAGCTTCATAAAGGATTTCCGAATCATCAATCTCATCTTCAGTTGCACCTTCAGACAACAGACTAGCCTTTTCTTCTTATACTTGTTATGTATGTCATTTACAACAAGTACCAAATGTTAGACTTCATAAATGTAGAATATATACCAAAGAAATATATATGCATATATAATAATATTCGCTCCCTAAAATTCAACTCTTATTTTATAAATACCTACATAAACTTTCTCGGCTCTAGTATTATTCCATTTACTAGTTCCTTCATTATAGTTGAGCTTCAAGAAAACCTCAGGGACTGTAGCATCTCTCCCCAGCCCTAATTTCATTTCCTAAATTAAAGATATAATTAATAACTCAAGGTAAATTTAAATTAAAATACAAATATGACTTAATTAACTTTAAGAAGCTACACTTACCAATCGTCTTGTACGCTCTGAGATGGAAATAGCACCACCCCGATTCAAACAACCATCGGTATTATTGGATATATTCTTCTTGTTTTGCTCAGACATACTAAGGAATTTAGTGTCTGTCTTCCATTTGGTGTGAAGTTCCTTAAGCACTCCATCAGACAACCATTTCCCTAGTGATCTTTTCCTGCGAATATCAGCCAAGCTTACACGAACAACAGTTGCTGCTTTATGTTTCCATATACGTTTAATGTCTTCGTTATGCTCATTTTCCCATCTACATTTATTCTATAAAAAAACAAATAACTTCTTAAATTTATACATAATTGAACAAAATTTGACAATCAAATATTTATATAAGTTTAGCATATTACCTGAAATTGTACAAACCACATGTGTTTTACATTATTTGAAATTTCACTTCATCCAAGCCATATGCTTCTTCGTATTTACTCTTAATGGTTTTGCCGATAAGCTTAACTGCTTCTTGAGTAAAGAACCTGTTACACAATAATTATGAAAATTAATATACATTAGTTAATAAAATAAATACATTAGAATGCAAGTAGTTTGAATATCTTACTCATTTCCGTTTGGTTGAATCAACGTCTTACTAAGAATTGATGAGCTTGGAGTTCCTGATGAAGAACCGTCAAGAGAGGGAGAAGGGTGTGGAGTACTATTGTTGGGAACCATCTGAGATGCTCCCTCAGATTCTGTATGAACTCTCTCATATGGTGCAGTGGCTCTCTGAGATGCTCTATCAGATGTTGTAATGTCTCTTTCAGGTGAATGTCTCTCGGATTGTGGAGACACCCTCTCAGATGGTGCAGGGTCTCTCTCAAATGAGGCTCTCTCAGATTGAGCTCTCTCAAGTGGTGTATGGGACCTATGAGATGCTCTCTTGGATAGTACAGACTCCCTCTCAAATGGTGTATAGTCTTTCTCAGATGGGGCTCTCGCAGATGGTGTGTGGTCTCTCTCTGATGGGTCTCTTGCATATGGAGTTCTCTCAAATGGTGTTGGGGTTGTATCAGATGAAGCTCTCTCAATTGGTAATTGATTGCCAAGGTTCGTGGATATAATTTTTGAGCTAGTGCTTCGGGATGCTCTTTCAAATGCTCTCTCCTATGGTTTTTCCTTTATTACTATTTTTTGAGATAGTGTCTCTATTGCCAAGGTTCGTTTTGTGGATTTAAACATAAAAAATAACAATTAAATGTCATAAATAAATAAATAATGAATGTGTAATTAAATGGAATGTGTAACTTGCAATAAAACATAATATCAAATTAAAAAATACTTTTCAAATTTATAAAACACATTAACAGTCCAAAATCACTATAGAAAGGAGCTTAAATTTTATTATGAGAGCTAAAGAGGTGTAATATCAAATCGCTCAAATCTTCATA
The DNA here is from genome assembly GCA_037126765.1 of Stenogyne calaminthoides. Taxonomy (NCBI): domain Eukaryota; kingdom Viridiplantae; phylum Streptophyta; class Magnoliopsida; order Lamiales; family Lamiaceae; genus Stenogyne; species Stenogyne calaminthoides. Next base: position 31,172,185 of record JBBCBC010000025.1, on the reverse strand, counting down.
CCAAATGAGGCTACTTATATTATAGACTTACCTTTTTTTTTTTTTTTTTTTTTTTGGAACCACTAAACACACCCCATAATCCTTCATTCACACCCTCCATAACTTTTAATAAGTTGTCTTCAAAAACAAACATAGTTATCTTAAGTCCTACTACTTATACACTAAGATGGAGTTAGTTTAATTGCTTTAGCGATTTAACATTTTTTGGGAAAAACAAAACTTATTGCCGTTACATTCCAAGTCTGTTTTAAACTTGCTTTTATTATTTATGCACTTATGTGTACTAAGAATTAAAAGTGGATGTTTGCTGATAAAAAAAAAAAAAAAAAAAAAAAGTTTGTTTTAAACAATTGGGGGAGAGAGAGACGTATAAGATAACATTTTAAAAATATATTGTCTCCAACATATTAAAAAGTATAAGCACTGTCCCTAACATTGTCCCCAAGCTTACCAGTAATATAAGATAATTATCCCCAAGCTTATCAGTAATATTAAAAAATATACACTGCACTTTGTCCCTAACATATAAGCATTATAATATAACATATAAACTGAAATCGCATCCGAACTCTTAAACGTAATACTAAAATCGCATCCGAACTCTTAACGTAATACTAAAATCGCATCTGAACTGATACAAATCAAGGAAAAAGAACGGATACAAATCAGGGAAAATAAGTAATACTCTAAACCCTAATTATCCATATCACTTAAACATAACCAACCCTAATTTGTTGAATCCAGCAATGTTGATTGTACTCAATTCCCATAATTATACTTCTGCCATCATCATCAACAATTTTACATACACAATTTTTAAAAAAAAACATAAACTGATTTTTTTTTAAACAAAACATGGTATCGAAACTAATACCAGAATAAATTATACCCTTCCCCAATTGGATTTGAGAGATAATTAGGTGTCTGGATAAAGCTACGGGTTTTTAATAGTGTGATCGAATGACTGCTCAAAAGTTATACGTCAGTTAACGGGAATTACAGAGTGAAATTGTATATCAAATTCGATTAAAATGAATTTGAAATTGAAAGTGATTAGATTTAAAGCCATTTCTATATTAATCCATATGTCAATGCCTAGATTGGCAGCTTTCTTTTGTCCATGCAGATAAAAAGTTTTGAATATATTCGACTGCATACCTTAATCTGCACCCAGGAGCGATGCGTCTACAGACACTGAGAAGAAGAACAGCAGGCGGACAGTGAGGAGAAGAAGAACAACTGGGACTAGGGTTTTCCTTGTGATATATATGGGAACGGGACTAGGGTTTTACTTGTGATATATATGGGAATGAAAAATAAGAACGTGTATTAATTAAGATTTCAAATACGAATTTTGGAACTGACCGCCTCTTTTTCCCACTTAATTTCCTCAAATTTTTTACAATTTTATAATATTCAAATAATCTATATATAATTTAATTAATTTAATACACAAGTGTATTACTTTTTAATAGGAACTATACATCGTTTATTTTATATATACAAGTAAATTATTTTGAATATTAATGATGAACAAAATTATTTTAAATCTAAATCATATAATATTTATAATAACAATAATCATACAATAATATATATGGTATGCATTGAAAATTAAGTAGCATAAATGTTAAATTTATGTTTATGTAAATTAAGATTATTATTTACATTTTCTATAATCCTTAAGTAGAACAAAATTTGAAACATGAAATCTCAAATCCAATTTTGTAATTCCAAATCAAGCATGCCTTAAATATCAATTTTCTTGTAGTGTTGTACTAATGATTTTAGATAATAGTTATGTTATCAACAATGAAGAATTTAAATCTAGTTTCTCATAATATTTACAGTGGCTGTGTATGAACTTTGACAAACACTTATATGAATTCAAATTCAAATGAACTTTTTCTTTAAGTATCACAATTTTACATACACAATATCACTGTTTTGCATACGCACTATCACCATTATTATTCAAAGTATCACTATTTAAAAATTAAACTTTTTTCAAACAATTATGATATTAAAAAAAAAAAGATAATTCGCATGAACTGAGTCCAAAGAAACCCTACTCAAGAACTTTCACCTTTCGCAGAGATTTGAGTTTTTATGCTACTTTAATTTGCATTGGATATCTGGACATTCATTATAATCTCATATATTCCACCAAATGAGTTTTTTAATTTTACTTCTACTTTTTTTTCATAAGCTTAATTTGATCCGACGTGTGAATATTTTAAATTCATATAGACAAAGTATAGAGTGAACGAGTTTCACACAAGAATTTGTGAATCTGGTTAAGGAGTGTGACTTATGTTACTAAAGGTTATTAGTTGTGATAACTGAAGGGTATTACTCATTATAAGTCATAACACTGAAGGGTGTGACTTATATTACAACAGAGGGTATTAGTAGTGATAGTTGAAGAGTGTGACTTATATTACAAAAAGGTATTAATTAGTCGTGATAATTGAAGGGTTATGCATGAGGAATCAATTTCACGTTGAACAAGTTTCACATCATACCAACTCATTCATATATTAGGAGGTATTTATTCAATTGTCAATATTTTGATGATAATTTTTATACAAAAAAAATAAATTATTCAAATAATGAATTTTTTTTTTCATGTTTTAAGTTTTAATTTTATATTATTATATAAATAAAAGATTAGAACGTGTTTATATGCTGCTCAGATCCCTAATATATTAAAAGAATTATAGCAAAATTAATAAAGTGCATGACTCCAACTAAAAAAAATTGGAAACCAATTTATTATATGTTGCTCAGACCCCTAACAGGCATTAAAAGAATTATAGCAAAATTAATAAATTCCATGACTGCAACTAAAAAAAATGGAAACCAATTTATACAAAGATTCACACTTGCATTTATCATTTTATCGTGAAATTGATGCAATTTTGATTCATTTATTAAAAGGGTAAAAGAAAAAGATTGCGTTCTATTAACGATGTTGCATGTGACAATTTTTTTTTATCAGGTTTGTGGCCTAGAGGTTGTTTCTTTTCTACTCATCTTGCCAGCTACATTTTTTTTCCCTCTGTTTTAATATTCTTCCTGATTTTTATTAGGGAATAAATATTTGATTTAGTCTTCCATATCTTGTACATATTTATCTTGATCCTTTTGTTGTACTTTCCTTTCCTTGTAAATATTTTGTATATAGTTCATATATAATATATTTTGTAAACATATTGATTAGAATTAACAAAATTTAAATTAATGATTCAAACTTATCTTTTTTCCCAAGCACGATTTAAACTTATGTAATAGGAAAATATAAAATTGAATTGCTACCTTCTTTACCACCATAATTGCAGAGCACAAATCTCTTTTACTACTAATCAATATCGACGCCCCCTCTTTATTCCCCTAAAAAAAATGCCCCCTCTTTATTTTATATTATAAAAAAATTAATAATAAAAAAAGATGAAAGAAAAAAGGACACTCAAAACTTTCAATACCCTGCTCGTCGACCTAGTCCCAATTCATGAAATCAAAAGCAAAATTCACTTCCAATTCAATCAAAAGCTTGCTTGTTTCTCTGTCCACCGACCGCCGACGGCTTCTGACAGTGGCCCAGCACGCCGGCGCTCTTCAATCCGTCCACTAAACACGCTGGCGCTCGCACAAGACTTGTAACTGGTAAGTTGTTTGTTCGATGGTTCTGCGTTTAGCTTGAAGAAATTGTATGTGCTAGGATCCACCATTGTTTTGATTTGAAGCTGGTAGAGAGAGAGAGAGAGAGAGAGAGATAGGTAGGTTGTTATATATAGTAGTGTTGTTGTGCAGAGCGCAGTGTGTAGTGCATAGTAGAAATTGCATGTTGCACCTAATTTACCTACTAATATTGTTATGTTAAACAATTGGTGTTGTTCAGTCAATTTCATCACCTCTAAATAGATGAAGAGCCCTTAGTGATGAAGTACATATATTTTTTGGAACATTTTGTAACGAATCATTGATTACCATTAATTTAGCTAAACATAATTTCTTTATTTTTTCAGTTCGATTACATCTACCGTGATAATGGAGATACCAGAGCATCGTCGTTGGATGTATATTAGAAAAGATCAAAATAGATTGTTGCGCGATGATGATATCTAAAATATTCCAGCATCTTCGAGGCATCTTTGTATGCAAACCACCCAAGTATCACTAGTGTTGAAGTCCATAAACAAATAGGATCACATTTTGTCGATTGGTTCAGAAGATATGTAAGTTTTATTTGCTTACACAATCTGATATTATATATACTTATCCAATAATTGCACAATCACCTAATCTAGATATGTTTATTATATGTTTTCAACAGGTGCATGACCTTGCTAATGGCATCCAAGATCAGTTTTTGTACAACTTGGCATGGGGTCCATTTCGCCGAGTGTGGACTTATCCGGTGTATTTTGTGAATGATTATTGTTTTCACATATCTGCTTGGGCGCAAGATAAGAAAACAAATAATTTAGGAGTCAATCTTATTGGAGAAGAGACTGTATATCATGGAATCGTTCAAGAAATGATTGAGATATAGTATCCTGGAGAACAAATCAAAAGGTTAACCCTCTTTAATTGTAAATGGTTTGATCCCTCATCCACTGGCACAAGGATTTGCCCTAGATATGGAATTGTTGAAGTGAAATCAAACAAGAGATATAGAGGTAAAGATACATTTATATTTGCTCAACAAGCTGAGCATGTATATTATACACTTTATCCAAATCCTACTCCTAATAAGAAAGATTGGTTTGTAGTGATTAAAACTAAGTCAAGACGTACGGTTCAATCACCAAATGCTCCATACCAAGATGATATTGGTTCCCACCTAAATGAAGTATCTTGCCAGGATGATAATGATGTTACTTTAAGGGATTTTAATAGCATGGGTGAAGAAATAAGTCATACTACAAGTGCTCCTAATCTTGAACAAGATGATGAAGCCGATGAGCGTATTGAAGAAGACGAAGAAGCATCACATGAAAGTGAAGAATCTGAATCTGAAGAAGACACTCCTTCGGATTATTATGAATATAGCGATTAAGATGTCGTCTCCCACTTTGAACAACACTCACTCAGGTATTCTATCGGTCTCTGTTAGATCTATGAGTTTAGTTTCTACAAAAAAAAAAATGTATTTTTCTGTATTTGTTTTGTGTTTAAAAGTGATGATTGTGAGATTTAACATAGAAATCATTTGGGTATTTCTGGTATGTTGATATTAATCTTGAACTGATTGATTGGGCTAGTGACATTTGTTTGGAGAATTTCTTAGGCCTGCAATGTTTGCATCAAACACCCTCAAACACCAAATTCTACTCGGAATACTATTTTGGTTTTCAACGAAAAAAGAATGATATTTATGGTGAATAAATTGATATTTCTTCTAATTTGAAAATTGTTGATGTATGCTAAAATGAGCCAAATTCTGAATGGCCGTAAGTATTGTGTGTTACTTATTTCTGATTTCATATTTGGGTAGTTTAGAACATAGAATGCTTGTGATATATTGAATCTTGTTGCCATCCAATTTGTATTTGGATAACAGATATGAATTTTGTGACATTTTACTTATCAATTTAATTCATATTAAATTTGTAAAACTATTTGATTATGTTTCTTTGACTTTGATTCATCTAATTTAATTGAGACAAAAAATAAGGGGAGATTGTTATTTTTGGAGGCAATATATATCTATAGCTTACTTACTATGAAAGACCTCAAGGGCTAGTACTTATATCAATTGCTTTTAGATTTCTTGTGTCAGTCATTATCAATGAAGGTATGGTTATCTCGTGAAGAGGCAAAACAAGTATGGTGAGTCTACTGTTTCTTTCATAAACATTTATTGCTTTTTTTTTTTTCTAATGGTTTTTTTTTATTTTTTTCGATTATGTTGCTGCTATGGGCTTTTTCTGGTTGTTTTGATTGTCTAAATTATGGTTGTGTATTTACATTGTAGCTGTTTTGAGTCAGTTTGCTGCTGAGTTTTTAGTGTCCCTCTATTGTTGTTCATGGAGGATTTACCTTTCTGATTTGATGTACGCTTTCGTTCTTTGGCTATTTGGCGATGAGGTGTTCTTGGATTTTTCGATTATTTGCTACTAGTGTCCATGGAAGAATACTATAGTTTTCTATTGTATTTTGTTGGTTATTGGTGTAGATTTTTGTTGGCTTCATTACTCTTTTTTTATAAATTGTAGTAGGCTTCTTTGCCACCTTGTTTTGGCAATTTTTCTGTAGTGTAATTGACGTTTTTGAATGTATTTGATGGATCAGTGACCCAGTGGAATGATGGTGCTCTTTTATTAATAAAAAAATTATTTTTATTATTTTATACAGTGATATTTGAATATTTGTAACTAATATTTGCAATGTCAAATAATACTTCAATACTAAATTTGTCATAAAAATATCATATGATTTAGGGAAACCATTCCAACGGTCTAGCGCTGGTGAAATGTCTGGTGAAATAATTAAAGAAAACTTCCGACGACATCAAGCCGTTGGAAATTCAGTTGGAATTAGATTTAAAAATATCATACGATTGAGGGAACCATTCCAACGGTCTAGCGTTGGTGGAATGTTCGTTGGAATAATTAAAGAAAAGTTCCAATGACATTATGTCGTTGGATATTCTATTGGAATCAGATGTAAAAATAGTGTGTGATTTAGGGGAATCATTCCAAAGGTTTAGTGCCGTTGGAATGTCCATTGGAATAATTAAAGAAAACATCCAACGATATTATGCCATTGGAAATTCCGTAGGAATTGAGTTTCTATTTATCTTACTCATTCCAAGGGTATAGTGACGTTGGAATGTCCGTTGGAATAATTAAAAAATATTTCCAACGACTCATGACATTGGAAATTCTGATGGAAATCTACATTAAAAAATCTTATGATTTAGGGGTACTATTCCAATGGTATAGTATCATTGGAATATCCGTTGGAATTGTTTTTTTTTTTTAATTTTCAACGTCTTTTCCAACAGTAAATTCCAACAATTGCATTAAGTCATTGGAATTACCGTTGGATTTTTCCAACGGTTGCTTATGCTGTTGGAATGTCCGTTGGATTTTTTCAACGGTCACTTTTGTTGTTGGAAACACTATTGGAATTTTCAAAATTCCAACAGTTTATTTGTCCATTTGAATTTTATCATTGGAATTTCACTGTTTTCTTGTGGTGCATATTACCAATTATAATACTAAAACATTTTGTGTCCTTTAATAAGCACGAAAGGTGAGCATGTGGTCACCAAATTCAACCTTAACCCATATGTTTCATCTTCACCAAACCACTTATATTTGAATATTCTTACAGCCCAAAACCCCTCAGTAGTAACAGTACTATAATGACAAAATATCATCAAATATTTTTTTTTGTTTTTTAAAATTGTCTTTAGTTAGTCACTCTTTATATATAACTCATGCACACCATTTTCCAACACATTCTCACATCCCTTTCATCTCAAATGGTGTCTCCACATCCCCTTCAACCCCTCATGTCCGACCTCGAGCCGGGCCGAATCTCGTTCTCTTCCGAATTTCTCGACGAGAGCAACTTCATCTCCATATGCCCTAACCCTCGAGCCGAGCGAGAGGCAGAACGAGCACGAATCGCTCGCAACGCGGATTTCGAGTTCCTCTCGGGAAACGTCCTAACAAACATGATGTCAGCTGATGAGTTATTCCGAAGGGAAATTGCTTCCCTTCTGGCAAACTCATCACACTGACAAACTAGACAGGATAAACCTGAAGTCAGAGAGTAACGACATGGGGCCCGAGAAAATCGAGCAAATTGGGAAAATCGAAGATAGTCAAATAAATTGGTTTATTGATGATGATCCCTCCCCTAGGCCCCCAAAATGCACCATTTTATGGAAAGAGTTGCTCAAGTTGAAGAAACAACGTCGGCCTTCGACGTTGTCTTCTTCTACTTCTTCCTCCTCCTCTTCGCGGACGTCGTCAATTGACGTTACTTTCACGGATGAGAGAGAAAACGCGAGAAATAAGGAGAGAGAGAAAACCTCGAAAAGGATGAAGAAAGGACAATATCAGAAGACGACAAAATCGACTGGTATAAGAATAAGGCCGATGCTTAATGTGCCTATTTGCGCACAAGCAAAAAACAACGTGCTGCCACCACTATTTTCGTTGAGGAAAGGTAGATTAGATCTTGTGAAATAGAGAGATTAATTAATTAGATGTGTTATCAGTTGTGTGTGTGTGTGTTTTTTTACATATTTTGTGTTCTTTTTTCATTTTTATTATAGATATATTATTGATTTCGCACATAATAATATGTTGAATGGCTATGTTGTTTGGTTAGATGTTATCACTTTTTTTTTTTGAAAGCATTAGATGTTATCACTTATCAGCAGCCAATATATATGTTAGCACTCGATTCCTCATCTATTTTGCTGTTTTATCTCGTATTTTCAGCGATCTAGAATTTTAAATTTAGAGGTATAATATTTAATTAATAAAATATTATTTAATTTTCAAAGTTATGCATCCGGTGCAAAAGAAAAGTACAAAATTAAATAGATTACATTAAAATAAAATATTAATATTGTAACTACAATGTAAATTTTGGGTAATTTTTCTTTTCTTTTTTAGCAGTATATAATAATTGGGTTTTTTCAAAGGCCCGGCTTTATATTAACACTCAATTTTTTACTCAATACATCCATATGTACACTACGTTATAACATGTTGTACCATCAAACACAGTTATAATAAATAACATCATATTAAAATATGAATTGAATAGTGAAGTGTTTTGGAAATCCTCCCAAGAAAGATGAAAAAACATGATCCAGATAATATGGGAACCTCTTTATCTTTTTCCAGCCAAAGAGAATCTGTTCAAATTAATAATTATTACATAATAATATTATTCATTGCTAATTATGTTGTTATTGTCATTATTATCTTTTACCCTTTTTCCTTTAAACCTTTACTGCTATTGCTATAATGATTAATGAAGCACATACATGATACATGCACCATTAGTGTACTCCATAATATTTTTAAAACATACAACTTATTGTATTAAAATATACAATTTATTTATACAAAAATGCACAATTTGTTTCACAAACACATGTTACACATTTCAATGTAAACAAATTACATATTTCAATTCAACAAATTATATTATTTTTAAATATTATAGAGTGTACGGTGCACATGTACATGAGACCCACTCAAAAATCTTTTAACTTTTACTATGTATTTGATTCATTAAATTTTTTAATTATGGAATAATGACTACATTAGTGATATTTAATAATACACCTATAAATTATCAAATAATTATTAAATTTTATGACAGAATAGTATTTTTTTATTAAATTAAATATTAAATCTTAAAATACAATAATAAAAGAAAACCCGGGTGGTCCAGTTGCATAAGTAATTGAAACTGTGACATGCATTAATTTCTCAAGGTATGCTGTAATAAAAGGGAGTTAGAGGTACTATTGCCTTCTTGAACACATAATAAGTACTTGTGAAAGACATAAACCAACTAATATCTATAATATTAATTGATCTTCCATCTTTCAACTAAGGCATTTATTACATTGGATATCAATACCAACTACAGGCTGTTGAATATATATTGAGGCATTAAACAGATCTCATCAACTATTTCCAATTTTTTCCCATCTCAATGGGTTGTTTGAGTTTATATATATATGTTGCAATTATAACCAATATATGGATGATACTTAAACAAATATGAAACCCACAAAATCCCCCAAAATTTTGTCGATGTGTGTTGGCACGTCCGCAAAAAAAAAAAAAAAAACTCTGATCAAACTTGTTCATATATGATATTAAATTTATATTATTATATTTTAAAATTAATATCATAGACAAAAACTTGTATAGACCCGGTTTATGTTATGAACCTTGTTTTTAATTCATGGCATTTGACACTATCCAGTGTATAATATGAGTCAAATATAATAATTTAGAAAAATGTGCTGAAAATGAGTCAAATAATCAAAGTTCATAGCATAAATTCGATTCATTGGAGACCAACCCGTTTATAAAAATAGTGATATTAATTTATAAGTGTAATGACCTCAAATCTAAACAATCTTGTTGTTTTGAACATGAAGAATTAATAAAGAAGCCATTGCAATTGCCGGACAAAAATAGAGGGAAATTGGAAAGTTGTCATAAAATGGGTACCTTGATTTACTATTTGTACCTGTTCTTATTTTTTTTAATATCATATTTTTTTATTTATACTAATTGTAATTAGTATGAATTCCTAGTTATTATTAATTAAATCAATTTGAAATTTTTTATTGCAAATAGTAAGTATCTAATTGAGTATATAGAATAAGTCCAAGGAATGTAGAACTCAAAAAATGGACTTATTTGTCTATCTACATGGAAGATACATTGATAATCCATATGATTATTTTTCTGCATTTATTTGTGTAAAGAGTTATCCACCCTGTGTGTTCGGGAACTCCTCTGTTTTTAACTTGACGAGCGACTTTAGTTTTTGAAAAATGCATAAACTCTGGGATTTTTGTAAAAGAGGGACGAGTGGTAGGAGCCGATAAATAGTAGTGCCGGTTCAGTGAAGTCAAGTCGTTACGTCCATAGGTGCTCTTTTTAGCTACAAGTCTCTTAGTAGTAGTAGTGAACAAGTTTTATTGGGAATTTATGATTAAAAAGTAGGCCCTCATCAATTTTTTTTTTTTAAAGATAAAAATGGTTCAATAATCACAAGTATAAGGGGTACTCGAAATTCTAAAGTGTACAGTAAAAGCACTCAACTAATGCTTCTAAATATTACAATTTTGTGGGTAAGCATTCGGACGGATGGCACTCCCATGAACAGAATGGAGCCACGAAGGACAAAGGATAATGAAACCGAATCCATTTCCATGAGCTAAATTTAATGTTGTTAATAAGTTCCTCCCCTGGCCAAATTTGTGGTGGAAGGTCATCCCGTCAAAAATTTATGCCTTCTCGTGGAAAACAGTTCTAGAGAGACTTCCAACTAAGGCAACTTGATAAAACATGGTTTGACTGATGGTTTGGGTGGGGGTGTAACGCCCCGGAATTCAGAAAGTCGACTTTAGAGAATCTCGACGATCTAAACCCGAGTCATTACTTAGTGAACTGGAAAACTGAGCTAGAAAATTTCTTTTAAAACTAAAACACATGGTCATAATAACATTACTTTGCAGCGGAAAAATATAAATATCATTTTAACAAAAGTAGCCATGTTCAAAATAATCATTTCATGGTTTTATAGAAACATCACCGACGAGCCTCAAGTACGACTCTCGAGAGAAGTGATAGTGGGGTTCATGAAACAAAGTTCAACTGTTAACTTGCCCTTTAAATTTATTTAGGTACTTAAAAACATGTGGGAAAACGGTTGTCTACTGCAGCTCCCGGGCCTCCATTTCGTAACCTGAAAATGTTAAAGTTGGGGTGAGATAAAAATCTCAGTGGGCAATCTGTATGTTGTTATACAGATTGACAGAATTCTAAAATTAGAAGTTTTTACCCCTTCCCATCTTCTTAGTCTTTTATAATATATTAAACTTATTTCTTAAACATGGAATCATTTAGATTCGTTTCACATTATGCATTTATGTGGGGCGGCACTAGTAGCGTATACCACATCCAATCCCCGTAAACAACCTACATCTCCATTTGGGGCGGCACTGGTAGCGTATACCACATCCAATCCCCGTAAACAACCTACATCTCCTTTTGGGGTGGCACTGGTAGCGTATACCACATCCAATCCCCGTAAACAACCTACATCTCCTTTTGGGGCGGCACTGGTAGCGTATACCATATCCAATCCTCGTAAACAACCTACATCTCCTTTTCATGCATGTGGGTCATAGTCCCCTTGTATATTCATAAATCTTTGGGTTAAGCATAATTATCATCATCATTAGCATTCATTAGTTTACTTTAGAAACCATCAACAGTCCATATAACATTAACCACTGCGATACAGATAGTGTCACCCACCTGGTAACTTTAAACAGTAAAGTTATAAACTTCTTAATTGCTTAAGACTTGTAGGGACTTCCGAGCCTTGGAACCGAGCGGCACTCTACATAGCACAATCCATACTTTACTTAGTCTTATTCATTTATTAAAAGTCGTTAGTGAGTTCGATGGAGCATCAATCGTGTATTCCTTAAACTATTTTCATTTGATAAAACCTTTTAACTTGTTTAAGTTCGTAGTTCGGGACTTGAGTCGAGATTCTTTACGGACTTTCCCAAATTTAATAAATAACGCATCCTACTTCAATGTTCATCAAAATTGTACAACTTTACAAACAAAATATACAACTTCCAGTAGACTCATTCAAAAATTACCACTTTTAAATATGTGATACTAGAGTATAATTAGAGTATCTCCAAATATTTTCACGAATTTTAGACAATTATAAATAAAGTAAATAAATTGTTGAATGTAGCAGTTTTCCTTTTGATCAACACTGTGCACACGAATTTCTAAGAAGTACGGTTTTCATTTGGCTAATCAAAACGATTCAATTTTAAAATATGTTATACAATACTATAAAAGGAATATCTCATAAATATTTCAAATTTTTCTAGTCTTTAAAAGTATGACAAAAGGATCATCAAAGTGATCGTTCCTGTTTAGACGTAAGTTCAGTCATATAAAGTTTCATAAATTTATTCTTTCGTTTGGATGATTCAAAAAACTACAACTTTTGACTATGTTATTCTAGACTCACTGTAATACCCTCATGAATATTTTTACAAATTATTTCCAATGAAAAGTGACCGATTTCATTATCTCAAAACTGTCTTGAAATTATTGTGAAAAGAGCTTCAACAATTAAAAGTACTTACAACTCTCAAGATCATGTTGTTCGTAAAAATACCTTAAAATTATTTAAATTTCGAATTTGATTCAAAAACTTTACTTGTATATTCACGTATACATATAGGACAATTTCATACTTCACTTTAACCAAAATAATTGCCAAAAATATTATCAATAATTCTTCCTTCAGAAACAGGCTGTTTAATTTTAGAAAATCAAATAAAATACTTAGACTTTGGATTTAGTTCTAAAATTTGATATGCACGTAATTACACACTTATAGAACAATACCACATTTCTACTTTTGACAAAAAGATCAGATTCGATAAGAAATTTGTAAGCTCAAAATGGAACAGTTTCAGTTTTTTCAGAAACTGTCCAGTGACTTCTAAAATGTACGAAAAATATCAAAACATTAAATAAACATCTAAAAACTTGTAGATCAATACTATCTCAAGTGTAGAATATGATTCCAACATCCATTTTTCAAAAATACTAACTTAAATATAAGTTATACTGAATATAACAAAATTGTACAGAAACTTTGTAAAATCAAAATAAAATATTTAAACATTATATAATTTCATGGAAAAATAAAGAACAACACTTCAATACATGTAAGAGAATAATATAATTTATCCCAATAGAAAACATTTCCCTAATTAAGTTTCATCACACGATCAGTTTCACAGACGACAGATTGCCACATAATCTTGTAAAAATCATAACTTTCATTTGGCTAGTCTATTTCACACTAATTTTCAGTATGTTATAGCCAACTTTACATAGAACAAAACCTCTTGTGAATGTGATTAGGAAATCACCCTTAATTGTTGATTAGGGAAAATTGAAATATATACAATCATCTACAAAGAAGTTTCCGTAATTAGAGGAAACCAAATCAAAGGAAAATTAAATACAAAGTAAATGCACGATACTAAGAATATGTACAATCCAAAAATATATGAATTAGTCAACACTTCCCTTAATACCCCCCGTCAAGCGTTGCGTGGGATGCAAGCAAACACAAAGTTTGGAACGAAGAAGCTCAAAGGCCGGTCGAGGAAGGTTCTTTGTGAAGATGTCCGCCAGCTGAAGATGAGATGGAACGAAACGAGTAGCAAGTTTCCCAGAAGACACCAGTTCACGAACAAAATGATAATCAAGATCAACGTGTTTAGCCCGTTTGTGAGCAACAGGATTCTGACTGAGAAAGATAGCACTTTTGTTGTCACAAAGCAAAACAGGTCGAGAAGGAGGCAACATCCGAAGCTCTCGAAGAAGATTAGATACCCAAACTAGTTCGGCTGAAGCATTTGCCATAGCACGGTATTCTGACTCACAACTTGAACAAGCAACCGTGGGCTGCTTCTTTGCACTCCAAGAAACAAGATTACCCCCAAGGAAGATGGAGTAACCATAAGTTGAAGGACGTGTCTCTATACATCGAGCCCAGTTGGCATCTGAGTAACCCACAATTGAATACTCAGGATGCTTCCGAAAGGAGAGACCATAATGAACTGTGCCCTTTACGTAACGAAGAATCCTCTTGACAGCCAAGAAGTGATCATCCGTAGGAGAATGGAGGAACTGACTCACAAGATTTACAGCATATGATAATTCGGGGCGAGTGATAGTGAGATATTGAAGAGCACCAACAAAAGACCGGTACAATGTCGGATCACGGAACGAAGAACCATTACTAACAAGCACCTCTCCTATTTTGCTAAAGAGTCGCGATCGGTTTGAGTCAACCCGCCAAAGACGCCCAAAATGTCATGAGCGTACTTGGCTTGCCCAACAAAAAGTCCATCTGAAGTGTAAGAAACTTCAAGTCCAAGAAAATAGTTGAGTCGGCCGAGATCTTTGATGGCAAATTCTCGATGAGTACAAGAAATAAAATTCCGGAGCATGGCAGGGTCATTTCCTATAACAATGATGTCGTCTACATATAATAGAAGGAAAATGACAGACTTACCCCGAGAAAGATGGAACAAAGATGAATCACAATGACTCTGGCAGAAGCCCAAACTTAATAGATATGTGCTGAAACGTTGAAACCAAGCAAGTGGAGCTTGGCGAAGTCCGTAAAGAGCCTTTTTAAGGCGACAAACATGATTCGGAAACCGAGCATCCACAAAGCCAGGGGGCTGAGACATGAAAACCGGCTTGTCAAGATTGCCATTGAGAAATGCGTTCTTGACATCCAATTGATGAAGATGCCAGTGGTGCTGGACCCAAAGAGCCAAGACAATACGAACAGTGGCAGCCTTAACAACAGGGCTGAAAGTATGATGAAAATCAATGCCAGGGATCTGGGTGAAACCCTGAGCAACTAACCGAGCCTTATGACGTTCAACAGAGCCATCTGCATGAAACTTTGTTCGAAATACCCATTTGGAACCAACAATGTTCGTGTCCGGAGGTCGAGGAACTAGCTCCCAAGCCTGATTTGATTGTAGGGCGTCAATTTCCTCCTGCATGGCAGCTAACCACTCAGGGGATTTAGCAGCAGTCTTGAAGCCACGAGGCTCGTAGAGGCAAAGAACGAGCAGCAGAGTAGAGCGGTGGAAGCAAGATTGACAGGATAACGTGGCTTGAAGATCCCGGCCTTGGCCCGCGTGGTCATCGGATGAGAGGGCTGATGTACAAAGGACCACAAAGTTGCCGGTCGAGCGGTGTAGGCTGCTCGGGCAGTCAAGGTGTTCGACAGGGGGGCTCAAGGGTCGTTTCAACCAAAGGAGCAGGCCGGATTTAATGGCCGGACGAATGGTTGACCATTTCATCATCGGGTAAAAACACGGCGTACGGGGCTGAATGATGGGCGTAGGAGGAGGCACGGGTGTGGGCGGTCGAGGGGAAGAGTCACTCGAATGAAGACCCGAAGCCTCAAGAAAACTGGTAATCTGTAGATCCTGTAACTTTGACGTTGAAGGAGCTCGTGAAAAAGGAAATAAGAGCTCATCAAATTGAGCATGACGAGTAACGAAGACTCGTGAAAGGTCTGGATCAAAGCAACGAAAACCCTTGTAGGAACTGCTATATCCCAGAAAAATACATGGACGACTGCGCGGTGCCAATTTATTTTCTGCATAATCTCTTAAGAAAGGAAATACCCGGCAACCGAAAGGCTTGAAATTTCCATAATTTGGAGCTGAACCATAGAGTAGCTCAAAGGGCGATATGCCAGATAAAATGGAAGATGGTAAACGATTAATGATATATACTGTTGTGGCAAAAGCATCGAACCAGAGAGATGCTGGTGCATGTGCGTGAAAAAGCATAGAAAGGCCTGTCTCAGAAATATGACGATGCTTTTCGTTCAAATTTCATTCCATTTTTTGTGGAGTATAAGGACCACGACAAACGATGATGAATGCCATGAAGTTGAATAAAGTCACGTGCTCTAGTATTTACTTAATTCAAGACCTCCATCACTCAAAGACTTTGATAGTACTTAGAGAATTGATTGCGCACAAACTTTTGGAAACGGACTAACGATCATAAAATTCAGACTTTGCACGTAGCGGAAAAATCCAAGAAAAACGTGAATAATCATCCACAAAAGCAGCATAGTAACGAAAACCATCATTAGTAGAAATAGGTGCAGGACCCCACAAATCACAAAGTGAATTAACTCAAAGCATCGAGATGTAGACGTTTATCATTCAACCGAAAAGATAATCGCTACTCTTTTGCCAACCGACAAGATTCACAAACACCGAGATTCGTAAAAAATAAGAGCGATAAATGCCCTAATTTATTTAATCTGCGAAATAATTGAAAATGGGACATGCCCCAGCGTAAGTGCCATAAATCAAAACTTCGCCTTCAACACTTTTGACTTGATCGCCGCCACCAAAGCCGAACACCTCGATCAAGTAAGTATAGACCCCGATCACATCTACCATGTGCGATATTTTCTTTGTCACCCGATTCGGATTGCAAAGAATTTATCGAAAAAAATGACGTCCATCGAAAATCGGATGTCGGTTCTCGATAGATAACAGTTTTTGGTTATGTGAGGCACAACTAAAACATCGAGCAATTTAACATCATCAAAAATCATTAGTGCCAACATGCGAAATATGTAAAGAATTCCCATTACCAACAATTCTTGAACTGCTACGAATATGGCTCATAAGAGTCAAGTCTGAGGTCTGATTAATCATGTGGCAGAGGGCACCCGAGTCCAAATACTAGTCGAGAACGGGATCGGGAAATTGATCTTACTTTGAGAGTTGAATGCTTGTGCTAGATTTGCGTAAAGAAGTTGCACGGCGAGCATTGAGAAATTGTGGGCATTTATCAACATAGTGATCTGCGTGACAAATTTGGCGGCGAGGACCCATGTGCGGCGTCCACCACCTGTTTTTGCCTTGGTTCCCCATCTTGGCCCAAACCACGAGTTGCCACCACCCTGGCATTGAGGACGGTGGGAGGGGCCCGCGGGGCCCCCCGTGTTGTTGGCGCGAAGTTGGATCGGCAAAATCGTCGTTAATGGTCAGAAAAAGCGGCGGGAGGAGCAATTACCCTCCATACGCATAAGATAGTACCGCCTTGCTCGATTAAGAAGATCACGGAAAACAAGGCATCGGAGACAACGCCATTCTAGTGTCGGCAAAAGCTCGTAAAATGAGCACCCAAACCACGCAAGAACCAAAGGGGCCTTGCCGGAGTCATCAACAAAGCCGCCAATGGAGGACAATTGATCACAAAGAGTTTTGAATTTTCACCATAATCGCCGACGGAGAGATAGCCACAAGCGCAAAGGAAAAGAAGTTCTTCCCTTAATCGATGAGTTCGAGAGGCGCATTTAATCGTGAGAAGACAACCTCTAGGGCTTGCCACGCCGCACGAGAGGTTTTGGCGATCGAGACTTCGGTCATAAAGATCCTTGATAGCGACGTGAAGATAACGCCAAGAAGTTTCTTGTCTTTTTAATCGCCACGGCAAAACTCGTGGTTTTGTATTTGAACACCGTATGCGCAATGATGGTGGGAGGAGGAGAGACGGTTGTTCCATCCAGTGGCGGTGATGTCAAGCACTTTCGGCCATGGTGAGATATTGACAACGCCACATCATGTAGTTCTCGGAATCGAGTTTGAGAGGCACCATATTTATCATGGTGTTAACTGGCATAGGATCGACAGAGGTTTGATTGGCCATCGGATTGACGGAGAGAGGAGCAACAAGTGAATGTGAGTGGGGAGTGCGATCCGTCTTGGGAAAAAAAAGAACAGAGGGGAAGGACGGCAGCAGAAGGCGGCGGCCGTGTAGAGATTAGGGGTTTAGGATCTTTCCCTTACTGATACCATGTGAATGTGATTAGGAAATCACCCTTAATTGGTGATTAGGGAAAATTGAAATATATACAATCATGTACAAAGAAGTTTCCGTAATTAGAGGAAACCAAATCAAAGGAAAATTAAATACAAAGTAAATGCACGATACTAAGAATATGTACAATCCAAAAATATATGAATTAGTCAACACTTCCCTTAATACCTCTTAAGTTGTCACAAGCTTTAAACGAACCAAAATTGAGATATATAGCTACGAATTTGGACCAACAGTTTCGTCCAAGTTTCTACCACACATTTTTCAAAGATTTGTTTCTCTTAAACGGCTGATCCTATCACTACGAAATTTTAGTATGTTGATCTAAACATATTATAATATATTTATGAATATTTTCATGATTTATTGATGATTAAAAAGTGTCGAAAGAATTATTTTAAAGAGTGCTGCCGAAAATTGTACCTTTAAGTTCTAAAACTCTTAAAACACCACAATCATACTTCTAAACACAAAATCAACAAATTCATCAACATGTAAACATAACAAATCATGGGATTATGGGGAAAACTACCTG
Organism: Stenogyne calaminthoides; assembly: GCA_037126765.1. Classification (NCBI taxonomy): domain Eukaryota; kingdom Viridiplantae; phylum Streptophyta; class Magnoliopsida; order Lamiales; family Lamiaceae; genus Stenogyne; species Stenogyne calaminthoides. The sequence continues at coordinate 31,153,429 of JBBCBC010000025.1, read as the reverse complement.
GTCTTGCCATTTCTATCATCACAACAAATAAGAAAAAGAAGGTTTGGTTAATTACCTTGAAGGAAGAACCCTTTCTCTCTCTTACTCTCTCTCTCTCTAACTTTCTTGTTTAGGAAATATGTTGCAAGAAAAATGAGGGAGAAGGGCGTTTGTATTTATAAAGGAAGAGAGGGAGGTTGGCTTATCATAGGGTGAGGTAGGGAGTAAAGTGTGTAGATATTTTCTTGTTTTGGAAGAAAAAATGGAGAAAGTGGGACAACAAGTACATGTCATCCCCAAAATCATGGGGAGGCTGATTTTTTATGATTTGGGAGGGATTTGGGAAGTGAATTTCGTGGCTTTTGGGGCTGCCAAGTGGTGGCCCCTCAGTGTAGGCGATATGCTGATCTTGTCGTGAAAAATTCGGTATTTTTTTGTCTGCATTTTGGCTTCGAAAAATTAAATTAAGAACGCAATAAAATCAAACATATTTTAGGGTTTCAAATGATAATTTCTTTTATTATTAAAACTTGACTTCAATTATTTATTTATTAATCGAACCTCGAATTGATCGTTCATGATAGTGCTAGTAAGTGCTTCCGGCTCAAAGCGCTCATTCGTCACCTGCAAAATTAAAAACTTCGTACAAATATATTATTCGTTAACACATTTAACTTAATAATTATTGATTATGAATCAAATCTTAGTTTTTGGTTTTGGGTTATTACAGAGAGATCGTGTTCATTATGCTTTGGCCCCTTGGAAACGTCAAATCATGTGTTATTTTCCTGACCAGTTGCTCTTCTGGTATGGAAAGTGATTTCCTTGTGGCTTGGTAAATCGCTATCTTACTCAGGTGATGCAAAGGAGCATTTTGAGGAGTTTGTGTTTTCTGATAAAAGCAAGATCAAGAGGACCTCTTCTGCTTACAATAGAGGCACACATCCTTGTCTACCCGCTCTTTGTTTTGAACACCATCTTAGTGGTAGTGAACTCAAAACTCTAGAGCATGTTATGAAGTTCAGGAATGATCGCATCCGTCTTATTCATATTGTAGTTCACTATGAATCTAGAGTATGAATTCGGGAGCGACTGGAGGATAGCATAAATGGAAACGATGGTTCTTTAGCTCAATGCCTAAATTACCAAGTTTCTCAATTAGGTCTATCATCCTTAGCACATGAGGTGAATGTTAGGGTTATACGTGAAAGTATGTTTTTACTTTGTATAATCTATGTATTAAACACTTATTTACTGAAATAAATTATTTATCAATGTTGCATTAAATATGAACGAATGTTATATATATTTACTGCAAACTGTTCATAAAATAGCACGTGTTACATTGTAGTTAATGTGATGATACCAGATCACAGAAGATCACATTAACAGACCCTTGTAAACGAGTGCATGTTTCACAACTTAGATAGATCTGAACAATCTATTGGTAAAGATTGATGTGTAAGGCTCAGATTGACTTGTCTTGACCGAAAGATTACACTAGTGCATTTGTTGCGCTGAAGCGGACCTACAGAGAGGATAAACTCTTCCATACTGACTTATGGGATGAAGAGTTAGACCTCAGTGGTTGTTGATTTATTAATCTCTGACACTTAATAAGGATTGTGTGTGATTAATAATTATTGCTTTGACTTATGCTGGGAAGAGAATCATTGCGACTTTGATACCTTATATTTTGAGCAATAATATTAATTACATGACAATTGCTAAATTAATACAGAGAATCGTGTGCTTGGAAAGTCTTGTATGATTTGTCCCCTTGGTGGGCTCAGAACCTTTATCATATCAAATCTTGCAAGTGGAATTAATTTTCTGGTATGGATAATAATGTTGAGTTGTCCTTACTCAAAGGATAAATATATTAATTAATATAAAGTTTTTCAGTGACTTAATTAATTAATGGACTAAATAATCTTAAAAACAGAAAATAATAATCGGGAGCCATATTGTCGTAATATGGGTTAAGATGGATAGTGCAATATTAATTATATAGTGGAATTAATTAATATTAATGTGCTGAATAATATTGTGGCTCAATATTGGAATTCAGAGTCCATTGGGAGGTTCATCTTAATTCTCCTAAAGGTCCCTCAAGTAGCCCAAATTAAAGTCCATTAAATGAAAAAGTGTTTAAAATAAATTAAATATTATTTTTGCATATTTTTTCCTTAATTTTCGAATTTATTAAAGAAAAGAAGGAGAAAGATTTTCTTGGAAAGATTTTATGGAAAGGAGATAAGTATTCTTGAAATACAAGATTATCCCATAAATTCAAGAATTCTCCTACTGGGTTTCTTTATGGGAAATTTTCGAAAAATTAGAGAATAAGAAAGAAGAAAAGATTTTCTTGATTTTCTTGGAAAGATTTTATGGAGAAAGATATGTATTCTTGGAATACAAGATTATCTCATAAATTCAAGAAAGATTCAATCTTGCAAATCTCCTTCATTATTTTCGAAAAAAAAAGGGTTAAACAAGGTGCTGGGTCCGCTTGAACCCCTGTAAAGTGAAACAAACATGATCAGTGGATCATGTATCCACCACCCATAAATGGGAGGCATACGCCGCTAAGCAAGTTTCAACAACTAGTGTGTGAGAATTACCTTTATTTCCATTCCTTTTGGGATTGGAACAGGCTGACCTCCAATGTCCTATTTCACCGCACTTGAAGCACCTCCCCTTAGCTGGCTTGCTCACTCCTCCACCTCCCTTCACCTTTTCTTTGCCTTTGGCAACACTTGAGTTCACTTGCTTGTGGCTCTTGTCCTTTTTCTTGTTCTTACCACCCCTTGGCCTAGAAGAAGAAGAAGGTCCATTTGCCACCAAGGCTTGGCTCTTTTGCCCCAATATCGCCTCTGCCGAGACCAAAGCTTGCAATAGATCAGGCATCGAGAACTTCTGATTATTCATCTGATAGTTCAGCCTGAACTGTTCAAAACTTTTCGGCAGAGAATGGAGCACGAAATTGATTTGGGTCTCGATGTCGTATTCGGTGCCAAGTACCTCAAGTTTGTTAAGGTGAGCCATCATCTGGAGAACGTGCTCCCTTACGGGCGTTCCCTCCACCATTTTCATAGAGAGCAAGTCCCTCACTGTGATCTGACGAGCCACACGGTTCTGATGTTGAAACATCGCTTTAAGACTAGTTATGATGTCTGCAGCGGTCTCAACGTTCTGGTGTTGGTGTTGCAACACATCTGACATTGAAGCCAAGATGGTACACTTAACCATTTCGTTGGAACGCTCCCAATCAGCATACTCTTTCTTAACCGATTTAGTTGACTCGTCATTTGGCTTTTCTGGTTTAGGTGTAGTGAGAACCCACAAAGGTGGTGCAACAATTTTTATTTTTCCTTTTGTTAATTGTTCGCGAGCATCCTTCCACCGGATTGTCGAGCAAGGACTAGGGAATACTTGGGAACGTCTTTTGGTGTGTTTTCATTGACGAGACCATTGTCATTCCAAGAGGTAAGTTCACGTAAACTCGTAGTAATTCCGCATGCGTAGGATTTACGTGAACTGTTTATATGCATGATTTGTTGTTGAATTATTATTTGAATTAATATAGGATTAATTCATGCTAGTAATAATTGTTATAATTAAATTTGTATTTAAATATTCATCCCGAATAGATCCGGACAATTAATTCCCCAACACAATTAGTGATTAGAGATAATATGATTAAGTTATTTGAATAGACACCTCATCATGTTCAATATTTAATCAAGTATTCGCGAATGAAATGAAGTTATCGCAATAGTCCATGTTTCAATTACAGGTAGTTGCATGTTTCCTCGCAACGTACCTCATATATTGAGAATGACTTATTTTTTATCTATGGTCCAATTAAGACCGTTAGTTTGACTAATTGATCGATATATGAGGGCATATGAGTCACACAACAAGTAACAGTTGTTTACTGATTATAGTTTGTTGATTAAATATTATATTTGATATTAATATTTAATTTATGGAGAATATAATAATAATTATATATAGAATTAATTATTATTATTATTTAATTAAATTAGATTTAATTCAATAGGATTCCCAATAATAATATATGGAATATTATTGTAGGATTTGATATATATGGAAATTGAATCCGTAGAGATTTGATATATATAGAAACCAAATCTATAGGAATTTATATAAGAGAATTAAATCTACGGGATTTAATTTGCAAGATTAGAGATTTTATTTCCTAATAAAGTTAGCTTAAGATTTAAGTTGGGCTTCCCCTATATATATGAGACCTTGGGGATTCATTATATAAGACTGCATATTTCTCCATAAAATCTCTAGTTATAATTTTCCTAGCAAATTCATCTCGAGGATTCAACACTGGCGAATCGGTGTGAATTGGTAAACGACTGTTACGTGGATACTATAGTAGAGGAATCCGTGTACGAATCACTATAAGGATTCTGTTTACGTTTACCAGTAATTTAATTATACAATTATGTGTTCGTTGTTGGTGAACTGTTTAATTCCAGTTGCATGTATTACGTGTTTACATGCCTCTATATTCCAACAAATCCGAAGAATGCCTCTCATTCCTTTGGCATTCTCCGAAGAAGCTCTTCCCAATAAAATCGTATCATCCGCAAATTGTAGATGACTGGCAATCACCTTATCCTTCCCGATTTCAATACCCTCAAATGCCTTCAACTCTACTGCCTTGCTCATCAAACAACTTAGGCCTTCTGCTGCAATAAGGAACAAAAATGGAGATAGGGGATTCACTTGTCTGAAACCTTTTTGGAGTTGAAATTCATCTGTATCAATTTTCTAATTCAAAGATACTGAAATTTTGAGAGTTTGAATCACAAATGGTCCCATAACTTTGGCCTCAAATAGATTTAGTCTCATAAGTTTTTTATCGTTAATTTAGTCTCAATAACTTTGACAATGTCCCAAATTTATCGGAACAACGTCTTTTTGTCATTTCAATTTGGGGCTTTCATGCGGATGTTGTAACTAAGCTGCCACGTGTATTTTTTTTTTTTATTTTTAACAGAGGCATATAATTAAAATTTAAAACTTAAAATTAAAACAGAATTGACGGCAAGAATTTAGTCAAACACACTTAAAAATATATGTGGCAGTACGGTGGCATTCCAGTCACAACATCCGCCGGAAAGCCCCAAATTGAAACGACAAAACGATATTGTTCTGACAGATTTGGGACTAAAATTGGGCATTGTCAAAGTTATTGGAATTAAATCGACGATAATAAAACTTGTAGGACTAAATTTATTTGAGGTCAAAATTATGAAATCATTTGTGATTCAAATTCGAAATTTTGAAATTCAGATATGGGAGTTTGCTATTACTTCAGTTGTGAGTTGGAACGGCTAAACTTAGCCAGAAAAGAATGAGCCAATTTCCAAGTTACCAATGGAATTAATGAGATTTTTTTGTTTTTTCTTCAACAATTATTTTATAGTATTGTTAACCCAACAGAAAATTTATGTTACCCTCACTAATCCAACAACATAAAATGCCATATTTGGTACATCTTACCAACCGTAAAATCGACAAAACTCAGAGGATAATTTAAAGGATTAACACAAATTGCAATGTGTACTATTGTTATTTTTATAAATTGCAACCTGTATTATTTTTTTAATAAAATGTAATCTGTACTAGTAAAAATTGATAGATTCCAACCCCGACTCATTGTTTTTGAAAATTTTCAATTGGATTTCTTCAACTTAATATTTACTTAAATACTTTTTAGCATTGTGGTATAGAAAACATATCATTTATAGGTGATATTTAGCCAGAATTTTTTTTTAAAAAAAGAACTAGTTTTGGATTAAAATCGGTCACTTTTTATTAGTACAAGTGAATTTTGTTAAAAAAAAAATTACATGTTGTAATTTATAAAAAGAGTAATAGTACATGTTGCAATTTGTAAAAAAAAGTAATAGCATAGGTTGCAATTTATAATTAACCCTAATTTACATTATAATGAATGCTAATAGCCATACAGAAAGAGAGAAAAAAAAATCCATGAACACAATTAAAGAAATTAATTAAATAATGGTGGGAACCTTGCATATGTGGCGCGCCACATAAGCGGTGGGCATATAAGTTTGTGCCCACTTGCGGGCATATGATCAAATTCGTACAAATGTATATTCATTCTGTTGAAACTTAGCAAAATTATGCATATGAAATAGACACATTAAGATGAGTAAATATCATTTTTGGTCATGTAACTTTTGGCGATTCCATTTTTAGTCCTATAACTTTTTACTTTTTAAATTTTAGTCCTGGATATATCAATTTCAGTTCTTTTTGCCCTGAAAATTTTAAAGCTCGCTGAAAAAGGACATGTCACCACACGTAATTGGGATTTTTGCCACGTGGTCAAAAATATAAGTCCACGTCAGCTCCCGACCCACCCCGGCCCACCCCATATCTATGATGCATGGCAATTTGATAAACAGGCCTGCAATACCAGTTGCAAACCCATGTATTTTTCTCAGACCTTTCTTCAAAGAAGAAATATGGGACTGAGGACAAATTTATTAAAACTGAAAATTGATAATCAAGAGAACAAAATTAATTAGGAGAAATGTTCATGAGTCCAAGGCGAAAGCCTTCGCCCACACCATCATCACTGCCATCTATGTCATTGCCGCTGCTAAAAAAAATTTTGCTGAGGAAGATAAATGGAATCGTGGGGTTTGGGAAGATTGAGTGTGAATCTTAACTTAATTTGTTGGTCTACTTAATTTTATTTAGATTTTATATTTTATTAAATATTTCAAATAAGTTGGGGGATTGATATTATTTTCGTGGGGATGTGGGTAAGCCGAGATATATTACCCTTATTTTATTAAAAAAAAAAAAAAACGGTTAGCAACCTATCGTAACATAAAAATAAGTAAAAACCACGTGGCAAAAATTCCAATTACGTGAGGTGATGTGTCATTTTCCGGTGAGATTTAAAATTTTCGGGGCAAAAAAGGACTAAAATTGAAAAAGTAAAAAGTTACAGGACTAAAAATGGAATCGCCCAAAGTTACAGGACCAAAATTGATATTTACTCCATTAAAATTGTTTCTGTATTAAAAAAATTTGATATGATGGAAGTGGGCCTATTTCTTTTCAAGATGTAATCAAATCAAACCAAACCAAATATAGTGTGGATAGCTCAAGTGGTCAGAACTCCACCACCTGGGACTTTGAGGTTCCAGATTTGAGACACGTAGAGGGAATATTATGCCCTCTTGTGGTGGTCCCCCTCTAGTGGGGTGGTGGTCCCCCTGTTGTTGGGTTGCGGTTCCGGTTGTGGTGCGGTTGCGGGTCCGAATTGCGGTTTCGGGTGGTCCCCTTCTTGTAGTGATTGCAATTTCGGTCAACAAATGATTTAAAATGATGTTGGCGTGTATTTGTCGGTGGTAGTAGATTATGTTAGAAAATTATTGTAATTGATTGTCTTTAAAAAAAAAAAAAAACTAATTCAATCAAATTGAACACAATAAAATATTAGTAATAAACTCAATAAGCTCCACATGATGCTAAACAATTTCCAATAATTTCAATTTTAAAAATGTAATTATTGTTGTTAGTTGCTTAATTAATATGTTATTTATTTTAAATATTTTTTTTTTTGAGGGAATTTTAAATATTATTTTGGGAACCATTAACATGAACAATCGTATTTAGTCTAGTGGCTCTTTTCCCTAATAAGAGCGGAAACAAATTAAAGAAAAATTTCAACTAGCGGCTTTTGATTTGAGAAATTTGTGTGATAATGTTGAACGTGGGTTTTTTGAAAGCTGAAAAATAAAATTTAATCATTGAGTAATAACTAAATATGAGATAATTTTGGGATAAAGAAATGGGTAAATTAAATATCTATATATTATAAAATCAAAACTAAATCTGTGGGAAAGAATCTTTTGGTATATATCTATTAACTGACTCGATTTTTATGGGTGGTATCTCTGGAAGATTTTTATCATGGAAGTCCATTGTTAATCAATAAAAAATTTAATATGAATCAGTATAAAAAAAAAGATTGGAACAAATACGTTGTGGCCGAACATGCAGTTTCGCCCATGGATTAGGATATGTGGGAAAAAACGAAATGAACTTTAAAACGATAAGAACAAATTTGAGAAGATAATTTCATATATCATACCTGTTAACAGAAATGGAGACCCGAGTCGACAGAGCGGAAGAAAGCCGTAGAAAATAAAAGTGTGGTGATTGATTGGTTTAAAGTAAATTAGATTTTTAATTTAAAAGTTTTAAAAACTGTATAGATTTAAATTTTGAAATTTAAAACAAATTTAAAATTTGAATTGTGTAGAAATTATTGGATAATTTTTTTAAAAAAAAATCGGTGGAGAAATTGTGATTGAGGGAATTTAGTTGAGCCAGTAAGATCAAAAAGATAGAGAATTAGTAGTAAGGGTGATGGGCCAACCTAAACAACCGAAGACAAAAAATCTGGGCTTGTTTATTTTCGTCTTGGGCCATTGGGTTGGAAACACATCCTGGGCTGATTTTGAGGTGGGCTTCTTAATGGTACTTTTGTTTTGGAAAAAAATTCGGGCCGAATTTGAGGTAGAAAAATTATAAAACATAAAACGCTAGAAGAAGGGTTCGAACCTTCGACCTTGTGGTTAACAGCCACACGCTCTAACCAACTGAGCTACTCCAGCTAATATAATAATTTTGAAACTTATAAGATTTGACAATTTTCTAAATTGTGAAAATTAAAATCAAGTTTCACTTTTACGATTTTCTTCTCTTCTAATTTTATTTTTCACGGTTCCTCATCTTTCTTTTTTCTTTCTTCCTGATTGAAAAGTTTTGATCTTCTCCATTGATCTTTCTTTTTATTTATTATCATCATTTTTTTTTTCCCTAAAGCTCTAAGTTTTTGCAACAAAATATTTTCAAATTTTCTTCCCATGGCAAATGCAGATTTCCTCCATTCTCAAAACGAAGATAATTTTTGAGAAAATTACTCATATGTTCATTCCATGTGTGTGTATTACTCATAGGTCCATTTATCATTTTATTACTCTTAGGTCCAACTTTTTGGATGTTAAATACCATATATGCCCTTAGCTTCCCACACCCTCTTTTCTCTCATTTCACTCAGACGCACTCATTTCTCCTCTCTCTTTCTCTCTAACTTCTCCCTCTCTCTCCCTCTTCAAAATTAACCCACCACCGTTGCCGCTCCCCCCATCGTGTTCAAAGAAAAAACAAGGAACCCCACCCACACTCCCGTCGCCGCCACACTCCCCACCCAGAAATTGAACGCCGCCGCCTCATCTGCAAATCGTCCACCGTCTTCACCGCCCCAACCCCCACGTTGTTGCCGCCCACCACCACCGCTCACGCCGCCGCCTGCAATCTCCACCATGGCCGTGGTGGATCTGCAAACTCCCACACTAGAACTGCTGCAACAATGGCAACGACACCGACGGGGCAGCGCGTGGCCAGGGTTGGGGACGAGGCGCCGACGACACGGCCCCCCTCACCCTCTTGTTGGGATTATACTGGAAAGTATGCTTTTACTTTGTATAATCAAACTGAATTTCGGACTTATTTTTCGAATAAATTGTTTATCATCGACTTTAAATATCATCGAATGTTATATATTTTTAATGATAACTCGCTCAATAAATAAGACGTGTTACATTGTAGTTAATTTAGTGATACCGAGATCGCGTAAGATTAAATTAACAGTCCCCTTGTAATCAAAAAAAGTACACCATTCACGACCTAGATGGAAATGAACAATCCATCGTGAAAGGTTAAAGTGTAAAGCCTCAGATTGGCTTGTATTGACCAAAGATTACACTTAGTCATGTTTTGTGCGACCGAAGAGGACCTCTGAGGAGGACAAATTCTTGAAATCGAATCCAGGAAGAATTAGACCCGGGGTTTGTTATTATTAATCTTAGTCCCTTAAATAGGATCGCGTGTGGTTAGTAATTATTGCTTTGACTTATTACGGGTAGAGAATCAACGAGATTCAATACTTTAAATCTTAGGCAATATTATTGGCCACACGCGATTGCTAAGATTTAATACGGAGAATCGTGTGCAAAGACGCTTTGTTCGATTTGGTTCTTGGGAGGTTCATAAGTTTTATCATACCAAATCTTGCAAGTGGAACTAGTTTCCCGGTATGGATAATAATGTTGAATCGTTCAAACCAAGGACAAAAGATATTAATTAATGGAAAACTTATTTCAAATGGCTTGAATTAATTAATGGGCTGAATAATCTTAAACACGGAAAATAATAATCGGAGCCATATTGACTATAATATGGGTTAAGATGGATAGTCAATATTAATTATGTAGTGGGATTAATTAATATTTATGGGCTTGAATAATATTGTGGTTCAATATTGATAATTCAAGGTCCATTGGAAGGTCCAATCTTAATTCTCCTAAAGGCCCCCCTCAAGAAATTTCAACATAAAAGTCCAATAACGAAAAAAAAGGTATTTAAAAATAAAATAAATTCTTGTTCTTTATTTTTTTCTAAGAATTTCGAAAATAGTGAATAAAATGGGAGAAATAATTTCTTTGAATTTTGTTATGGAATGAAGATATGTATTCTTGGAATACAAGATTATCTCATTAAATTCAAGAAATCTCCCACTTGGTTATTTACTATGAAATTTCGAAAATTTTGAATAATTAAGGGAAAGAAATATTTTCTTGATTTTTTGAAAATATATTATGAAGATATGTATTCTTGCAATATGTATATCTCATAAATTCAAGAAGATCCAAATCTTGGAATCTTGATCCTTATATTTTTCGAAATACACCATAACAAGAGGAGTTTGGATTTTTATGGAATATTCTAATTATGGAGAAAAGAATATATGAGATATATTCAAGATTTCTTGGAGATCAAGAAAAAGATTTTCTTCCTCTTTATTCCATGCAAAAATTTCGAGCACCCCTCAAGATAAATAGGGGATGAATGTTTCATCCCCAAGGAATATTTAAAATTAGTTTTTTCGAAAAATATATCGGCGTCGATAAAATATCAAATATTTTGAAATGTCGACATATTGTGTATTTTTTTAAACGCCAATTGTGAGTGTACAATTCCATGTCTTTGGAAAAATTAGTAAATCCACAAAGGTGGTGCAACAAATTTTTATTTTTCTTTTGTTCCTTGTTCGGATTGACCACGAGGACTAGGGAATATATTTGGGAAGGCTTTTTGGTGTGTTTTTTATTGACGAGACCATTGCTACTCCAAGAGGTTAGTTCACGTAAACCCATAGCAATTCGCATCGTAGGATTTATGTGAACTATTTATATGCATGATTTGTTGTTGAATTATTATTTGAATTAATATAGGATTAATTCATGCTAGTAATAATTGTTAGAATTAAATTTGTATTTAAATATTCATCCCTAATAGATCCGCAAATAATTCTCCAACAATCGGTATCGAGCCTCGGTTTTGGATCAATTTTAAATTATAATTTAATTAAATCTTCATTAAATTTGAAATTGGATAGTAGAATTGCTAGATCTTTTTTTTGCGGTATCCAATTGTCATGGAATTTAATGTGTTTATTTATGCATGCATATAAATTGTGTTTTTTTTAATTCGATTCGTCAATTGCTTTTGCCTCGCGAGAAAATCCACTAGTAGATTAGAATTTATTTGATTTGATCAATGTAATAGACTAGTTTAGATCTAGGTTTATTTATTTTGTAAATAAATTATAACCGGATCTAAACGGAGGCGAGAGACGAAGAATTAAAGATGGGATCCTAATAGTATGTGAGGGCAATGGCGCGTCATGGAAACGCGCGACGCAGGGAGGTGGGGCGCCAATGGTCTTGAACGCACGGGCGCGGGGGGCTGAAGGAGGCGGGCCGAAGGCCGATCGACAAGACGATGAAAGACGACGACGATTTCGATGCGGAAATGAGGGCTGCACACAGAGAGGCCGGGAGGGTCAAAGGCGCCAAGACGGACGCCACCGACACGGCCGGGAGTGCTAGGGGGACTCCTCGAAATGGTCGGCTTCCATGATACGGCTTGACAAGGCATTTTTTAAGACGGTCAAGTGGGAGCTTTTTCGAAGACGAACGATGAAGGCTATGAAGACGATTTCTCAAGATCAAGACATGACAAAAATTAACCATGACAATTGGATAAATGTGTCCAATATGTTTAATTTTTTGTTTTGATGTTTATGCATTATTTTATGCTTATTTAAATTGTGTTTAAATTTGCGATGCATGAGAAAATGTTTTGAAAAATCTCACTTTCGAAAATTACTAAGTATGCTTAAACAATTAATTGACAATTTTATTCCGGATAATAAAAATGAATTAATTTTGACCTCCATGATTTATTTATTTGTGAATTCTTTTGGAGAAATCCCCCCCCACGGGACGGTCAAAAGATAGTTTTCATATGAATAAATTCCAAATGGATGATTGTGGATTATTACTAGTGGCGACGATGGCCCTCCCCACGAGGCTCGTTCAAAACGAAATAATAATTTTATATTTAACCATGGTTATTACTTAGGTATAAAATTGATATGCATATACTTCCTCGTCCCCTCCCCGGTCAATTTTATATTGGTCAAGTGGGAGCCAACTATTAATCTAGTTATTAAAGGTTTGTAATTGTTCTAGTTTGTAACCTGCTTGAATGTGTTTAAATAATGACCCACTGTTGGGGAATAAGTTGCACGGATCTATTCGGGATGAATATTTAAATACAAATTTAATTCTAACAATTATTACTAGCATGAATTAATCCTATATTAATTCAAATAATAATTCAACAACAAATATGTTGGGATTATCTTGCTTTTACTTTGTATTTATTTAAACTTCACTTTCGAAATAAATTGTTTATCAATGCTTTAAATATGATTGAATGTTTATTTGAGCATAATTGTTCAATAATTAAATGCGTGTTTATTTAATTTAGTGATACGAATCAAAAGAAAATTTCCCCTCCACGACCTAGATGGAAATGAACAACCATCGCGAAAGGTTGAGGTGTAAAGCTTTCTTACCAAGAATTAATTGATGCTCGGACCTGGTCAAATAAATTCTTGATCGGCGACAAGGAAGAATTAGGATGTTCGTTGTTTAAACAATTAATAATTGGTAAAATCATGGGTAGGAATGGGAATTCAAACTTTTATTTGGGCAATAAAATTGGTCACGTGGATTTATAATTTTTTGGATGTGCATGGATTTTATTGATTTGCCCTGGGAATTAAAAGTTTTACTATCAAATCTTGCAATTTATTAGTTTAGGTATGGATAATAATGTTGAACCGTTCCTCGACCAAACCACAAAATATATTAATTAATGGAAATTTGGGATTGAATTAATTAACGGAAAATCTTAAACCGGAATAATGGTTTAGGAGCCATATTATCTATGGGTTAAGATGGATAGTTTGATATTAATTATGTAGTGGGATTAATTAATATTTATGGGCTTGAATATATCTCAATATTATTTCAAGAATCCATTTCTCCTCCTAATTAAAATATTCCACAAAAAAAAGGTGATTAAAATAAAATAAATATTGTTGCTTAATTTTTCTATTATTTGTTATGGATATTTTTCTTTGAAATTTGTTATTGAAGATATGTATTCTTGGAATACAAGAATCTCATTAAATTCAAGAAATCTTTGGATTCATAATAGAGATTTGAATTTAAATATAATTGTGGGCAAGAAAAGATTTTCTTGATTTTCTTGAAAATATTTATGGAAGATATGTATTTCTTTCATTCAATATCTCAAAAAATTCAAGAAAATCTTGGAATCTTGATCCTAATATTTGAAATATTCCATAACAAATAAGAGATTTTTGTGGAATATTTTAATTATGGATAAAAGAATATATGGAGATATATTGAATTTAATGAGATTTTTTTTCCTCCTTAATCATGTAATTTTCGTCCCCTCTCCTCTATAAATAGGGGATGAATGTTTCATTCCATAACAAATTTTTCGGAAAAATATCTAAAATATTTGATATTTTGTAACGTCGAATTGTATTTTTCCATAATTTTTGAAAAAATGTCTTTGGAAATATTAGCAAATCAATGGTTTATTTATTTTTTCCTTTTTTGTAATTTTTTTAACATTGTCGAAAGCAAGGCTTTTAAATTATTGGACCTTTTGTTTGGTCCTTTTGCCATCCCAAGAGAATGCGTTCACGTAAAACCCATAGATTCCAAGAAATATGCATGATATGTTGTTGCAATTATTATTTGAATTAATAAGATTAATTCATGCTAGTAATAGTTAATGAATTAAATTTGTATTTAAATATTCACCCCGAATAGATTAAACTCATTTCCCCAACAAAATCATGCATAAAAATAGTTCACGAAATCCTACGATGCGAATTACTACGAAAGTTTATTTTAACGCACTTTGAATGACAATATTAGACACACCAAAGAAACCTTCCCAAGTATTCCCTTAACTTTTCATTATTTAGGATGCTCAAAACAATTAACAAAAGGAAAATAAACTTTGTTCCATTTTTAATTTATAATAATTTTTCCAAAGACATGGAATTGTACTTGGGAATGAAGCACTCATCCCCTTTTTTATAGAGGTGTGGTGGTCAAAAATTTGAGATAAAATAATATGGGAAATCTTTTTCTTGATCTCCAAGAAATCTTGAATATATCTCATATATTCTTTTCCCATAATTAAAATATTCCACAAAAATCGCAACAATCTTTGTTATGGAATTTTCAAATATTAGGAACAAGAATCCAAGATTTGGATCTTCTTGAATTTATGAGATATTCTTGTATTTCAAGAAATACATATCTTTCATAATATCTTTTCAAGAAAATCAAGAAAATCTTTTCCCTTTTATATTTCAAGATTTTTCGAATATACTATATGGATAACCAAGTGAGATTTATTGAATTTAATGAGATAATCTTGTATTCCAAGAATACATATCTTCATTCCATAACAAAATTCAAAGAAAATTTTTCTCCCTTTTAATCCATAATTTTCAAAAAATGGAAAAATATTGAAAGATTTATTTTATTTTTAAACACCTTTTCAGTTATTGGACTTTATGTTGGGCTACTTAGGGCCTTTTAGGAGAATTAAGATTGGACCTTCCAATGGATCTTGAATTATCAATATTGAACCACAATATTATTCAAGCCCATAAATATTAATTAATCACACTATATAATTAATATCAGACTATCCATTTTAACCCATATTATAGTCAATATGGCTCCCTTGTTATTATTTCCGTGTTTAAGATTATCTAGTCCATTAATTAATTCAAGCCAAAATAGCTTTCCATTAATTAATATATTTTATCCTTGTTATAGTATTATCCATACCGAAACTAGTTCCACTTGCAAGATTTGGTATGATAAAGCTTATTAACCTCCTACAAGGGGCAAATCGAACAAGCGTGCATTTTGCACACGATTCTCCTCAGATTAAATCTTAGCAATCACATGACCAATAATATTGTCCAAGATAAAAAGTATTGAATCTCGCTGATTCTCTACCCATGATAAGTCAAAGCAATAGTTACCAACCACACGTGATCCTATCTAAGGGATGAAGATTAAGAAATAATGAACCACCGAGGTCTAATTCTACCTTGTTCAAGTCAAGAATTTGTCCTCCTCAGAGGTCCTATTCAAAGGCATCGTACCATGCACTAGTGTAATCTCTTGGTCAAGACAAGTCAATCTCGAGCCTTACACTTCAACCTTTCACGATGAATTGTTCATTTTCATCTAGGTCGTTAATGGTGTACTTTGGTTACAAGGGATCTAAATTTAATCTTATGTGATTTGGTATCACTAAATTAACTACAATGTAACACGTCTATTTATTGAACAGCTTATGCAAAGAAATATATGTAACATTCAATGATATTTAAAGCATCGATAAAACAATTTATTTCAAAGAAATAAGTCCGAATTCGGTTTTGATTATACAAAGTAAAAGCATACTTTCCAAAGATAATCCCAACAATCTCCCACTTATACTCAAAGTCCGCTTTTAAGTATACTACAACATGTCTCGTGTAGTTCTGTCGTGACATCTAATGTCACCTACACGAACCTAATAATTTCTCCCACTTATACTCAAAGCAAATTAGCAATGGTCTTTGACACTCATTCCTTCCACATGTCTCGAATGTATTCAGAGGCGCACCCTTTGTGAATGGATCTGCTAGGGTTGTCTTCGAGACGCTATCTTTGCCAATTCTATATCTCCTCTCTTAAAGATATCTCGTATAAGATGGTATTTTTTCAATGTGTTTGTTTGGCCTTGTGGGCTCTTGGTTCCTTGAATTTGCAAATCGCCCCTCCGCATTGTCACAATAAAAATGATTCTCGCTAGGCAAATTCGAACTACATTCAAGTCCACTAGAAAGTTCTTGAGCAAACCGCTTTCTTTTCACGCCCTGCAAGCAAACTACATATTCGGCTTCCATGGTAGAATCTGCGACGATTTCGCTTGACGCTTCTCCATGTCATGGCTCCTCCCCATGCAAAAACACACTACCGGAGGTAGATTTTCTTGAATCTAAGTCCGATTGGAAATCCGAGTCCGTAGTAAATAGATGGGGATTAGACTATCCGACCGATAAATTAACATTCTATCCCGAGTTCTTTTCGAGATACTTCATAATGTTTTTAATCGCCATCAATGTTCTTTTTTTTTTCCGAAGTTACTTTGATATTTTGCCACCATGCCAACGGCAAAGCAGATATCCGGTCTCGTACACACAGATTGCATACAAAAGGGCTTCCAACAAATACCAAGCATATGGAATGTCTTTCACGTCATCTATCTTCTTTTTTTTGTGTCTTAGGGCACATTTTCTTGATAGATGAATTTTATGTCCGAAAGGTACGAAGCCTTTCTTGGAATCTGCATCTTAAATCGTTTCAAGACGAAGGTCTATGTATGAAGCTTGTGACAAGCATATCATCCTTTTCTTGTGATCTCGAAAGTGATCTTGATCCCAAGGATGTGTCGCGGATTCCCTAAGTCCTTCATATCAAACTATTTTGAAAGCCATGCCCTTACGCCCGATAACACCTTTACATCGTTCCCAATGATCGTAATATCGCTCACGATAGTACTAAGAATACCAATGCGATTCCGACACGCTTTTTTTGTACACACAATTTTTTGAACTCATTTTGATCAAACCCATAAGACTTTATAACATGAACAAAACATTGGTTCCAAGCTCGGATGCTGTTTGAGTCCGTAAATGGACTTCATGAGCTTACAAACTAGGTGTTCTTGGCCTTTTTCAATGAAGCCTTGGGGTTGTTGCATATAGATCTCTTCATCAAGACTTCCGTTAAGGAAAAAGTTGTCTTGACATCCATTTGCCGATTTCAAAGTCGAGATCTTGCAGCAATCGATAAGAGAATTCGATGGACTTGAGCATGGCTAAAGGCGAAAAAGTTTCCTCATAATCGATCCCTTCTTTCTCGAGTATAACCTTTTTTTGCCATTAAGTCTTGCCTTGAAGGTTTTCACCTTCCAAATTCGTCCTCTTTTTTCTTTGTACACCCACTTGCAAACCAATGAGATTGACCCCATTAAGTGGTTCGACTAGCTCCCACACTCTGTTATGATCCATAGAACCCATTTTGACTTTCATTGTTGTTTGCCAAGAAACTGCATCCTTGTCTTGGATTGCCTCGTCATATGTTCATGGGTCTGATTCATCTTGACCGGGGATCAAGTCCGAGGACTCTCCTATCCCCTTGAATCTCTCGGGCTGTTTCACAACCCTCCCACTACGACGAGGTTCCGGTTGTGTAAGTGTGTCGTTTGGTATGTCATCTTATACAGTTGGCACTGAGGTTAGCCCTCTTAGCTCATTTAAGGTAATCTCACTTCTGGGTCTTCTTTGGTTCATATAGTCTTCTTCAAAAAATCTAAAGTGGGTGCTTATTACCATCTTTTGATCTTCGGGACCATAGAACATACACCCTTTTGTTCCCTCGGGGTATCCCACAAACAACCTTAATTCTGATTGAGGATCCAATTTTTCGGCTTCCTTGTCCAACACGTAGGCGGACACCCCCAAATCTTCATGTGTCTCAAACAGGGCTTGCGTCCGGTCCACAATTCTTTGGGAGTTTTGGGAACCGATTTGATGGCACCAAGTTCAAAATGTAGGTCATTTTAAGGCATGACCCCGAACACTTGGGAAGATCCGCATAACTCATCATAGATCTAACTATTTCCAAAAGAGTTACGTTTTTCGCTCTTTTGCAACCCCGCTTTGTTGAGGGGTTCCGGTGCGATTAATGATGCAATCCCTCTATCGAACAAGTAGTTCAAAAACTCATCGCTGAGGTATTCGCCTCCACGATCAGATCGTAGAGACTTGATACGTTTTTCCCTATGATTCTCTGCTTGAGCCTTAAATTCTTTGAATTTCTCAAAGGTCTCGATTTATGCTCCATAAGGAAAAAATATAACCGTATTCTTGAGTAGCCATCAATAAAAGTGACGAAATACTCATAAACTCCTCTTGTTTTGGTTGACATTGGACCACATACATTTTATAACACTTCTTTGAATTCCCTTTCCGAATGTCCTTTGGAATTTTTGCCCTTCAAAACATGATTCGAGAGACAATTGGTTCAACTTGGAGAGACTTAGTGAACCAACCTTTTTGGATCCTCTTTGGATTAATATGTCCCAATCTTAGATGTCATAGAAGTGTCTCGCTCACGTTTTTATTTTAAAAAGAAAGCATTGATGTGTTATAGGATGCATTTAAGTGAGTGGTGTGCACTGAATTAATTGTATAGAGATTTTCCATCAATGTCCCATAACGAATACACTCATCATTTCAAGAAATTATTTCATTCTTATTAGAAGAAACTAAGTGTCTATTAATGTAATTTTAGAAACCGAAAGTGAATTCTTTCTAAAAAGCGGGAACATAAAGAACATCTCTTAAAATTAGAACTCTGTCTTCAAAAAAATACAGTGCACTTCTCCCATTTAAGCTTCACCGCCACTCTCGAGAATCGCCCGGTGTGATGAGGATCTCACTTTGCCACTAAGTTGTCGGATCGGTTTGAACCCGTGAAGCAAACATGATTAGTGGATCCCGTATCAACTACCCACGAATGAGAAGTATAAGCCGCTAAATAAATTTCAATAATTAGTGCGTGAGAATTACCTTTCTTCCCGCCCTTTTGGGGTTGGAACATGCAAACCTCCATTGTCCTCTTTTTCACCGCAGCCTTAAGCACTTCCTCTTTGGATTTTCCTTGACACCACCAAGATTTGTCATCTTATCATTGCCCTTGCAACAGATTGAGTCTCGATTGCTTATGGCCTTTGGTCACCTTCTTCTTCTTGCCATCCTTGGCATAGAAGATGAAGACGGACCACTTGTTGAGTCAAAGCTTGAGTTTGGTGCCCTATCAACATCTCTGCTTGAGACCAAAGCTTGCAAAGAAATCGACTTATGAGGCAAAATTTCTTAAAAACTTTTGGGCGAGAAATGAAGTACCAAATTCATCCGAGTCTCCAGTTATAATCAGACTTTCGAACTTCAAGTTTGTTCGGATGGGCCATCAATTTTGAGGATGTAATCCCTTATGGGTTTGCCCTCCACCAATTTCAAATGACGACATCTCTCGCAAAGGTGATCCGACGAGTCTCGCATTTTTGACTCGTCGGTTGGCTCATCCGATTTTGGTGTGTCAAGAATCCACTTGTGCTTTTTGTGCGATTTAGACAATTATAATTTTCCGTTTCCAATCAATATAGTTTCCATACTTATTCTATTGACTTTAAGTATAATAGCGATGGATTAAAAGGTTACGACATCTTTGAATCGAAATAAATAATAATATGCATAAGCATAAATATATCACAAGGTTCGATCACATGTTTCATATTAAAATCTAAAAAAAAATATGAACATGCATCGTGACATCTCAAAAACAGCAGTTTAAATAAGTCACGTGGGGTGGGTCATTATTTAAACACATTCAAAAAGTAGTTATAAACAAGAATAGTTACAAACCTTTAATATCCAGAATAGTTGGCTCCCACTTGACCAATATAAAATTGACGAGGACTTGGGAAGTATATGCATATCAATTTTATACCTAAGTAATAACCATGATTAAATCTGAAATTATTATTTCGCTTTGAACGAGCCTCGTGGGGAGGATCATCGCCGCCACTAGTAATAATCCACAATCATCCATCCGAATTTATTAATGTGAAAGCTATCTTTTGACCGTCCCCGGGGGAAATTTCTCAAAAGAATTCACAAATAAATAAATCATGAAGGTCAAAATTAATTCAATTTTATTATCCGGAATAAAATTGTCAATTAATTATTTAAACATACTTAGTAATTTTTTGAAGGTGAGATTTTTCATTTGGCAATTCTCATGCAAACACATTTAAACAAATTAAATAAAGCACAAGAAAACACAACAATAAATCAAGCAAAGCGGAAAAATAAACATATTGGGCACAAATTATCCAATTGTCATGTTTTTGATTTTTCTTGGCTTGATTTTGAAGAAATGCCGTCTTGAATTTCTCCCACTCGATCGTCTCGAAAAGAACTCCGTCTTTAAACGCCACGCCTGTTGGGGAATTATTTGCACAGATCTATTCGGGGTGAATATTTAAATTCAAATTTAATTCTTATAATTATTACTAGCATGAATTAATCTTATATTAATTCAAATAATAATTCAACAACATATCATGCATATAATAATTCACGTAAAACCTACGCATGCGGAATTCTACGAGTTTACGTGAACGTACCTCTTGGGATGGCAGTGATCTGGCTGATTAGACTAACCAAAAGAACTTCCCAAGTATTCCCTTAGCCCTTGTTCGACTATCCGGTGGAAGGACACTTGTGAACAATTTAACAAAAAGAAAATAAATTATGTTGCACCACCTTTGTATTTACTAATTTTTTCAGCACATGGAATTGTACTTGGGAATGAAAGAGTCATTCCTTATTTATAGAGCACAAGGTAGTCGAAATTTTTGGCCAAAAATAATGTGGGAAAATCTTTTCTTGATCTCTAAGAAATCTTGAATATATCTTCTATATTCTTTCTCCCATAATTATAATATTCCACAAAATCCCACCTACTCTTTTATTATGGATATTTTCGAAAATATGAGGGATCAAGAATCCAAGATTTGGATCTTCTTGAATTTATGAGATATTCTTGTATTTCAAGAAATACATATCGTCCATAATATCTTTTCAAGGAAATCAAGAAAATCTTTCTTGCCCTCAATATTTTAAATATTTCGAAATTCTCTTATGAATAACCAAGTGGGAGATTTCTTGAATTTAATGAGATGATCTTGTATTCCAAGAATACATATCTTCATCCCATAACAAAATTCAAAGAAAATCTTTCTCCCAACTTATCCACAATTTTCGAAAATTGCTTGGAAAAATAAGCAACAATATTTATTTTATTTTAATCACCTTTTTCAGTTATTGGACTATATATTGGGCTACTCAATGGGCCTTTAGGAGAATTCAGATTGGACCTTCTAATGGACTTTGAATATCTAATATTGAGCCATAATATTATTCAAGCCCATAAATATTAATTAATCCCACTACATAATTAATATTGCACTATCCATCTTAACCCATATTACAGTCAATATGGCTCCCGGTTATTATTTCCCGTGTTTCAGATTATCTAGCCCATTAATTAATTCAAACCACTGAAATAGCTTTCCATTAATCAATATCTTTTATCCTTGGTTAAGGAACGATTCAACATTATTATCCATACCGGAAACTAATTCCACTTGCAAGATTTGGTATGATAAAGCTTATGAACCTCCCAAGGGGGCAAATCAAACAAGCGTACTTGCACACGATTCTTCGTATTAAATCTTAGCAATCACATATGACCAATAATATTGCCCAAGATAAAAAGTATTGAATCTCGTTGATTCTCTACCCATGATAAGTCAAAGCAATAGTTACCAATCACACGTGATCCTATTTAAGGAACGGAGATTAAGAAATAACGAACCACTGAGGTCTAATTCTTCCTTGTTCAGTTCTGAAGAATTTGTCCTCTTGTAGGTCCTATTCAGTGCATCAGTCATGCACTAGTGTAATCTCTTGGTCAAGACAAGGCAATCTAAGCCTTACACTTCAACCTTTCACGATGGGTTGTTCATTTCAATCAAGGTTGTGAATGGCGTACTTTTAGTTACAAGGGACTGTTAATTTAATCTTCTGTGATCTGGTATCACTAAATTAACTACAATGTAACATGTAGGACTTATTGAACAGTTATGCAGTAAATATATGTAACATTCGATAATATTTAAAGCATCAGTGATAAACAATTTATTTCAGTAAATAAGTCCGAAATTCAGTTTTGATTATACAAAGTAAAAAGCATACTTTCTAGTATAATCTCAACAATCTCCCACTTATACTCAAAGTCTGCTTTTAAGTATACTACAACATGTGTCGTGTAGTCTGTGACATCTAATGTCACCTACACGAACCTAATAATTTCTCCCACTTATACTCAAAGCAGATTGGCAACGGTCTTGACACCCATTCCTTTCACATGTCTCTCGAATGTATTCAGAGGCAGACCCTTTGTGAATGGATCTGCTAGGTTGTCATCAGACGCTATCTTTGTCACATCTATATCTCCTCTCTTAACAATTTCTCGTATAAGATGGTATTTCCTTTCAATGTATTTGTTGGCCTTGTGGGCTCTTGGTTCCCTTGAATTTGCTTCTGCTCCGGCATTGTCACAATAAACAGTGATTGTGCTGGGCAAATTCGGAACTACGTCCAAGTCCACTAGGAAGTTCTTGAGCCAAACCGCTTTTTTCGCTGCCTCGCCTCGTAAGCAGTTACATGTTCGGTTTCCATGGTAGAATCTGCGAAGCATTTTTGCTTAACGCTTCTCCATTTCATGGCTCCTTCCCCCATGCAAAACACACTACCGGAGGTAGATTTTCTGGAGTCTATGTTTGATTGGAAATCCGAGTCCGTGTAGTCGATGGGGATTGGACTATCTGACTGATAAACCAACATTCTATCCCGAGTTCTTTTCAGATACTTCAGAATGTTTTTAACTGCCGTCCAATGCTCTTTCCCCGTGTTACTTTGATATCTTGCCACCATGCCTACGACAAAGCAGATATCCAGTCTCGTACACAGCATTGCATACATAAGGCTTCCAACAGCCGAAGCATAAGGAATACCTTTCATGTCATCTATCTCATTTCGCGTCTTAGGGGACATTTTCTTGGATAGATGGATTCCATGTCTGAAAGGTACGAAGTCTTTCTTGGAATCTTGCATGCTGAATCGTTTCAAGACAGTGTCTATGTATGAAGCTTGCGATAAGCCTATCATCCTTTTCTTGCGATCTCGAGTGATCTTGATCCCAAGGATGTGCCCGGCTTTCCCTAAGTCCTTCATATCAAACTGTTTTGAAAGTCATGTCGTTACGTCTGATAACACCTTCACATCATTCCCGATGATCAGAATGTCGTCTACGTATAGTACTAAGAATACCAATGCAGTTCCTACACGCCTTTTGTACACACAACTTTTGAACTCATTTTGATCGAACCCATAAGACTCTATAACATGATCAAAACATTGGTTCCAAGCCCTGGATGCTTGTTTGAGTCCGTGTATGGACTTCATGAGCTTACAAACTAGGTGTTCTTGGCCTTTTTCAATGAAGCCTCGGGGTTGTTGCATATAGATCTCTTTGTCAAGACTTCCGTTAAGGAAAGCTGTCTTAACATCCATTTGCCAGATTTCAAAGTCAAGATGCGCAGCAATCGATAAGAGAATACGGATGGACTTAAGCATGGCTACGGGCGAAAAAGTTTCCTCATAATCGATCCCTTCTTTCTGAGTATAACCTTTCGCCACTAGTCTTGCTTTGAAGGTTTCCACCTTCCCGTCCGGTCCTCTTTTTCTCTTGTACACCCACTTGCAACCAATGGGTTTGACCCCATTAAGTGGTTCGACTAGCTCCCACACTTTGTTATGAAACATAGAACCCATTTCGGCTTTCATTGTTGTTTGCCAAGAATCTGCATCCTTGTCTTAGATTGCCTCGTCATATGTCCATGGGTCTGATTCATCTTGTCCGGGAATCAAGTCCGAGGACTCTCCTATTCCCACGAATCTCTCGGGTTGTCTTACAACCCTCCCACTACGACGAGGTTTTGGTTGTGAAAGTGTGTCGTTTGGTATATCATCTAGTACAGTTGGCATTGAGGTTTGCCTTCTTAGCTCATTTAAGGTAATCTCACTTCTGGGTCTTCTTTCGTTCATATAGTCTTCTTCCAAAAATCTAAAGTGGGTGCTTATGACCACCTTTTGATCTTTGGGACCATAGAACATACACTCTTTTGTTCCCTCGGGGTATCCTACAAACAAACTTAATTCTGATGAGGATCCAATTTACTGGCTTCCTTGTCCAACACGTAGGCCGGACACCCCCAAATTCTCATGTGTCTCATACTAGGCTTGCGCCCGTTCCACAATTCTTTTGGGAGTTTTGGGAACCGATTTGGATGGCACCAAGTTCAGAATGTAAGCTGTTGTTTCCAAGGCATGACCCCAGAACGACTTGGGAAGATCCGCATAACTCATCATAGATCTAGCTATTTTCAAAAAAGTTATGTTTCTTCGCTCTGCAACCCCGTTTTGTTGAGGGGTTCCGGGTGCAGTGAGCTGGGATGCAATCCCTTCATCAGATAAGTAGTTCAAAAACTCATCGCTGAGGTATTCTCCTCCACGATCAAATCGAAGAGACTTGATACCTTTTTCCCTATGATTCTCTGCTTGAGCCTTAAATTCTTTGAATTTCTCAAAAGGTCTCAGATTTATGCTTCATAAGGAAAATATAACCGTACCTTGAGTAATCATCAATAATAGTGACAAAATACTCATAACCTTCTCTTGCTTTGGTTGACATTGGACTACATACATCTGTGTGAATGATCTCTAACACTTTTTTGGCTCTATTCCCCTTGGCTCTGAATGCCCTCTTGGTCATTTTACCCTCCAAACATGATTCGCAGGTTGGATTTGGTTTAACTTGGAGAGACTCCAGTGAACCGTCCTTCACCAACCTTTGGATCCTCTTTGGATTTATATGACCTAATCTTAGATGCCAAATAAGTGTCTCGTTCACGTCTGATGAACGTTTTCTTTTCTCGGAAATAGTTGATGTGTTATAGGATGCATTTCGTGAGTGGTGTGCACAGTTAATTGTATAGAGATTACTTGACCAATGTCCCATAACAGATACACTCATCATTTCAATAAATGATGTCATTCTTATTAGAAGAAACTTAGTGTCCTTTAATAGAATTTTAGAAACTGAAAGTGAATTCTTTCTAAAACTGGGAACATAAAGATAATCTCACAAAAAAACTTTATCTTCAAAAGATAGGTGCACTTCTCCCACTGCTTTAACCACTACTCATGTAGCATTGCAATATCTGCTACTTGCGTAGTATTGCAATAACCGTTACTTTCGTAGCATTGCAATATCTGCCACATAAGTAGCATTGCAATAATTGCTACTTCCGTAACATCGTCCAGTGTGATGAGGATCTCACTCCCACTAAGTTGCCGGATCAGTTTGAACCCGTGAAGCAAACATGATTAGTGGATCTCGTATCAACCACCCACGAATGAGAAGTATACGCCGCTAAACAAGTTTCAACAACTAGTGCGTGAGAATTGCCTTTCTTTCCATCCCTTTTGGGATTGGAACAGGCAAACCTCTATTGTCCTCTTTCACCGCAGTTTAAGCACTTCCTCTTTGGATTTTCCCTTGACACCACAAGCATTCCTCATCTTACCATTGCCCTTGGCAACAGTTGAGTTTTATTGCTTATGGCTTTTGGTCCTCTTCTTTTTCTTGCCTTCCCTTGGCCCAGAAAATGAAGACTTACCACTTGCCGTTAAAACTTGAGTTTGGTGCCCCATCAATATCTCTGCCGATACCAAAGATTGCAGCAAATCAGCTAGCGAGGCAAAAATGCTCAGAAACTTTTGGGCAGAGAGTGAAATACCAAATTCATCTGAGTCTTCAGATCATAATCTGCACTCAGAATCTCAAGTTTGTTCAGATGAGCCATCTATTTTGAGGAAGTAATCCCTTACGGGTTTGCCCTCCACAGCAATGACATCTCTTGCAAGGTGATCTGACGAGTCCCGCATTTTTGACTCATCAGTTGGCTCATCTGATTTTGGTGTGTCAAAAATTCACATGTGCTTTTGTGCAGTTGGGATAATTATAATTTTCCAATCAATATAGTTTCCATACATATTGTATTGACTTTAAGTATATTACCAGTGGATTAAAAGGTTACGACATGCTGAACTGAAATAAATAACTATATGCATAAGCACAAGTATATCACAAGGTTCGATCACATGCATCATATTAAAATCTCAAAAAAATATGAACATGCATCAGCCAACATCTCAAAATAGTTTAAATAAGTCACGTGGGGTAGGTCATTATTTAAACACATTTAAGCAGGTTACAAACAAGAACAGTTATAAACCTTTAATATCCAGATTAATAGTTGGCTCCCACTTGACCAATATAAAATTGGCAGGGACTTCGGGGAAGTATATGCATATCAATTTTATACCTAAGTAATAACCATGATTAAATACATGATTATTATTTTGTATTGAACGAGCCTCGTGGTGAGGGTCATCGTCGCCACTAGTAATAATCCACAATCATCCATTTGGAATTCATTCATGTGAAAGCTATCTTTTATCTTTTGACCGTCCCGTGGGGGGAATTTCTCCAAAGAATTCACAAATAAATAAATCATGGAGGTCAAAATTAATTCAATTTTATTATCCGGAATAAAATTGTCAATTAATTATTTAAACATACTTAGTAATTTTTTAAGGTGATATTTTTCATTGGGCAACTCTCATGCAAACACATTTAAACAAATTAAATTAAAGCATAAGATAGCACAAAAATAAATCAAGCAAAGCAGAAAAATAAACATATTGGGCACAAATTATTCAATTGTCATGATTTGATTTTTCTTGGCTTGATCTTGAAGAAACATCGTCTTGAATTTCTCCCACTCGATCGTCTCGAAAAGATACTCCATCTCGAAATGCCACGCCAAGTAGCTCGCAGCCGGGATGCACGCCCGCATCCGGCCGGCCACTTGTCCAAGTTCACCTCGGCGGCGTCGCCGCGCCAAGTGCCTTCTCTAAGACGCCTGGCGAGGGTCCACGCACTCCTCGGCGGCGACGCACAGAATCGCATCAGCATCCACATGCCTGCCTCGCCCGCGGTACCAAGGCGGCCACGCTGACGTCTCCCAGATCCGTCTTCCGCTGGCCGCTCAAGCCTTGGCGGTGTACAGTGATCTAGCGCGAAAGCCCGCTGGCCAGATCCTCGCCATACTCGGCCCTCGGCCTCACCCGATCCCGTCGCGTGTCTGCCGTCGTGTCCGCGTCGCCTTGGCGATGCCTCCTTGGTGGCACGTTCGGACAACGCCGCCCTACGCCCGGTTACGGATTTTGTCCTTTAATTCTTCGTCTCCATCCTCATTTTCGATCCGGTTACAATTTATTTACCAAAAATAAATAAACCTAGATCTAAACTAGTCTATTACATTGATCAAATCAAACAAATCCTAATCTACTCGTGGATTTTCTCACTAGGCAAAACGAATCCGAACGAATCGAATTAAAACCCACAATTTATATGCATGCATAAATAAACACATTAAATTCCATGACAATTGAAAACCAGCAAAACAGATCTAGCAATTCTACTATTCAATTTCAAATTTAATGTCAACGAATTAAATTACAATTTAAAAAATTCAGAGCCCGAAATCGTGGCTCTGATACAAGTTGTTGGGGAATTATTTGCACAGATCTATTCAGGGTGAATATTTAAATAAAAATGTAATTCTTATAATTATTACTAGCATGAATTAATCCTATATTAATTCAAATAATAATTCAACAACATATCATGCATATAATAATTCACTTAAAACCTACGCATGCGGAATTCTACGAGTTTACGTGAACGTAAGTCTTGGGATGGTAGTGATCTGGCTGATTAGACTAACCAAAAGAACTTCCCAAGTATTTTCTTAGCCCTTGTTCGACTATCCGGTGGAAGGACACTTGTGAACAATTTAACAAAAGAAAAATAATTTATGTTGCACCACCTTTGTGGATTTACTAATTTTTCCAGCACATTGAATTGTACTTGGGAATGAAAGAGTCATTCCCTATTTATAGAGCACAAGGTGGTCGAAATTTTTGGCCAAAAATAATGTGGAAAAATCTTTTCTTGATCTCCAAGAAATCTTGAATATATCTCCTATATTCTTTCTCCCATAATTATAATATTCCACAAAATCTCACCTACTCTTTTATTATGGATATTTTCGAAAATATGAGGGATCAAGAATCCAAGATTTGGATCTTCTTGAATTTATGAGATATTCTTGTATTTCAAAAAATACATATCTTCCATAATATCTTTTCAAGAAAATCAAGAAAATCTTTCTTGCCCTCTATATTTCAAATATTTCGAAATTCTCTTATGAATAACCAAGTGGGAGATTTCTTGAATTTAATGAGATAATCTTGTATTCCAAGAATACATATCTTCATTCCATAACAAAATTCAAAGAAAATCTTTCTCCCAACTTATCCACAATTTTTGAAAATTACTTGGAAAAATAAGCAACAATATTTATTTTATTTTAATCACATTTTTCAGTTATTGGACTATATGTTGGGCTACTTAGGGGGCCTTTAGGAGAATTAAGATTGGACCTTCTAATGGACTTTGAATATCTAATATTGAGCCACAATATTATTCAAGCCCATAAATATTAATTAATCCCACTACATAATTAATATTGCACTATCCATCTTAACCTATATTACAGTCAATATGGCTCCCGGTTATTATTTCCCGTGTTTAAGATTATCTATCCCATTAATTATTTCAAGCCACTGAAATAGCTTTCCATTAATTAATATCTTTTATCCTTGGTCAAGGAACGGTTCAACATTATTATCCATACCGGAAACTAATTCCACTTGCAAGAAATGGTATGATAAAGCTTATGAACCTCCCAAGGGGGCAAATCAAACAAGCGTACTTGCACACGATTCTTCATATTAAATCTTAGCAATCACATATGACCAATAATATTGCCCAAGATAAAAAGTATTGAATCTCGTTGATTCTCTACCCATGATAAGTCAAAGAAATAGTTACCAATCACACGTGATCCTATTTAAGGAATGAAGATTAAGAAATAATCGAACCACCGAGGTCTAATTCTTCCTTGTTCGGCCTTCAAGAATTTGTCCTCCTCAGTAGGTCTTATTCAAAGGCATCACCATGCACTAGTGTAATCTCTTGGTCAAGACAAGTCAATCCCGAGCCTTACACTTCAACCTTTCACGATGGATTGTTCATTTCCATCTAGGTCGTGAATGGGCGTACTTTTTAGTTACAAGGATTACTGTTAATTTAATCTTCGTGATCCGGTATCACTAAATTAACTACAATGTAACACGTCAACTTATTGAACAGCTTATCAAAGAAATATATGTAACATTCGATAATATTTAAAGCATCGGTGATAAACAATTTATTTCGATAAATAAATCCCAAATTAGGTTTTGATTATACAAAGTAAAAAGCATATTTTCTAGTATAATCCCAACAACATCAAGTAGCTCGCGGGGATGCACACCCGTTTAATTCGCCGCTGGTCGTCGTCGGCCTCGGCGACCTCGATGCGCCTCGGCGATGCGGAAATGCGCCGTCTTCGGAACGCCTTAGCGTGTGCTTCGGCGGCGACGCAGCGTCATCAGCGCCGCGCCCGGCTTCGCCGCCCGCCTCGCGGATCTCGGCGGCGCACCCTGCGTCCCCTTGGCGTCCCAGCGTGCTACGCCCATCGCCCGTCCGCCTCCGGTAAACTTCACGCGTGGTCCCGTAGCCGTCGCCATAACCTGCGTAGCCCGCCTTCGCGTCGGAATGTTCAATCCACGCCCTAACGTCGCACTCGTCGCGCTAGCTACATCCGCGTCATCTGTGTGTGCCTCCCTTGGCACGTTTCGCGCGATGCACGTCGTCCGCGTACGGTTCTGGATCTATCCTTTAATTCTTTATCTCCGCCTCCGTTTCTGATCCGGTTACAATTTATTTACAAAAAATAAATAAACCTAGATCTAGACTAGTCTATTACATTGATCAAATCAAACAAATCCTAATCTACTCATGGATTTTCTCACGAGGCAAAATGAATTCGAACGAATCGAATTAAAAACACAATTTATATGCATGCATAAATAAACACATTAAATTCCATGACAATTGGATACCTGCAGAAAAAAGATCTAGCAATTCTACTATCCAATTTCAAATTTAATGACAACGAATTAAATTATAATTTAAAATTCAGAGCCCGAAACCGAGGCTCTGATACCAGTTGTTGGGGAATAAGTTGCACGGATCTATTTGGGATGAATATTTAAATACAAATTTAATTCTAACAATTATTACTAGCATGAATTAATCCTATATTAATTCAAATAATAATTCAACAACAAATCATGCATACAAAACAGTTCACGTAAATCCTACGCATGCGGAATTACTACAAGTTTACGTGAATGTACCTCTTGGAATGACAATGGCCTCGTTGATTAGACACACCAAAGAAACCTTCCCAAGTATTCCCTTAATCCTTGCTCGACAATCCGGTGGTAGGATGCTCGCGAACAATTAACAAAAGGAAAATAAACTTTGTTGCACCACCTTTGTGGATTTACTAATTTTTCCAGCACATGGAATTGTACTTGGGAATGAAACACTCATCCCTTATTTATAGAGGTGTGGTGGTCGAAAATTTGGGATAAAATAATATGGAAAAATCTTTTTCTTGATCTCCAAGAAATCTTGAATATATCTCATATATTCTTTTCTCCATAATTAAAATATTCCACAAAAATCTCAACTCCTCTTTGTTATGGAATTTTTGAAATATTAGGGAACAAGAATCCAAGATTTGGATCTTCTTGAATTTATGAGATATTCTTGTATTTCAAGAAATACATATCTTTCATAATATCTTTTCAAGAAAATCAAGAAAATCTTTCTTGCCCTTTATATTTCAAGATTTTCGAAATATACTATATGGATAACCAAGTGGGAGATTTCTTGAATTTAATGAGATAATCTTGTATTCCAAGAATACATATCTTCATTGCATAACAAAATTCAAAGAAAATCTTTCTCCCCTTTTAATCCATAATTTTCGAAAAAATGGAAAAATATGCAACAAGATTTATTTTATTTTTAAACACCTTTTTCAGTTATTGGACTTTATGTTGGGCTACTTAGGGGGGCTTTAGAAGAATTAAGATTGGACCTTCCAATGGATCTTGAATTATCAATATTGAGCCACAATATTATTCAAGCCCATAAATATTAATTAATTCCACTACATAATTAATATTGCACTATCCATCTTAACCCATATTACAGTCAATATGGCTCCTGGTTATTATTTCCCGTGTTTAAGATTATCTAGCCCATTAATTAATTCAAGCCACTGAAATAGCTTTCCATTAATTAATATATTTTATCCTTGGTTAAGGAACGGTTCAACATTATTATCCATACCGGAAACTAGTTCCACTTGCAAGATTTGGTATGATAAAGTTTATTAACCTCCCAAGGGTGCAAATCGAACAAGCGTACTTGCACACGATTCTCCGTATTAAAACTTAGCAATCACATGTGACCAATAATATTGCCCAAGATAAAAAGTATTGAATCTCGTTGATTCTCTACCCATGATAAGTCAAAGCAATAGTTACCAACCACACGTGATCCTATCTAAGGGACGAAGATTAAGAAATAACGAACCACTGAGGTCTAATTCTACCTTGTTCAGTTCTGAAGAATTTGTCCTCATGTAGGTCCTATTCAGTGCATCAGTCATGCACTAGTGTAATCTCTTGGTCAAGACAAGCCAATCTGAGCCTTACACTTCAACCTTTCACGATGGATTATTCATTTCCATCTAGGTCGTGAATGGTGTACTTTTGGTTACAAGGGACTGTTAATTTAATCTTCTGTGATCTGGTATCACTAAATTAACTACAATGTAACACGTACTATTTATTGAACAGTTATGCAGTAAATATATGTAACATTCGATGATATTTAAAGCATCAGTGATAAACAATTTATTCCAGTAAATAAGTCTGAAATTCAGTTTTTATTATACAAAGTAAAAGCATACTTTCTAGTATAATCCCAACACCCACCCCACGTGGCTTATTTAAAATGTTTTTGAGATGTTGGCTGATGCATGTTCATATTTTTTTGAGATTTTAATATGAAACATGTGATCGAACCTTGTGATATATTTGTGCTTATGCATATTATTATTTATTTTAGTTCAGCATGTCGTAACCTTTTAATCAACTGTTCATTATACTTAAAGTCAATAGAATGAGTATGGAAACTATATTTATTGGAAACGAAAAATTATAATTGTCCTAACTGCACAAAAGCACAAGTGGATTCTTGACACACCAAAATCAGATGAGCCAACTGACGAGTCAAAAATGCGGGACTCGTCAGATCACCTTGCGAGAGATGTCGTCGCTGAAAATGGTGGAGGGCAAACCCGTAAGGGATTACGTCCTCAAAATTAATGGCCCATCTGAACAAACTTGAGGTTCTGAGTGCAGATTATAATCTGGAGACTCAGATGAATTTGGTACATCACTCTCTGCCCAAAAGTTTCTGAGCATTTTGGCCTCGCTAGCTGATTTGTTGCAAGTTTTGGTCTCGGCAGAGATGTTGATGGGGCACCAAACTCAAGCTTTGATGGCAAGTGGTCCGTCTTCATTTTTCTAGGCCAAGGGTAGACAAGAAGAAGAAGAGAACCAAAATCCATAAGCAATAAAACTCAACTGTTGCCAAGGGCAATGGTAAGATGAGGAATGCTTGTGGTGTCAAGGAAAATCCAAAGAGGAAGTGCTTCCACAGCGGTAAGGACAATGGAGGTTTGCATGTTCCAACCCCAAAAGGGCCGGAAAGAAAGGTAATTCTCACACACTAGTTGTTGAAACTTGTTTAGCGGCGTATACTTCTCATTCGTGGGTAGTTGATACGGGATCCACTGATCATGTTTGTTTCACGGGTTCAAGCTGACCCGGCAACTTAGTGGGAGTGAGATCCTCATCACACTGGGCGATGCTACGAGAGTGGCAGCTGAAGCAGTGGGAGAAGTGCACCTATCTTTTGAAGACAGAGTTTTAATTTTAAGAGACGTTCTTTATGTTCCCAGTTTTAGAAAGAATTCACTTTCAGTTTCTAAATTTTGTTAATGGATACTTAGTTTCTTTTAATAAGAATGACATCAATTCTTGAAATGATGAGTGTGTCTGTTATGGGACATTGATAGACAATCTCTATACAATTAACTGTACACACCACTCACGAAATGCATCCTATAACACATCAACTGTTTCCGATAAAAGAAAATGTTCATCAAACGTGAACGAGACACTTATATGGCATCTAAGATTGGGACATATTAATCCAAAGAGGATCCAAAGGTTGGTAGAAGACGGTTCACTGGAGTCTCTCCAAGTTGAACCAATTCCAACCTGCGAATCATGTTTGGAGGGTAAAATGACCAAGAGGGCATTCGGAGCCAAGGGGAATAGAGCCAAAAAAGTGTTAGAAATCGTTCACACAGACGTATGTGATCCAATGTCAACCAAAGCAAGAGGAGATTATGAGTATTTCGTCACTTTTATTGATGACCACTCAAAGTACGGTTATATTTTCCTTATGAAGCATAAATCTGAGACCTTTGAGAAATTCAAAGAATTTAAGGCTCAAGCAGAGAATCATAGGGAAAAACGTATCAAGTCTCTACGATCAGATCGTGGAGGCGAGTACCTCAGCGATGAGTTTTTGAACTACTTGTCTGATAAATGGATTGCATCCCAGCTAACTGCACCCGGAACTCCTCAACAAAACGGGGTTGCAGAGCGAAGAAACAGAACTCTTTTGGAAATGGTTAGATCTATGATGAGTTATGCGGATCTTCCCAAGTCGTTCAGGGGTCATGCCTTGGAAACAGCGGCTTACATTCTGAACTTGGTGTCATCCAAATCGGTTCCCAAAACTTTCAAAGAATTGTGGACCGGGCGCAAGCCCAATTTGAGACACATGAAAATTTGGGGGTGTCCGGCCTACGTGTTGGACAAGGAAGCTGGAGAATTGGATCCTCGATCAGAATTAAGGTTGTTTATAGGATACACCAAGGGAACGAAAGGGTGTATGTTCTATGGTCTCGAAGATCAAAAGGTGGTAATAAGCACCTACTTTAGATTTTTGAAAGAAGGCTATATGAACGAAAGAAAACCCAGAAGTGAGATTACCTTAAATGAGCTAAGGGGGCTAACCTCATTGCCAACTGTACAAGATGACATACCAAACGACACACTTACACAATCGGAACCTCGTCGTAGTGGGAGGGTTGTGAAACAGCCCGAGAGATTCATGGGGATAGGAGAGTCCTCGGACTTAATTCCCGGACAAGATGAATCAGACCCATGGACATATGACGAGGCAATCCAAGACAAGAACACCTAGTTTGTAAGCTCATGAAGTCCATTTACGGACTCAAACAAGCATCCAGAGCTTGGAACCAATGTTTTTATCATGTTATAAAGTCTTATGGGTTTGATCAAAACGAGTTCGAAAGTTGTGTGTACAAAAAGAGTGTCGAAACTGCATTGTTATTCTTAGTACTATACATAGACGACATTCTGATCATCGGGAACGATGTAAAGATGTTATCATACGTAAGGGCCTGGCTTTCAAAACAGTTTGATATGAAGGACTTAGGGGAAGCCGGGCACATTCTTGGGATCAAGATCACTCGAGATCGCAAGAAAATGATGATAGGCTTATCGCAAGCTTCATACATAGACACTGTCTTGAAACGATTCAGCATGGAGGATTCCAAGAAAGGCTTTGTACCTTTCAGGCATGGAATCCATCTATCCAAGGAAATGTGCCCTAAGACACAAAAGGAGATAGATGACATGAAAGGCATTCCTTATGCTTCGACTGTCGGAAGCCTTATGTATGCAATGCTGTGCACGAGACCGGATATCTGCTTTGCCGTTGGCATGGTGGAAAGATATCAAAGTAACCCGGGGAAAGAACATTGGATGGCAGTTAAAAACATTCTGAAGTATCTGAAAAGAACTCGAGATAGAATGTTGTTTTATCAGTCAGATAGTCTAATCCCCATCGGCTACACGGACTCGGATTTCCAATCAGACATAGATTCCAGAAACTATCTGCCTCAGTTAGTGTGCTTTCATTTGGGAAGTGTATCCATGAAATGGACGAGTGTGAAGTAGAAATGCATCACTGACTCAACCATGGAAGCCGGGTAAGTAGCTGCTTGTGAAGCAGTGAAGGAACCAGTTTGGCTCTAGACCTTCTTAGTGGACTTGGATGGAGTTCCGAATTTGTCTAGCAATATTTGCTAGGGGCAGTTGCAAATTCAAGGGAGCCAAGAGTCCATGATTCAAACAAGCACACTGAAGGAAAGAAATCTTAGACGAAAAATCGTTAAGAGAGGAGATGAAGAGGTGACTAAGATCGCATTGGAGGATAACCTAGCTAACCCTTTCACAAAGTGTCTGCCTCTGTAAACATGCAAGAGACATGTGGGAGGAATGGTTGTCAAGTGTGTAGCCAATCTGCTTTGAGTATAAGTGGGAGACATTATTAGGTTCGTGTAGGTGACATTATATGTCACGTATTAGGAACTACACGAGACATGTTGTAGTATACTTAAAAGTAGACTTTGAGTATAAGTGGGAGATTGTTGGGATTATACTGGAAAGTATGTTTTTACTTTGTATAATCAAACTGAATTTCGGACTTATTTACTAAAATAAATTGTTTATCACTGATGCTTTAAATATCATCGAATGTTACATATATTTACTGCATAATTGTTCAATAAATAGTACGTGTTACATTGTAGTTAATTTAGTGATACCAGATCACAGAAGATTAAATTAACAGTCCCTTGTAACCAAAAGTACACCATTCACGACCTAGATGGAAATGAACAATCCATCGTGAAAGGTTGAAGTGTAAGGCTCAGATTGGCTTGTCTTGACCAAGAGATTACACTAGTGCATGTTTAGTGCACTGAAGAGGACCTACAGGAGGACAAATTCTTCAGAACTGGACTAGGAAGAATTAGACCTCAGTGGTTCGTTATTTCTTAATCTTCGTCCCTTAAATAGGATCGCGTGTGGTTAGTAATTATTACTTTGACTTATTACGGGTAGAGAATCAACGAGATTCAATACTTTATATCTTGGGCAATATTATTGGCCACATGCGATTGCTAAGATTTAATACGGAGAATCGTGTGCAAGTACGCTTGTTCGATTTGCCCCCTTGGGAGGTTCATAAGTTTTATCATACCAAATCTTGCAAGTGGAACTAGTTTCCGGTATGGATAATAATGTTGAATCGTTCCTTAACCAAGGACAAAAGATATTAATTAATGGAAAGCTATTTCAGTGGCTTGAATTAATTAATGGGCTAGATAATCTTAAACACGGGAAATAATAACCGGGAGCCATATTGATTGTAATATGGGTTAAGATGGATAGTGCAATATTAATTATGTAGTGGGATTAATTAATATTTATGGACTTGAATAATATTGTGGCTCAATATTGATAATTCAAGGTCCATTGGAAGGTCCAATCTTAATTCTCCTAAAGGCCCCCCAAGTAGCCCAACATAAAGTTCAATAACTGAAAAAGGTGTTTAAAAATAAAATAAATTATTGTTGCTATTTTTCCTAAGAATTTCGAAAATAGTGAATAAAATGGGAGAAAGATTTTCTTTGAATTTTGTTATGGAATGAAGATATGTATTCTTGGAATACAAGATTATCTCATTAAATTCAAGAAATCTCCCACTTGGTTATTTACTATGAAATTTCAAAAATTTTGAATAATTAAGGGAAAGAAAGATTTTCTTGATTTTCTTGAAAATATAATGGAAGATATGTATTCTTGCAATACAGGTATATCTCATAAATTCAAGAAGATCCAAATATTGGAATCTTGATCCTTATATTTTTCGAAATACACCATAACAAGAGGAGTTGGGATTTTTATGGAATATTTTAATTATGGAGAAAAAAATATATGAGATATATTCAAGATTTCTTGGAGATCAAGAAAAAGATTTTCTTCCTCTTATTCCATGCAAAAATTTCGAGCACCCCCTCAGTATAAATAGGGGATGAATGTTTCATCCCCAAGGGAACACGAAAATTGGTTTTTCGGAAAAATATCAGCGTCGATAAAATATCAAATATTTTGAAACGTCGACAGATTATGTATTTTCGAAAAATGTCAATTGTGAGTGTACAATTTCATGTGCTGGAAAAATTAGTAAATCCACAAAGGTGGTGCAACAAATTTTTATTTTCCCTTTTGTTAATTGTTCGCGAGCTTCCTTCCACCGGATTGACGAGCAATGACTAGGGAATACTTGGGAAGGCTTTTTGGTGTGTTTTTATTGACGAGACCATTGCCACTCCAAGAGGTTAGTTCACGTAAACCCGTAGCAATTCCGCATGTGTAGGATTTATGTGAACTGTTTATATGCTTGATTTGTTGTTGAATTATTATTTGAATTAATATAGGATTAATTCATGCTAGTAATAATTATTAAATTAAATTTGTATTTAAATATTCATCCCGAATAGATCCGTGCAAATAATTCTCCAACACCTCTCCCCTCTCCCATGGCCGCGTCGCCACTCCCAGGGCTTCGATCCCACAGACTCATCACCGACGACGCGGCCACATACAGATCTGAGACGAAAGTGGAGAAGTGGTTGCCATATTCTTGTTTTTTGCAGGTTGAGCATGTGTTTTTTTTTCTGAATTTTTTGTTGTTATAATCTGGGTATTTTTTCTGGGTTTTGAAAAGGGGTACCGGCTATATTTTTATTTGTGAGGATTTTGAGAGGGATGATTTTGGGTGTGTTTTTATTGTGTTTTTGCAGCTGTATTTTTATTTCCTACTTGTGATGAATGTTCACACATTTATTTTTGAAGATTTGAATTTTAGCAGGGAGTTTTTGAAGATTTGAATTTTTGAAGATTTGGATTTTTATGTGAGTTTATTGTGCGTGAGTTTATATGGAAGTTTATTGTGAGTTTATTGTGCGTGATTTTTATGTGAATTTTGGCAGGGGAGTCTGTGCGTGAGTTTATTGTGTGAAAATGCAAATTTGAAGATTTTTATGAAGATTTGGATTTTTTTTAAGATCTGTGTTGTTGATATGGAAGTTTTTTAAAGATTTGAAGATCAAATTTTATGAAGATCTGGGTTTGTAAATTTATGAGGGTGAGAATCTGTAATCACAGACGTTGATATGAAAGTTTTTTGAAGATTTGAAGATCCATTTTTATGAAGATCTGGGTTTGTAAATTTATGAGGGTGAGAATCTGTAATCGCAGACGAAACTATTCATGTTTTCTATGAACATGTTCATGTGTTTTGATGAACATGTTCATGTCGTAATAAAGACGATGATATGTAAAATTTGAGATTGTAATTGTAGGTCTTAGATATGTAAATTTTTTACATTTTTTTCAATTTTGATATGTAAATTTCTGTAATATTCTAATTTTTATATGAATTTTGAGATTTTAATTTTTAGATATGAAGCTTGCAACTCTTTTAATAAATAAGGGCAAATGAGCCTTTTTAGTATGGGTCTTTGGATCTTATAGTAATTTAAAATGGAGGGTGGACCTAATAGTAATTTTTAGGTCCATTTTGGACCTAAGAGTAAGTTACTCATAATTTTTTACTATCGGTTTATAATTTTTTTATTTTGTTTGGATTTTATTTTAAGAAGAGCAATTTTCTGGCTTTCTGTTTTGAAAGTATCTATCCCCCTTATATCTAATTCATGGTCTTTTCTATCCTACCACTTCTAAATCTATGCTATTTCAAATTCTAATTTTTTTATTAATTTATATTTTTTTTAATTGTTACTATATACTAGTGTAAAACCCGCGTAATACGCGGGGTTAAAAATTTTTTTTTTATATTATTTTATATAAAATATTTTTAAAAACAGGAATTAATTTTATTATTTATTTAGATAATTTTTTTGTTTATAGAAAACTGTTATATGAGTTGACAATTCTAATCCATAGTTTGTCATTTCGCGGGTGGGCATTAGTACAAATTTAGTATTAATAAATACTAACGAATTTATACTATATTGAAATTAACAATAAAGTCTCTCAAAAAAAATTTAACTACACACTAATGTGTAGATTTAAGATATTTAAAAAACAATATTAACAAACTAAACTCGATTTAGGAATCAAAATATGTTTCTTTTTTAATTGATAAACAAAACATTAAGTTTATTAATAAATCTTTAAATCCAAAAAATTACTATGAATATAGATAAATAATAAAAAAAATGCATGGAGATAAGGATGTGGGGTAGTTAAACTTAAGCTAGAGATCAAAATATTGAAGCACTTAAGATACATATATTAGTTAAAAAATATGGAATAATAAGAAAATTAGAAATTCAATTAGGAGAGACTTAGATGTGCAACTTAACATGGAAAATACCGTAAATTAGATATAAGGGGGATTTTTTCTTAACCGTCAAATTCATTTAAATTTAATATTTTAAATTTAATCTTATCTTAACTTCCCCAAATTTAGCTAGGGATATTAATTTCTCTTTCAATCCTCAATCTTTTCACTGTAAATTTCTACCTATCTTAACTTTGAGGTCGTTTGCAAGCATAAGTCCAATGATATTAACCTTCTTCATTTCTTAAATATAGTTTTTTATTCTCTCAGTCTTTAATCATTCTCTGTTTTCTGTTAATTTTAATTAATTTTTCAAAGCTTAATTCTTTTGCAATCATTCTCTGTTTATGCTAGTTTTAATCAATTTTTCAAAGTATAATTATTTTGCAAACACCAAACTGCATTTGAATTCATTGGAAGACACACTGAAACATAAGTTTATTCAAATTCATCATAAGATACATTGAAACATAAGTATGTAAATTTAATTCATATGGCTAAATTAGAAAAATTGGATTTGACGGAAGCTAAATAATTTTATAAAAAACAGATATATAATTTTTTGATAGTCAGAGAGGAAGTAAAATTTAAAAAATCTACAAACATCTTGCTTGCCAAATCCTTCAAAATTAGAAAATACAAAATAGTATGAAAATGAAAAATTATAATACGAAACATTAAACAACATTAGTTAATGCTGATAAATATACAAATCATTATAATTTTAGTAAATACTATAAAGATTACATAGAAAATTTGAGTAAACATATAGTAATATACACATTAAATCCGATCTCATAAAAAAAAAAAAAAACAAAACTCATAATAAAATTAAAAAAAGAAAAAAAAAAGACTGCAACCAGCCAACCTCCCTAATCTGAATGCAGAAATTAGGAAAATTAATGAAATTGAAGACTTGAAATTAAAAGGCTATAATGAAAAATATACAACTACGACTCTGCAAGATAATTAATACACCAATACAGCCAAGAAAACTTGCAGCGTGGAAATATAAAAAAAATATCAATTAAAACCTGCAAAAGTAGGTTACAGCGGTAGAGCCAAGACTGATGAATGGCCATAGATGGGCGCCGATTTAGCAGAGAAATTGAAAGTTAAAATCTGTAGAATATGTCTGGTCAAAAGATGGAGGAATGAGGGAAAAAAGTATTGTGAAATAGTTTGTACCGCTAAATTGGGGGAGATTAAGGGA
The DNA here is from genome assembly GCA_037126765.1 of Stenogyne calaminthoides. NCBI lineage: Eukaryota > Viridiplantae > Streptophyta > Magnoliopsida > Lamiales > Lamiaceae > Stenogyne > Stenogyne calaminthoides. The sequence continues at coordinate 31,112,380 of JBBCBC010000025.1, read as the reverse complement.
GATGGCTAGGTTTACGGTTTACCCACCGGATCACCAACCCACCAAAAAAAAAAAAAAATTAAGAAAAAAGAACATTAAATACAAGTTATTAATCCCCGCCACATTTATTACTTCTAATAATGAAACCCCCCATCCCAAGTCCCAACACCCCCTCCCAATTAAAACAATTAACTTTTCGCACATTCGTATACATTTTTTTTATATAAAATTTTATGAAATCTAGCTATTTATTTTTTGAAAATATTATTAAATTATTTGTTAAAATAGAAAAACATTCATAAAATATTATACTAGATGAGTATAATACATGTATTAAACAACTCATAAATTGTTAAGAAAATAAGAATGTGTACGAGCAATGAGATAATTTTTCAATTAGACATATATAACTAGAGATAATTTTGAGTGGTACAATAAATAAACATAATAGTTTATGATTTAGGATTCAATATTCAAATTAGTTAGTTGAGACTCACAAAATACCGAAACTAATAAAAAAAAATCACATCTTTTATTATAATATAAATAAGACTTAGAAGAATAGTAATTTGGAGAAATATAAATTTAGAGTGGTAATATAAAATTCGTGGTTTACGATTCAAGGTTCGATGGATCACCTAAGGAATCGAGCAAGATTGTGATATTATTAATTTATTTTTATATCTAATTATAAAATAAATAAAATTTAAATAAATATATTAATTTGAAAAGATTGATATTTAGAATGATCATAAGATTCGTAGTTTATGATTTAAGTTTCGATGATCTGACTAGTGTACCAAGACTCAGAAGATAGTGTCAAAACTATTTTCTCGCATATTTAATTGTAATATATATAGAAGTTAAGTAAACATAGTAATTTGGATAAATTTTATTTATGAGTAACACGATAGCTAAATATAGTATTGAATAAACATAGTAGTTATTAGTTTAAGATGTAGAATTCGATGGTACAATTGGTGAATCAAGACTCATAAGACACTGGCACTACTTTTTCTTGTGTTGGCTAGGTCTTGTATGCACCCGGGTGCACCTTGCACTCATAGTGTATTTTAGAAGCGTGCAACTTGTTATGCTGAAAAATGCGACTTATTTACACAGAAAAATGCAACTATTAATATGGAAACATAGTTGCATGCTTCTGTTTGGAATAGTTGCACGTTTCTGTTTTGTATAGTTCTACGCTTCTAAAATGCACTATGAGTGCACGATACACCCGGTGCACATGAGACCCACTCTTCTTCTTTTTTCCCACATATTTTATTATAATATAACTAAAATTTAGATAAACATAGTAATTTGAAAAAAAAACTTATAATGGTACAAATAGGGTTCGTGGTTTACAAATTAGGGTTCGATCTAATGAATTGAGACTCACAAGATAATGACAATACTATTTTTTTAACATCTAATTATAATATAAATAAAAATTATATAACCATATTAATTTTTAAATTTTGAGTGTTACAATAAGTTTTGTAGTTTTACGATATAAGGTTCAATGGTCTGATTAGTGAATCAAAATTCATAAAATACTGACACTACTAATTATTTTCTATTTTCGTATAGTTCATTACAATAAAATGAAACTTAGATAAACATAGCGATTTATAGAGTTTTTTATTTAGGTATGTTAGGGTTCGTGGTTTTACGATTCAAAATTTTCTGGACAGACTAGTGAATCGAGACCCACAAAATAGTGACACCACATTGTTTTTGTTGCATTATCTCTAAATATTATATAAATAAAACTAAACCTAATTAGTTTAAAAAAAGTTGAATAAAATTTTAACTAGTTTGATAAGATTTATGGTTTACGATTGTAGGTTCCATGGTCCGGCTAGTTAACTGGGACTCAACTCTGCTACTTTTTTTCATATTTAATTATTGTCAAAGTAAACTTATAATAAAATAGTAATAGATTGAGTTAATAATGTCAATGTATTGTAATTTAAGTTGAGTCCAGTGTTAATCTTGTAGTTTTTGTTGGTTTATCAATTTTAATAGTGCTTTAAATATTTTTTTTCCAAAAAAAAAAATATTCACCAGCACTGCATATGGTCAAAGTAATTTGAGAATTTTAAATCCTTGTGCTATTTAGTTGACTTGAGGCTGTCATGTATACAAAATAAGTCACCACTTTCATTTTGTCAGAATAATAAATATACAAATATAAAATATAAAAATATGTCTTAGATATTTGGATTTTTTATTAAACATTACCTAAGCTTTTTTTTTATTTTCAAGTATAATGATTATTTCGGTTTATAATTATATAATAAAAATTAGATCAACTCATTTAAAGAAATTCTTCAAAATGTCGGATTATGTACATATTAAAATTAATATGTACACATGATTTTTTCTATATCAAATGTGAAAGAATTCTTTTTTTTTTTAAGAAAGTAAAATAATATAAATATTTATAGGTATTACTTATTAGACATTATGTATGAGAAGTAAAAGAATAGTGCACCATAGGCAACCGTGGACTAATAGTTAATGTCAGAAAACGTCATTCACTTTTCAATTAATGAATTGTCTACTACTTCTATTCATTGTTTATGAAACTTTGTGCACTAATTAAATTTTTAAATAAAATTAATTAATTTATTAAGTGGGTTGTTAACCCATTGGGTAAATAAAGATTTTTCCGAGACTAAGATAAGATTAAATTTAAAATTGGGATATTTAATACTCCCTCCGTCCTATTTTTTATTATCCATTTACGGTAGACACGGAGATTAAGAAAAAATAGGAGATAATAATATTAAATAGTGTAAAGTGGGTAAAGTGGATTTGGTGGAGGGAAATAATAATATTAAATGGTATAAAGTGGGTTTGGTGGAGAGAAATAATAGTACTAAATAATATTGAATGTTGTTTTATTGTCTTATTTGGAAATGAATAAATAAAATTAAGACGATTATTTATGGAAAGTGGATAATCAAAATCAGGACGGAGGGAGTAAAATTTAAATGAATCTGGATTAGTTAGAAAAGCCGAAGATTGGTTAATAAAAATTGGGATATTTAATAAAATTAAGAATAATGAGAAATTAGAATTTTGAACTAGCAGAATTCTAATAGTGCCACGCTGGAGATTGAAAACTCTGAAATAGATATTTCCTCCATCCCGAAAGACTCTGAGCCAACTTTTCGGCGCAGAGATTAAGAAAAGTTATTTTATGGGGTAATAAGTGTGTATGGAGGGTAATAAGTGTATGTTGTAAAGTTATAAGTTGAGAAGAGTGTGTCTATTTTTTAGTGTGCAAAATCTTATGGAACATACTAAAAAAAAAAAAAAAAATTACTAAAATGTTCCAAAATGATCACAATATTGCTAATATGTTCCAACTATTTTTTATATTACTAGTAGATTCCAAAATAGGATGAATTACTCAGTATACAAGTCCAAAACAACTCTTCATTAATATGTGCCTCCCAATCAAAATTCCCACACAAATCCACCCAAATCCCTACATAAATTAAAAAACGTCTTCTTCCCAACCCCCAATCCCCAAATTCTGCATCCCAACCAAAAATCTCAAAGCTAATTACAGACGGCGGATTTCTTGGCTTTCATGTTCCAAGCGTAATCCGTAAGCATTACCGGCACCAAACAAACAAACCCAGCAAAAAACATCTCCCTACATTCACATACTCCCTTTTCTCAATTTCACCCTTTTTCTTTTTTATTTCTCCTTTTTCTCTCCCCCAATTTCTGTATCTAGCTGTTTGTCTCTCCTTTTTCCTCCCCACCCACATGGCCATGGCTTCTCACCGGAAAATGTTGCTATAATTGAATCTCATTGTGTTGAGTAACGAAGGATGAAGAAGGACCCGCTAATTACTGTTACAGATCTGAGTCTCCATCTTCTTCCTTTTCTTATTGTTTTTGAAATTATAGATCTGAGCCTCAATGGTGCGGTGCGAGCCGGATTGTTTTTGAAATCGCATCACTGATTTTTTCACTGATTGTAGCCAGAGCCGACATGTTTGACTTAGATTCTTGATTTCTGAGGAATTGAGACTTTCTTTAATTTGTGTTTCTTGTAATTGGTAGGAATTAGTTTTGGATTTTAGAACGAGCAGTAGCTTTTTTTGAACTATTGGGGAAATGTTTCGTGATATTTATAATATGTTGAGGAATTTCGACACCGTGGTTTAGCAGGTTCTTGAAATTTCTGGAGATGATTGTCGAGAGTGTCTTTTCAAAAAGTTGAGGTGTTTGCATGAAGATTATAGAATGTTTGGAGAACTTTTTTTTGCTTATACGAGGAGGTTATAGATTATATGATGGGTGGTCATATTGAAGAAATTTTATGGTGGTTCATTCATAAGTTTCGGTTTTTTGAAAATTTGAAGCTGAGATTTGAAGATTTGAAGATGGAGAAAGAAGATGAAGATGGACTTGCTAAGAATCTGAATTTTTTTTCCAGATTTATATGCATATGTTCATGTATCGATGCATATGTGTATTTATTTTCAATGCAAGATACGCTATGATGGATGACGATATATGCATACGCGGATCGGATGATATGTCTTCTTTGAATAAATTTAAAAATATGTAAATTTTTCGTTTTTGATGAAAATATGTAATTTTTTTATTTTAAATATGTAAAATTTTAATTTTTTAATCTATTTAGATATTTAAATTAATATAATCTTATTTGATATTATCATAATATAATCTTATTTGAAATTATTATCCTATTTTAAATAAAAAAAATTAAGAATAAATAAAAGAAAATAGATACAAGACAAAATATGATTAAATAAATACAAGATAGAAAATAGGAGCAAGAAGACAAAAAATAGTAGCAAGAAGATTCATTAAGGGCATTTATATAATTCAACCATCTTTTGGAACCTTATAGTAATGTTTTAAAAAATTGGAACCTATTTGCAATAAAATGAGTCAAATGGAACCAGAAAATAACCCACTCAAATGAAAAGTGTGCTAAGTGTTTTGGAACTGATGGAGAATAAGGGTGATATCCGCTCCCATCTTTATCTTAACTTCTCTGCATTCTTATTTCTATTCATTTCTATTCTTTATTTATATCTTAATTGTTCATATTTAGATATAAACATTGTGAATTAGATCATACAAGGGGATGATCTGCTTTGTACAAGTGCTGTGAGAAAGGAGATATCTGATTGAGATCTTAGCATTTACTCCCCTAATGATGCGTTTGACAGATCTAATTTTTTTATTTTTAGAGTTCAATTTTACTGGCACTGAAAATAAAATATCACAAGTAATCGACTAGTAATCAACCCATATTTCTTACTATTTCTAGAAAATCATTATTTTAATTTGCAATTTATTTTTATTTTCTTCGATTATTGATTTGTTAATCTTCAATAATATTAATATTTGCAAATTTTTTTTGTTATTTGATCGCGCTCCAACATAATCAGTCGCTATTTTTAATTATTTTTCACGTTTATAAATTGTCAAAAAAAAGTATTTGCTTTTGAAGTTTATTAAACAAATTTATAGAGAATGATTTTATATAATTTCAAAAAAAGGATTTGGTGTTTTATTTAATATTTTTTAAAATTTAATTGTGTTATTAAATATGAAGCTTTTAAGCAATCTAAGTATATGAATTTACACCTATTTGGTCCAATGTTCTTTACATTCTAATTTGAGAAGATAATTCCATGTTTATATCAGAAGAAGGAACAACGAAGGCTGCAACAGATAAAACAAAAGAAGAGATGAAAGAAAACAAATTAAAGAGTGTGTATTCAATTATGGGGTGAGTATACAATGGGATAAATTTCGATTGACACTCAATAATAATAAGCAAATTCTCTTGTGCACAATTTGCACCAATTTTAATTTGGTGCACTTTGATTTCAATTCAGTTTTTTTTTTTTTTTTACCAGTTCATTTTTTGGTCCGGCCCGACCCGAGTAGTTCATGGTTCACCCGGCCCAAATAGATCATGATTTAGGGTTCAATAATTAGTGTTTAGGGTGTAGATGGACATTCATCCAAATTAAAATTGAATTCAATTGCACCAATTGCATCTTGTGCAGTTGGTTCACACAATTGTTACTCATAATAATATTATGTACTAACGTTCAAGATTTCGTGAATGTTCAGAGGCAACAATATAATAATCAATTAAATTCTAGAATTGTTGTTTCAATTTCTTAAATTTACACCTAAATTTGATCTTAATTTATTTTATTTTATTTTTACAGGGAGTTAGTTGTTAATAACAATATAGTGTAAGTTTGATTTTATTTATCAATTACTATGTTTGAACTATTAACCACGACCAACTTAATGATCATAATTACCCGTCCTCTAAAATTAACTCATACTCTCTCCCTCCCGCGTGTTATAATGTTTGCAATCTTCTATATATACTAGGGTAAAGCCGGTACTACGCGGGATTGAAAGAAAATTATATTTATTAAGTTTTAATTTACGACTTAAAAAATGTTTTTTTTTTATAAGTTCATTGTTATTTTTATATTTCTAAAATGTGTACATATTCAATTTGATTTACATTATTACAATTATTTGAGTATAGAAATAAATTCAAGAATTGCTAAGTTAAAAGAAGTCTCATGTTTGGGAGAATTTTCAATTTAGTATTCGTTAATAAATAACATAAATTTTATTTAACTGAAGATTATAATATGACTTTTAATAGTTAATGTTGAGACTTTTCCACGTTCTTAAAATGAAACGGATTAAATCCTAAAATGAACGGATTAACTGAAGATTATAATATGACCAAAAAATCTTGGCCACTAAATTTAACTGAAAATGTTTGTTTTTTTCTTTTTATAGAATCCTGTAATTCGGTCAATATCCTAACACAGTACAAAGAAAATATAATAAAAAAGAAAAAGAAAATCAGCATGGAAGCAACTAGCAAGATGTGTGTAGCAGGTTGGGCCGAGACAATGGTTGCTACCCTATGAATAATTGATTTTGTTGTGTAATTTATATTTTATAAAATTCGCCACTTGATTTTTAATTCCATAAGGAGTTTCACATGTTTAGAGTAAAATCATAAATTAACAACTATCATAAATTAAAAAAAAAATCATTAAAAATTTAAATTTCAACCAAAGAATTGCATTGTTGCCTGTTAAGATATCTTGGGGGAAAGACCAACTGGCCCGAAAAATTGGGAAATAGAATAAAGACTAATTATTTGTGAGAAGATAAAGATAAATCTTATTATGAATAAATCATATTTTTGAGAAGATAAACTGAACAATTAACAAATTCTACATTAAAATGTATCTACAAATTGAATAATGTGTTCGAAGCAAATAATGCACAAATCATACACCTTATTGCAAATCAGTATACAAAAGTTAAAGAATAAAAAACTTCCACCTAAAAAAATAAATTAGTTCTGTATTCTATAATTTTGAAACCAAGTAAACAAAAATAAAAATAAAAATTGTGATTTAAATAAAATCTGCACGTTTTTAGCAGTAGGGATGCTCACGGTTCCGGAACCGCCGGTTCCAAAATTTCCGGAGGTGGAACCGGAACCGAACCACGGTCAAGGCGGTTTCGGTTCCGGTTGCTTTTTTTTTTTTTTTTTCTTGATTTTTTGGATCTAAAATTTGAAAGAATGTAGATGAGAAATTTAATTATTGTATTATTGTTAATATGAGAATTTAAATTAAAGATTACATTACAATAATTAAAAGTTAAAACATAACAATAACATTAGTACAATACCAAAATGAACTTAGAAATAATTGAATGAACTATTATAAAATACAAAATACAAAATACAAAAAAATAGTAATTCTAACTTAAAATAAGCTAGTAATCTACTATTACAAATTAATTGAACTATTACAACTTTACAAATTACAAAGTGAACTATATCGAATTAGTAATTACAATTACAACTTAAAATTTTAAACTTTACAAAATAAATTTGGGGGAGGGGGGGATTTAAAGAAATTGGACTTGAGCTTAAATTTAAGAAATAAACTTAGAAATTCTAAGTTTGAAACTTAAAATTAAGTTGCCTACGTATCCAAATAGGAATCAAAGTCCACGTAGTTCTCTTTACCTCAAACTTACCTCGTTGATTTGGATCGATTCGATTCTTCATGCATCACTTCCGGGTGGTTTCTTGAGCTATCTTGATCATCATTATCAACAAATTCTTGACTTCTCTTTTTCGGCTCTTACCCAATCATCAAGCAAGCATTGGTTTTCCACGTTTTCAACGGTCATATTCGATCTCGTTGCATCCAAAGTGTAGCCTCCCAAACTAAAAAGCTTGTTCAACGGCAAGAACGGTTGAGGCGGAGATGCAAAAATTTCTCTTGCTAGCATTGACAATATTGGATAGATATTTTTCATCCTCGACCACCACTTTAGTATATTAAAAGTAGCGTTGTCTTCATCTTCATCAAGTCGAACAAATGAAGAGGATAAATAATGATCAAGTTAAATAATAAGGGTTAGAAGTAGACCTTGGACGTTTTTTGAGAACGCTCATCATAAAAACCTTGTTAATATATCTTCTTCTTCTTGACTCATAGAAGAGCCACCACCACCAAAATTTTCTTCAAAACCGGGACCACTATATTCTCTAAATAAAGACATTAAAGTAACTTTAATCCGATTACCAATCTCTTACGGATTAGGATATACATCATCTTCACCCATGACCATATATCTATTAGAAATAAATAATTATAATATATATTTAACATCATTATTAATCCATCCAATCTTACTCTAGGATCAAACACTTTAGCAACCAAGAATAGATCGGGAATATTTGTAAAATATTTTTTCCATTTTTGCATCATAGAAAAGTAGCACCACTTAATAAAGGATTTGTAATATTTTCATTTAACACATGAGCAACTTTAATACAATAATCAAGCTAAATTACACGTGGATAATAAACAAACCGGATAACACTTTTGTGGAATCATTAAAAATTCCCAAAATTTTACACAAAGATGTGCATGAATCCCAATATTGAGGATATAAACGAATACCACAATTTTCTTGAGTAAAAAATGTACATAAAGCGTCTTTATAATCCATAGACTCCTTTAACAATTTATACGTGGAATTCCAACGAGTTGACACATCAAGAGAAATTTTTTGGGATGCATATTGTATGTTCTACAAAAAACTTTCCATTTTTTCAACAATTTTGAATGTCTCGACATATAATAAATAGCGGATCTAATAGGACCAACTTGTTCTTTCAAAGCATCTAAACCATCTTGAACACATAAATTTAAAATATGACACATACATCTAACATGAAAAAAATTTCCACCAAGATATGGTTGACAAATATTTGTAAGATCTTCAATAGTAGCCGTATTTGCACTAGCATTATCAAAACCAATAGAAAATATTTTTTTAGTAAGAGCATACTCATTTAAAATATCATGCAATTTATCTCTAATATTAACGGCATTGTGTTCCGTATCAAAATCTCTATAAGCAATCAATCTTTTGTTAAGAGTCCACGAATCATCAATCCAAGTGCATGTAACTCCTATATAACTATGCTTTTGAAAATTATCACTCCAAATATCCGACATATACAAACTTTAACATTTAAATCGGCAAATAGATTAATCAAAGCATATTTATACTCATAAACAACTTTAGCAACATCACGAGTAGTAGTATATGACGTGAAACTTTTTTTTTGTCGGGTTGAAGACCAAGGTTAACAAAATCATTCCAATACGAATTATCGGCAAATTGAAAAGGAAAGTGTTGTGTGCACACAAATTTAGCTAACAATTTTCTATATTTCATTTGATCAAATGTAAATAGAGAAGTGGGGTTACTTACCTCGCCTTGAACTCCACCACCGCCACGGTTGGCGTAAATCCACGAAGTTGTGCTTGGTTTGAACTAATTCCAACTCTATCCGGATGAATTTTTTTTTTTCAAATGCTTCTCGAATGTTCCATATCCTCCTCCTTTGACAAAAGAATATATTTTGTCACAATAGTTGCAATGAACTTTAATAGTACCATCCTCGTTGATCACTTTATTAAAGTGACGTGCAAAAATATCCGACTTAAGTTGAGCTCGACTTGGAGTTGGGGTTGGAGTTAGGCTCGGCATTGGACTCGGTTGGGTGGTTTTGGCTTTCTTGAGTAGGGCGTCGTGGACCTTGTGGTATAGCATCATCTTCAAGAGGATTCTCATAACCGGGACCAAGTGTGGCCTCAATATCATCTAAACTCCACTCGATCGGTGCGGTGGATGTGGAAAGACGAACGGAAGAGGTGGAAGAAGCTTTGCCTTTACCCTTACCCTTGCTTTGATGGCTTGCCATAATAATAATATGTATGTAAGTGTATATGTAAATAATATATGTATGTAAGTGTAGTGTAATGTAATATGTATGTAACTATGTAAGTGTAGTGTAATATACTAATATGTAGTATAGTACTATAGTAGTATACTAGTATTAGTATAGTGTAATATATAGTGTATATAATATATAGTGTAGTATAAATATAATATGTAGTGTATGTATAGATTAGAGTATAGTATGATATATAGTGTAGTATAAATATAATATGTAATGTAAATAATATGTAAATAATAAATTTGAGAATTGAGTGAGAGTTGAGACTTGAGAGTTGAGAGAGAGATGAATAAACTTTGGTGTGAATTTTGGAGTGGAATGAGTTGGTATTTATAGATGAAATATTGAAAAAAAAAAAAAAAAGCGGTCAAAACCACCGGTTTGAACCGAACCGCCGGTTCCACGGTTCGAACCCATGCGTTCCTTCAACGACTTGATCTCAGCCGTTGGATCTCAACGTTTTTTTAATCTGGGCCGTGGATCTCAACGGGCTAGAATTTTCAAATTTTGGGGCGGTTTCGGTTTGAACCGTGGTTCCGGTTCGTTTTGCTAGAACCGAACCGAACCGTGGATTTATTTATTTCGGTTTGGTTCCGAACCGAACCGAAATCAAGGGAACCGGCGGTTCCGGGTTCGAACCATGGATTCCAGTTTTTTTTAGCATGCCTATTTAGCAGTAATTCTTCTATATCAATAGAGATTTGAACTATTCATTTTTTGTCCTTATCTTTATTGATGTACACTGTTGACGGTCAAATATTTTACGATTCTGATGTGGCTTGTTGAATTTGACCACCAAATAAATAAATGTCGAACAAGAACAACTGCGGGAAGAACCGTAGTTCTTCCCTGAAATGTGGGTGTAGGTATATAAAGTGGAATGATGAAACATTCCGAGTTTTTTTACAATGAAAGGTGAGGTCCTTTATATAAAAGAGGACCAAAGACGACAAATCATAAGCACGAAAAAAATAGTTAAACCGCGACAAATCGTAAGCCCGACAAATCATGTGCATAAAGCATGACAAAACATATCGCGAAAAAAACACGATAAATCATCTTCCGTGTGACTCTTGACCTCGCGGCCGCCGGGTCGATTCAGTCTTTGTGGGCCTGCCGACGGGTGATAATTCGTCTTCTTGACGTGTGATAAATCTGGTGACAACAATAGCCCCCAAGATCGGTGTGACATTTTTTGAAACTCGATCTTGTTTCATGTCTCGACCAGATTTTATCTTTTGTTGCATCCCAGTCATCAGATTGCTTGTCTGGAGAGCCAGATGGGATCCCGGCTCGAGATGAGCGTTGTCTCGAGCGCCTGCTGGAGAAGATCTTACATTCTCCCGTCACGATCTAGTGGTGTCTTCCGGAGCCGCCGAGCCGGACGCCAGATGTGATCCCGCTTCATGATGAGTACTTTGGGGGAGCCCCTGGAGAGAGAAGATTTCCCCGCTTTCAGTTCTTCTCTGAGATGGTCAGACGAAGGAGAGAGCTCGATGAGATCCCCGCCTTATGAGCCTTTTCCGTGCTCGTACTTCGGAGAGAGCAGACGAAGATCCCCGGAGATTAACTTCAGAGATGAGAGCCCGTCGTAGAGCCAGATGATCCCCGCCGGGACGAAAGGTGTCTTCCGAGATCTTGCTTTGGAGAGAGCTGGATGATCCCGGCGCTGAGACGAAGTTCAGAGTTGGCTGCTCAGAGAGCTGCTGATCTGATCTTTTTATGTCCGTGGGAAAATGGTCTTGGGTGGTTAAAGTCGGAGAGACGGATGGTATCCTACTTTCGGGATGAGCGAATCTTGAAGATAGATGGCTCGGAGAGAAGAGGATGGGATCCCCGCTTTGGATGAAAGCAGTCTTTAGAGATAGCTTCGTTGGAGAGAGCGGATGGGATCCTGCTCGGGATGAGCGCGTGTCTTCGAGATGGCTCGTTGGAGAGAGCCGGATGGGATCCCCTTTCGGGATGAAAGCGGTCATCGAGATTGGCTCGTTGGAGAGAGTCGATGTGATCCCGCTTCGGGATGAAAGCGTGTCTTCCGAGATGGCTCGTTGGAGAGATCCAGATGGGATCCCGCCGGGATGAAGCGGGTCATCCGAGATGGCTCGTTGAAGAGAAAGATGGGATCCCGCTGGGATGAGCAGAAGTCTTCCGAGATGGCTCGTTGGAGAGAGCGGATGGGATCCCCTTCGGGATGAGCGAAGTCTTGAGAGTTGGCTCGTTGGAGAGAGCGGATGTGATCCTGCCGGGATGACCAGTCTTTAGAGATGGCTCGCTGGAGAGCTGATGGGATCCCGCTCGGGATGAGCGGTGTCTTTTGAGATGGCTCGTTGGAGAGATCCAGATGGGATCCCGCCGGGATGAGCAGTGTCTTCGAGTTAGCTCGTTGGAGAGAGCGGATGTGATCCCGCCTTTAATGAGCGAGGTCTTCCGAGATGGCTCGTTGGAGAGAGCGAATGGGATCCCCGCCGAGATGAAAGGTGTCTTCCGAGATGGCTCGTGAGAGGAGCCAGATGGGATCCCGCCGAGATGAGCAGTTTTGAGATGGCTCGTCGAGAGAGCCGAATGGGATCCCCGCCGGATGAGCAGTCTTTAGAGATGGCTCGTGAGAGAGAGCCGAATGAGATCCCCGCCGGGATGAGCAGTCTTGAAGATGGCTCGTTAGAGAGAGCCGAATGATCCCCGCCGGGATGAGCGGTGTCTTCGACATGGCTCATCGAGAGAGCTGATGGGATCCCGCCGAGATGAACAGGTCTTGAAGATGGCTTTCGTCGAGAGAGAGCCGAATGGAATCTCGCCGGGATGATGAGCGTGTCTTTCCGAGATGGCTCATTGGAGAGAGCGAGATGTGATCCCCGCCGGATGAGTAGGTCTTCTTCCGAGATGGCTCGTTGGAGAGAGCCGGATGGGATCCCGCTTCGGATGAAGCAGTGTCTTCTTGAGTTGGCTCGTTGGAGAGAGCGAATGGGATCCCCGCTTGATGAAAGGTGTCTTCGAAGATGGCTCGTTGAAGAGAGCCGGATGTGATCTGCGCCGGGATGAGCGGTCTTCCGAGATGGCTTTCGTTGGAGAGAGCGGATGGGATCTCGCTTTGGATGAGCGTGTCTTCAGAGTTGGCTCATTGGAGAGAGCGGATGTGACCTCGCCGGGATGAGTAGGGTCTTCCGAGATGGCTCGTTGGAGAGAGCTAGATGAGATCCCGCTGGGATGAAAGCGGTGTCTTGAAGTTGGCTCGTTGGAGAGAGCCGAATGGGATCTTGCTCGGATGAGCAGTGTCATCGAGATGGCTCGTTGAAGAGAGCTGATGCGATCCCGCCGGGATGAGCGGTTTCTTCCGAGATGGCTCGTTGGAGAGAGCGGATGGGATCCCGCTTTGGGATGAGCGGTGTCTTGAGAGTGGCTCGTTGGAGAGAGCCAGATGGGATCCCGCCGATGAAGCAGTGTCTTCCGAGAGTAGCTTCGTTGGAGAGAGCCAGATGTGATCCCCGCCGGGATGAAAGCAGTGTCTTCCGAGATGGCTCGTTGGAGAGAGCAGGATGGGATCCCCGCCGATGAAGCGGTTCTTGAGAGCTCGTTGGAGGAGAGCGAAATGGGATCCCGCCGACGATGGCCGTGTCTTCGGAGATGGCTCATTGAAGAGAGCCAGATGTGATCCCGCCGGGATGAGCGGTGTCTTCCGAGATGGCTCGTTGGCGTGAGCTGATGGGATCCCCGCCGGGATGAAAGCGAGTCTTCGTGAGTCGCTCGCTGGAGAGAGCCAGATGTGATCCCCGCCGGATGAGCAGGTGTCTTCCGAGATGGCTCGTTGGAGAGAGTCGATGTGATCCCGCCTTCGAATGAAAGGTGTCTTCGAGATGGCTCGTAAGAGAGAGCCGAATGGGATCCCCGCCGGATGAGCAGTCTTCGAGATGGCTCGCCGGAGAGAGCCAGATGTGATCCCGCTTCGAATGAGCCAGTCTTCGAGATGGCTCGTTGGAGAGAGCTCGATGTGATCCCCGCCGGGATGAGCAGGTCTTCGAGATGGCTCGTTGGAGAGAGCTGATGGGATCCCGCCGGGATGAGCAGTGTCTTCAGAGTCGCTCGCGAGACAGCTAGATGGGATCCTACTCGAATGAGCGGTGTCTTTCCGAGATGGCTCGCCGAGAGAGCCGAATAGGGATCCCGCCGAGATGAGCAGGTCTTCGGATGGCTCGTCGAGAGAGCAGAAAGAAACCCGCCGGATGAGCGATTCTTCGAGATGGCTCGTCGTGGAGAGTCGAATGGATCCCGCTTTCGGGATGAAAGGGTTCTTGAGATGGCTCGTCGAGAGAGCCGAATGGGATCCCGCTTTGAGCGGTGTCTTCGACATTGCTCATCCGGAGAGAGCCGATGGGATCTGCTTCAGATGAAAGGTGTTCTTGAGATGGCTCGTCGAGAGAGAGCGAAACGGATCCCCGCTTTCGGATGAGAAGGTTCGTGAGATGGCTCGTTGAAAGAGGAGATACTTTGAGGGAGCTAGGAGAGTTTGCGCCGCCGCGACCACTTACGTCCCGGCGCGCTTATATTTTCCTCCTCGGCCCAATCGCCTTTACTAGTGCATGCGATTTATAGGAGTAAATTTTGCGCTAAATCGTCGACCACTTACGTCGAAAGGGGCTTTGCCTTTTACCCCGTATAAATCGTCGTCACGATTGATCACGGTCTTCTAAGATGGCCAAAGTCGATGATGGCGGCAGATTAATCGCCGATAGAGGGGACCGGGTTACTGAAACAAAGAGCCAACGCCAAAAAGGTGGTGTCGACGCCAGAATTGGGCGATGAACGCCATAAAGGCGGCCGATCTTCCGCCTATAATGGCGGAGAGCTTCTTCGCGGAATACGACGCTAATGCGAAGGCCAGCTTAAAAGGCGGCAGATCAACGCCAGACAAAGTGAGAATACTTCGCAAAACAATGGATCGACATCACCGAGGTAGCGGAAAAGCCGACGCCGGAAGGCGGGGTCAAGTTGCCGCCAGAAGGCCGATGATTCATCGCCGAGAAGCGCAGAGAATATTTCGCTAAAACGGCGGATAGACATCGCCGAGGTAGCGGAAAGCCGACGCCGGAAAGGCGGCCGTCGCCGCCAGAAGCGCCGACGATCCACCGCCGAGTAGAAGGGAGAATATTTTCGCTAAAACGGCGGATCGACATCGCCGAGGTAAGTGAAAGCCGACGCCGGAAGCGCGGCCGGTAATCGCCAGAAGGACCGACGATTCATCGCCGGTAAGGCGAGAATCACTTCGCTAAAATGAAGGATCGACATCGCCGAGGTGAAGAATTACCGATGCCGAATACGGCCGGTCGTCAGCTGCCAGAATACCGACGATCTCATCGCCGAAGGCGGAGGAATATCTTACTAAAATGGGCGGATCGACATCGCTGGTAGCGGAAAGCCGACGCCAGAAGGTGGGCTGGTCGTCGCCAGAAGGCCGACGATCCTATCGCCGGTATGCCGGAGAATACTTCGCTAAAATGGCAGATCGACATCGCCGAGGTAATAAAAGCCAACGCCGAAGACGGGTTGGTCATCACCGTGAAGGCGCGGTATTGCCACACCGAATAGGCGGCATACTTCGCCGCCGAGAAGGCGGCTGCTGCGCCGAGTAAAGCGGGCATAATCGCCGCCGGTGCGCGTATTGCCACGCCTTCTAGTATATAATCATCGCGGTGTCAGGCGGTATTGTCGCTACAGTAGGTAGCATAATTGTACAAGTGGCTTTTTTGTAATTTGGCCGGTAGTGCCGTTTTCTTCTGAATGAATTCGAACATGATCTGTGTCTATGTTCCACCCTGACTTCTTTGGTTTTTTGATTGTCTTATTGAGGTGCAATCAAAGTTGATCGCCTTATTTAGTTGCGACCGGATGGGTTAACTTATGTGCAACCCCCCTTTCTTGTTTCGTGATCGTCTTATTTAGACGCGATCACTATTCTTACTCGGGTCGTCTTATTTAGCTGCGACCCCGTACTCTGTTGGGGAATGATTCGTACAGATCTATTCGGGGTGAATATTTAAATACAAATTTAATTCATTAATTATTACTAGCATGAATTAATCCTATATTAATTCAAATAATAATTGCAACAACATATCATGCATATAAAAAAGCCACGTAAAACCTACGATCGCGGAATCTACGGGTTTACGTGAACGCATTCTCCTGGGATGGCGGTGTCTTTCGTCGGACGGACTAACCAAAAGGACTTCCCAAGTATTCCCTTAGCCCTTGCTCGACAATCCGGTGGAAGGATACTGCCAACAATTAACAAAAGGAAAAAATAAACTTTGTTGCACCACTTTTTTGTGGATTTGCTAATATTTCCAGCACATGGAATTGTACTTGGGAATGAACTAATCATCCCCTATTTATAGGAGAGGAGGGGCACGAAATTTATGTGAATTTTCAATGTGGGAAAATACTTTTCTTGGTCATCAAGAAATCTTGAATATATCCCATACATTCTTTTTCCCATAATTAAAAAATTCCAAAAAAATCCACCTCCTCTTTCTTTTATGGAGATTTTTAAAATATTAAGTGCAAGATTCCAAGATTTGGATCTTCTTGAATTTATGAGATATTCTTGTATTTCAAGAAATACATATCTTCCATAATATATTTTCAAGAAAATCAAGAAAATCTTTCTTGCCCTCTATTTTCCAAAAATTTCGAAAATACTTAATGAATAACCAAGTGGGAGATTTCTTGAATTTAATGAGATAATCTTGTATTCCAAGAATACATATCTTCATTCCATAACAAAATTCAAAGAAAATCTTTTTCTCTCTTTTTATCCATAATTTTCAAAATAATGAGGAAATATAAGCAACAATATTTATTTTATTTTAATCACCTTTTTCGGTTATTGGACTATATGTTGGGCTACTCAGGGGGCCTTTAGGAGAATTAAGATTGGATCTTCTAATGGATCTTGAATATCTAATATTGAGCCACAATATAATTCAAGCCCATAAATATTAATTAATCCCACTACATAATTAATATTGCACTATCCATCTTAACCCATATTACGATCAATATGGCTCCCTTTAATTATTTCCGTGTTTAAGATTATCTAGCCCATTTATTAATTCAAGCCACTGAAATAGCTTTCCATTAATTAATATCTTTTGTCCTTGGTCGAGGAACGGTTCAACATTATTATCCATACCGGAAACAAATTCCACTTGCAAGATTTGGTATGATAAAACTTATGAACCTCCCAAGGGGGCAAATCAAGCAAGCGTGCTTTGCACACGATTCTTCAGATTAAATCTTAGCAATCACATGTGACCAATAATATTGCCCAAGATAAAGTACGTATTGAATCTCTCTCTGATTCGCTACCCATGATAAGTCAAAGCAATAGTTACCGATCCCACGTGATCCTATTTCAGGGTCGAAGGTTAAGAAACAACGAACCACTGAGGTCTAATTCTTCAATGTTCGGGCTTCAAGAATTTATCCTCCTCAGAGGTCCTATTCAACAGATCACCATGCACTAGTGTAATCTCTTGGTCAAGACAAACCAATCTGAGCCTTACACCTCAACCTTTCGCGATGGTTGTTCATTTCCATCTAGGTCGTGAATGGCGACTTATAGTTACAAGGGATCAAGAATTTAATCTTCGTGATCGGGTATCACTAAATTAACTACAATGTAAACACGTCGAATTATTGAAACGTTATGCAAAGAAATATATATAACATTCATCATATTTAAAGCATCGGTGATAAACAATTTATTTCAAAAATAAGTCCGAAATTCGGTTTGATTATACAAAGTAAAAAGCATACTTTTCAAAGATATAATCCCCAACAATCTCCCACTTATACTCAAAGTCCGCTTTTTAAGTATACTACAACACGCCTCGAGTAGTCCGTGACATCTAATGTCACCTACATGAACCTAATAATTTCTCCCACTTATACTCAAAGCAGATAAGCAACGGTCTTGACACCCATTCCACTCACATGTCTCTCGAATGTATTCAGAGGCGCACGCTTTGTGAATGGATCTCGCTTAGGGTCAGCCTCTCGACGCTATCTTTTTATTTTGCCACATCTATATCTCCTCTCTTAACGATTTCTCGTATAAGATGTCTTTCCTTTAATGTGTTTGTTTGACTCGTGGACTCTTGGTTCTCTTGAATTTGTAATCGCCTAGCGAGATATTGCTAGACAAATTGAAACACCATCCAAGTCCACTAAGAAGATCTAGAGCCCAATCGGTTCTTTTTCACCGCTTCACAAGCAGCCTACTTACCCGAGTCCCATGGTTGAGTCGGTGATGAATTTACGCTTCACACTTCGTCCATTTGATGGCTACACTTCCCAAATGGAAACACACTAACCGAGGCGCGTATAATTTATGGAATCTAAATCGATTGAAATCCGAGTCCATGTAGTGGATGGGGATTGGAGTATCGATCGATAAATCAACATTCTATCCCGAGTTCTTTTTCGAAACTTCGTAATGTTTTTAATCGTCGTCCAATTCCGCTTTCGAAGTTACTCGATATCTTGCTACCATGCCTACGACAAAGCATATATCCGGTCTCGTACACAAAGAATGCATACATAAGGTTTCCGGCGGTACCAAGCACAAGGAATACCTTTCATGTCATCTATCTCCTTTTCGCCTTAGGGAACATTTTCTTGGATAGATGGATTCCAAGTCCGAAAGGTACTTAATCCTTTCTTGAATCTTGCATTTGAATTGTTTCAAAACCGGTGTCTATGTATGAAACTTGCGATAACCCGACCATCCTTTTCTTGTGATCTTGATCCCAAGGATGTGTCCGGTTTTCCCTAAGTCTTTCATATCAAACCTGTTTTGAAAACCATGCCCTTACGCCCGATCACACCTTCACATCGTTCCCGATGATCACAATGTGATCTACGTGACAATCTTAAGAATACCAATGCGCCCCGACATCGTTTTTATACACAATAACTTTCAAACTCGTTTTGATCAAAACCCATAAGACTTTATAATATGATCAAAACTTTGGTTCCAAGTTCGGATGCTGTTTGAGTCCGTAAATGGACCTCTTGAGCTTTTTACAAACCGGGTGTTCTTGGCCATTTCAATGAAAACTAGGGGTTGTTGCATATGGATCTCTTTATCAAGACTTCCGTTAAGAAAAGCCGTCTTGATATCCATTTGCCGATTCAAAGTCGAAAATGCGCAAAGAATCGATAAGAGAATACGGATGGACTTAAGCATGGCTATGGGCGAAAAAGTTTCCACATAATCGATCCCATTCTTTCTGAGTATAACCTTTCGCCATTAGTCTTGCTTCAAAAGGTTTCAACCTTCCCGTCGGATCCTCTTTTCCTCTTATATACCCACTTGCATCTAATGGGTTTGACCCCATTAAGTGGTTCGACTAGCTCCCACACTCTATTATGAAAACATAGAACCCACTTCGGCTTTCATTGCTGTTTGCCAAGAATCTGCATCCATATCTTGGAGTGCCTCGTTATATGTCCATGGGTCTGATTCCGTGAATCAAGTCCAAGGACTCTCCTATTCCCATGAATCTCTCGGGCTGTCAAACAACCCTCCCACTATAATGAGGCTCCGGTTGTGAAAATGAATCGCTTGGTATATCATCTAGTACAATCGGCACTGAGGTTTGCCCTCTAAGCTCATTTAAGGTAATCTCACTTCTGGGTTTTCTTTGGTTCTATAGTTTTCTTCCAAAATCTAAAGTGGGTGCGGATGTCCACCTTTTGATCTTGAACTATAGAACATTCACCCTTTTGTTCCTCGGGTATCCTACAAAACAAATTTTCTTTAATTACGATCGAGGATCCAATTTACCCGCTTCCTTGTCCAACACGTAGGCGGACACCCCAAAGTTCTCATGTGTCTCTTACTAGACTTGCGCCGGTCCACAATTCTTTGGGGTTACGGGAACCGACGGATAGCACCAAGTTCGAATGTAAGTCATTTTTTTCCAAGGTATGACCCCGAGAATGACTTCGGGAAGATCCGTATAACTCATCATTGATCTAACCATTTCCAAAAGAATTATGTTGTTTCGCCTCGCAATCCCCGCTTTTTGTTGAGGGGGTTCCGTGTAGTGAGTCGATACAATCCCTTCATCGATAAGTAGTTCAAAACTCATCGCCGAGTTATTTGCTTCCACGATCGATCGTAGAGACTTGATACGTTTTTTCCATATGATTCTCTCGCTTGAGCCTTAAATTCTTTAGAATTTCTCAAAGGTCTCAGATTCATGCTTCATAAGGAAAATGTACCTTGAGTAATCATCAATAAAATTACTCATAACCTCCTCTTTGCTTTGGTTGACATTGAACTACGACATCTATGTGAACGATCTCTAACACTTCTTTAGCCCCATTCCCTTGGCTCCAAATGCCATCTTGGTCATATTACCCTCCAAACATGATTCGCAGTTGGATCCGATTCAATCTTGGAGACGCTCGGTGAACCATCTTTCACCAACCTTTGGATCCTCTTTGGATTTATATGACCCTAATCTTAGATGCCAAAGAAGTGTCTCATTCACGCCCCGATGAATGTTTTTCTTTTCTAAAAGCTTGATGTGTTATAGGATACGTTTAAGTGAGTGGTGTGCCGCGATTAATTGTATAGAGATTTTCCATCAATGTCCCTTAACAGATACACTCATCATTTCAAAAATGATGTCATTCTTATTAGAAGAAACTTAGTGTCCTTTAATCGAATTTTAGAAACTGAAAGTGAATTCTTTCTAAAAATCAACATAAAGATAATCTCAAAAAAACTTTATCTTCAAAAGATAGGTGCACTTCTCCCATCGCTTTAATCGCTACTCATGTAGCATTGCAATGTCTGCTACTTGCGTAGTATTGCAATAATCGTTACTATCGTAGCATTGCAATATCTCCCACTTACGTAGCATTGCAATGTCTTCTACTTTCGTAACGTTGCCCAGTGTGATGAGGATCTCACTCCCACTACGTTGCCGGATCATTTAGAACCCGTGAAGCCAACATGATTAGTGGATCTCGTATCAACTACCCACGAATGAGAAGTATACGCCGCTAAACAAGTTTCAACAACTAGTGTGTGAGAATTACCTTCCTTTCCGTCCCTTTTGGGGTTGGAACAGGCAAAACCTCCATTGTCCTCTTTCACCGCAGCTTAAGCGCTTCCTCTTTGGATTTTCCTTGACTCAACAAGCATTCCTCATCTTACCATTGCCCTTGGCAACAAATTGAGTTTTATTGCTTATGGCCTTTGGTCCTTCTTTATCTTGCCTACCCTTGGCCTAGAAGATGAAGACGGACCACTTGTCATCATAGCTTGAGTTTGGTGCCTTATCATCATTTACTCGCCGAGTCCAAAAGTTTGCAACAAATTAGCTAGCGAGGCCAAAATGCTCAAAAAACCTTTTCAAGGCGTAGAATGAAGTACCAAATTCATCCGAGTCTCGGATCATAATCTGCACTCGAATCTCAAGTTTGTTCAGATGGGCCATCTATTTTGAGGACGAATCCTTACGGGTTTTTTTCTCCACCATTTTCAAATGACGACATCTCTCATGAAGGTGATCCGACGAGTCCCGTGTTTTGACTCGTCGGTTGGCTCATCCGATTTTTGTGTGTCAAAATCCACTTGTGCTTTTTGTGCGCTTAGGACAATTATAATTTTCCAATCAATATAGTTTCCATACATATTGTATTGACTTTTAAGTATAATAACAAAGGATTAAAAAAGTAACGACATCTTTGAATCGAAATAAACAACTATATGCCATAAAGACAAGTATATCACAAAGTTTGATCACATGCATCATATTAAAATCTCAAAAAAAAAATAACGCGTGCATCACCCAACATCTCAAAAACAGTTTAAATAAGCCACGCCAGTGGGTCATTATTTAAACACATTCAAGCGAAAGTTACAAACAAGAACAAGCATAAACCTTTAATATCCAGATAATAGTTGGCTCCCACTTGACCAATATAAAATTGACAGGGACTTGAAGTATATGCATATCAATTTTATACCTAAGTAATAACCATGATTAAATACAGATTACTATTTCGCTTTGATCGAGCCTCGTGGGGGTCATCGCCGCCACTAGTAATAACCCACAATCATCCTTTCGAATTCATTCATGTGAAACCTATCTTTTGACCGTCCCCATGAATTTTTCTCCAAAAGAATTCACAAATAAATAAATCATGGAGGTCAAAATTAATTCAATTTTATTATCCTAATAAAATTGTCAATTAATTATTTAAAACATACTTAGTAATTTTGAAGTTGAGATTTTTCAATTTGGCAACCCTCATGCAAACACATTTAAACAAATTAAATAAAGCATAAGATAAAGACAAATAAATCAAGCATAACAGAAAAATAAACATATTGGGCACAAATTATCCAATTGTCATGGTTTGATTTTTCTTGGCTTGATCTTGAAGAAACACACGCTCGAATTTCTCCCACTGCTCGTCTCGAAAAAAATACTTGCTCTCGAACCGCCACGCCAGCGGCTTCATGGCAAGGATGCACGCCTTATCCCGCCGCCATTGGGGCCGACGGGATGACCTCGGCACCGCTTGGCAGCCGGGCCCGCCACGCCTCTAAGACGCGCCTCGGCTCGAGTCGGCAGACGCGCTGCATCTCATAAGATTCGCCCAAGGTCTCCCCGCCGGACATCGGCCTCGCCCGCGTCTCCATGTATACCATACTGTCTTAGCAAGGCGTCCGCCTCGCACGAGCACGCACCGCCCGTGCCCGCCGTCTTCAGATCTCACGTCCTCGCCCGCCTGGCCATTAAGCCTACGCCTAAGCCCATGCGTGCCCGCAGTAGCCTGCCACGCCGTTGGTTACGGATTTTTGTCCTTTAATTCTTCATCTCTTCGTTCTCCGTCCTATTTAAATTTATTTACAAAAAATAAATAAACCTAGATCTAGACTAGTCTATTACATTGATCAAATCAAACAAATCCTAGTCTACTCGTGGATTTTCTCACGAGGCAAAACAAATCCGAATCGAATCAATTAAAAAACCACGTTTATATGCATGCAAAATAAAACATTAAAATCCATGACAATTGGATACCGCAAAATGCATCTAATAGTTCTACTATCCAATTTCAAATTTAATGTCCGTGAATTAAATTACAATTTAAAAAATTCAGAGTCTCAAAATGGGTGGCTCGATACGATTTGTTGGGGAATGATTCGCATGATCTATTCGGGGTGAATATTTAAATACAAATTTAATTCATTAATTATTACTAGCATGAATTAATCCTATATTAATTCAAATAATAATTGCAACAACATATCATGCATATAAAAAGCCACGTAAAACCTACGCATCGCGAATCTACGGGTTTACGTGAACGCATTCCTCTGGACGGATGGCGTGTCTTCGGTCGGACGGACTAACCAAAAAGGACTTCCCAAGTATTCCCTTAGCCCTTGCTCGACAATCCGTTGGAAGGATACTCGCGAACAATTAACAAAAGGAAAAATAAACTTTGTTGCACCACTTTTGTGGATTTGCTAATATTTCCAAAGACATGGAATTGTAGACTTGGGAATGAACTAATCATCCCCTATTTATAGGAGAGGAGGGGCACGAAATTTATGTGAATTTTCAATGTGGGAAAATACTTTTCTTGGTCATCAAGAAATCTTGAATATATCCCATACATTATTTTTCCCATAATTAAAAAATTCCAAAAAAATCCACCTCCTCTTTCTTTATGGAGATTTTCGAAAATATTAAGTGCAAGATTCCAAGATTTGGATCTTCTTGAATTTATGAGATATTCTTGTATTTCAAGAAATACATATCTTCCATAATATATTTTCAAGAAAATCAAGAAAATCTTTCTTGCCCTCTATTTTTCCAAAAAATTTCTAAATATACTTAATGAATAACCAAGTGGGAGATTTCTTGAATTTAATGAGATAATCTTGTATTCCAAGAATACATATCTTCATTCCATAACAAAATTCAAAGAAAATCTTTTCTCCTTTTTATCCATAATTTTCAAAAATAATGAGGAAATATAAGCAACAATATTTATTTTATTTTAATCACCTTTTTCGGTTATTGACTATATGTTGGGCTACTCGGGGGCCTTTTAGAGAATTAAGATTGGATCTTCTAATGGATCTTGAATATCTAATATTGAGCCACAATATAATTCAAGCCCATAAATATTAATTAATCCCACTACATAATTAATATTGCACTATCCATCTTAACCCATATTACATACAATATGGCTCCCTAATTATTTCCCCGTGTTTAAGATTATCTAGCCCATTTATTAATTCAAGCCACCGAAATAGCTTTCCATTAATTAATATCTTTTGTCCTTATCGGAAACGGTTCAACATTATTATCCATACCGAAACAAATTCCACTTGCAAGATTTGGTATGATAAAACTTATGAACCTCCCAAGGGCAAATCAAGCAAGCGATTTGCACACGATTCTTCGATTAAATCTTAGCAATCACACGTGACCAATAATATTGCCCAAGATAAAGTACGATTGAATCTCTCTCGATTCGCTACCCATGATAAGTCAAAGCAATAGTTACCGATCCCACGATCCTATTTCGTGGGACGAAGGTTAAGAAACAACGAACCACCGAGGTCTAATTCTTCCATGTTCGATTCAAAGAATTTATCCTCCTCAGAGGTCCTATTCAACAAGATCACGTCATGCACTAGTGTAATCTCTTGGTCAAGACAAACCAATCTGAGCCTTACACCTCAACCTTTTCGCGATGGTTGTTCATTTCCATCTAGGTCGTGAATGGCGTACTTATAGTTACAAGGGGATCCGTTAATTTAATCTTCTCGTGATCGGGTATCACTAAATTAACTACAAAGATGTACGTCATTTAATTATTGAACAGCTTATGCAAAGAAATATATATAACATTCATCATATTTAAAGCATCGATGATAAACAATTTATTTCAAGAATAAGTCTGAAAATTCAGTTTCGATTATACAAAGTAAAAAGCATACTTTTCAGTATAATCCCCAACATACTCATCACTCGCTTTGCTGCGGGTATCTAAGTACGAATTGTTTCGTCAGGTGAACATAAACTTCTGCTCGTTCATCTTTGTGGGTCGTCCGGCTTAGGTGCGACCATTTGTAGGCACGGCCAAAATAAATGAAAATAAATGAAAAGACTCGTACTTCGAGGTGAGCCTCGTTGTATGAGTCTTTGTTGTGCTCGTACTCCGAGGTGAGCCCCGTTATACGAGTCTTGTCTGTGCTTGGCTAAACTCGATTTTTTGTGTTCGGCCTCACCCTCCTTCTAGCGCCAATTGTTGACGGTCAAATATTTTACGATTCTGATGTGGCTTGTTGAATTTGACCACCAAACAAATAAGTAATCGAACAAGAACACTGCGGGAAGAACCGTAGTTCTTCCCTGAAATGTGGGTGTAGGTATATAAGTGGAATGAGGGAAACATTCCAGAGTTTTTTTTACAATGAAAGGTGAGGTCCTTTATATAAAGAGGACCAGCACGACAAATCATAAACACGACAAATCGTTAAGCACGACAAATCGTAAGCACGACAAATCATGTGCATAAAGCATGACAAAACATATGCGTAAAGCACGATAAATCATCTTCCTTGTGACTCTTGACCTCCTGTCGGGTCGGGTCGATTCAAGTCTTTGTGGGCCCTGCTGACTGGTGATAATTCGTCTTGCTGACGTGTGATAAATCTGGTGACAACGTACACATATTAGTCTTGTAGAATATCTCATAAAATATGAATTATATCAATAGATATGATTTGTAACCAATGTTTGTATATTAGTATATATCTTTGTGCATAAATAAGATACACATAATTCCCAGAAGTGTCTGCTTCTTCATCGTCATCTTCATAAATAAAAAAACATATCATTTATACATATTTGAATATACTGCCTTAATACATATCATGCCTGTTATGAAAGATGGAGACTGAGGCGGCGGTAATGGAGAAGAAAAAAAAACTTTTTAATTTGAGAAAAAGAAAGAAAATCGAGAAAAATGAAATCAAAGAAAAAAGAGTAGGAAACCGTTTAAAATCTGAGAAGGAAACCGTGAAAACTGAAAAATGAAAGAGATGATTGTGTATAGATTCAAATTTTGAAATTAAAATTTAAATTGTGGAGAAATTTAAAATTTAAATTGTGATATAAAATTTAAAATTAAATTGTGAATTAATGAGAATTAAGGAGAATGTGAATAGCGGATATTTATTGAGACATGTGGATTTAAAGAGATTGAGAAATAGAAGGAGGTATATGAGAAGTTTAAAAATTTGAAATTTAAAATAAAAAAAAAAAAAAAATTGAATTTACGGTTAATAGAAAGCGGAGAGATGGTGGTTAGTGGATAATATATAAATTAATATTAAAATAGTGGATTAATGAAAAGTGAAGAAATTGTGAATAGCGAAGATATATTGTGAAGCGTATGAATGAGAAAATTGAGAATTATATAATAGGAAGATTTGCAAAATATAAATAAAAATGTTATCTAAGAAAATAATAAAATTAATTTCTCTATTTTATTAAAAATATTTAATACAGAATAATATATTAAAAATTATTTTTAACCCCGCTTTTTACACTAGTTATTGCATATACCAAAATTTAAATTGTGGTGCTAAGATTCTTGTAACAGTAATTGCATAAACTTTCATTCGACCTATTTTCAATAAGAAAAAATTACTTTAAGGATCAATTTTTTTTTAAATAATTATTTTTTATTACCTTAAGGTACAATTACATTCGTATATATTGTATTTAATCGAGATTGGACATTTGACTATATACTGTGCAAATTCAAGTATTTTAAAATAACGAGTCTTTTAGTTTAGTGTACTATGCACACTGATTTCAAACACTAAATTGCTGAAATAAGTTTGGCAAACAAAATGTAAGATAAAATTTTTGAACTTATAATATTTGATATATCACAAACTCTCTTTTGAAACTTGTTGATGGTATGAAACCCATATCATTACACTTATAAAGTAATACAATTACTTTTATAAACTAGTATCTATAGTATTTAGTAGTGGCAATTACAATGAGGTGCTATTTATAGAGTGTTCTTACTCTTAAGTACCACCCTTTTTAACACTTACTCATATGTCCAAAAAATAGATAGAAAATACTTAAATATCCTTAAGTGTTCAAACAACAAAAATGGGCACATGTGCAAATTTAAAATTGACTTTTTTGCACCACATATTTTTAATAATTTTATATTTTTAAATTTTTTAAATTGTAAATTTTAAAATTTGAATTTTAGTGAACTTTTTTAATTTGTATATTTCAAATTTCAAATTTAATTTGCATATCTATCATTTGATTTAATTTGCATATTTCAAAATTTAAAATTTATTATTATTTTTTAATTATCTGTGATTTTATTTAATTAATTTTTTTTTAATATTAGCAAAAAAAATTATGCATACCACAATTTTTTTTAATCATCTGTCATTTTATTTAAAAATTCTGCATATCCGTAAAAAAAAACTACACACCCGTAAAAAAATTTGGCACACCTATTTTTTTTAAATCATCTGTCTTTTATTTAAAATTATGCACACCCCATAATTTCACACTCATAAATAAAATACTGCACACCCGTAAAAAATCCTACACCCTCCATTTTTTTTAAATCATCTGTGATTTTAGTTAAAATTCTGCACACTCGTAAAAAAAAATTGCACACCCATAAAAAATTATGCACTCAATTTTTTTAATCATCTATCATCTATTTTATTTAAAATTCTGCACACACCACAATTCTGCACACTCGAAAAAAATAATTATGCACAAACTCAATATAAAATGCACCCCCACAATAAACAATGCACACAACAGCAATATAAATTGCACGCGCATTAGAAAATTGCAAATCAAGATAAAATATGAAAAAATTACATTAGAAATTTTAACAAAAAATGTTGCACCAATTACAGAAAAATGGAGTTTTATCAAATCAGGGCCTGAAAGATAATAAGACTATCAATTTAAGACCTGGAAGATTTTTTCTATCGATTTAAGGCCTGAAAGATAGAAAACTATCAATCCAGGGCCTGAAAGATAGAAAACTATCAATCCAGGGCCTGAAAGATAGAAACTATCAATTCGAGGCTTATAAATTTTAAGGTAATGTTTGGCACTAAAACCCTAAACCCTGAACACTAAACCCTAAACGATGAACCCTAAACCTTGAACCATGAACCCTAAACCCCCTGAACCGTAAACCTTGAACCTTAAACCCTAAAAATTAAAAAAAATAAGAACATGAAATAAGGATATGAAATATAAGTGTCAAACATGGCCTTAAAATGTGTGAGCCTCAAATTGATAGTTTTTATCTTTCAGGCCCTGGATCGATAGTTTTCTATCTTCCAGGCCTTGAATCGATAGAAAAAATCTTTAAGACCTTAAATTGATAGTTTTACCTTAAATTTTCTATCTTTCAGGCCCTAAATTGACATTTTTCCCAGAAAAATTAATAAGAAATTAAATAACATTCTTTCCTTTCTCCCTATCTTCTCCATAATCATCTGCAGGAGTTGAATCATGCAAGCTCCAAAGATCTGGTCAATTCAAGCACAATCTGCAGTAGACAAAAAACAACCCATTGCTGCCAATTTCTGCAGCATTGCAGCAGCACAAACAGGCTGTAAACCCAGCTGGAAAAAGCCAAATTCAGCACACACCAATGCAGATGAACTCGACCCAACTCAGCAATACAGCAAACTCAGAAAACCCAATGAATACAGCCTAGAAATCAGTTGAGTGGTGTGGATTCGAAGTTGCCACAAACTCCAAACGAACACCCACCCACAGATCACACAAAGTGAAATTCCAACTGAAAACGGAGCATAAAGGAGCAGTCCCAATAAACGTAATTAAGGGCAAAAACAGAGGAATTCACACATATTGCAAAGCGTAAACTTGCACATGAACAACCCCAAACTCACGAACAGAACCAACACCATAAATGGTGTGACAAACTCAGTAACTACAGTGAAAATCTCATGAATGATGAACACACAAACATAAAATCAAACGCACCACTGAGTAGCAACGAACACAAACAGTCCAAATCCTTCAAGTGCTAGCAAAAACTCATAATATTCGAGAAAAACCAAAGCAAGGTGAAACAGGGGAGGTGCCACCAGCCACAAATGAACACCCACACACCAAAATTTCACACGAACTAGGACCCCAAACTAAAAAACAGAGCAAAATCACGCACTAAAAAAAATCTGTACCTGCAAAGGGTCAATCGGAACCACCACCTGTGGAACACCCTAGCAAATTGCGCACCTGCAATAAAAATACACACCAAATTTCTGCAAATTAGAATCAGAAATAATTAAACTATTTAAATTAGTTAAAAACATCTTATTATTCAATTCGAAAAAATTAAATTGAACTGAAGCAGGAGTTGATTTCCACAACCTCACCTAATTTTGCACAAAAAAAATATTTTTATAATAAAAAACAAAGGTTCATATGTGGCCAAGCATCTAGAAGTGGTTATTTGCAAACATGAAGTTGGTAGTCAATACAAAACAAAACTCAAATCCTACACGACGGATCTGCGGCCGCCGCCATGACCCCTTCGATCCGTCTCCCTTCACCGCGTCGCCAAACCCTAAATCGACAGTGCAACGCAGTCAAACCCTAGATCGACCGAAAGGGTGCAGAAGGTTGGGAAATTTAGGGAGCAATTCCACTTGTGTGTGCGCTTTGAAAGAGAGAGATAAAGTGTGTGTGACTGTGTGCGCGCTGAGATTTCAGAGAGAGATAAAATGTGTGTGCGTGCTGACAGATTGAGAGAGATGGGGTTGTATTAAATTTTTGGACAAAAGGGTATAATAGTCCAATTTTGCAATTTAGAGTAATACCAAAAAGTGATACTACTTAATAGTAAGACTCATTAAAAAATAGTACTAAAGAGTAATTTTCCCTATTTAGTACTATAATCTCAATTTATAATAAATATAATAGTATCAATTGATAAGTATAATAATATTAATTTATAAATATATTAATATAAATTTCACACTATAAACAAGTTTCACCGAACCTAATCTTGATATATCTATTCCATTGGCAAGGCACTTGATCACTTATTTTGATATTCACAATTTTTTTTAAAAGAATTATCTGTATTAGATTTTATATATCTCAGCCAACGTGCTTCCAATATGTGTTAAAATTGTAAATTAAGTTTGTACCCGTTATTTGGTAAATTACATATATATTTTTTTACTACAATAGAAATTGACGAATTTGTATTGCAAAAATTCAATTCAAACTTAAGCACTTTCAAATAGTATGGATATCTTTACTATATTTCCTAAATATTCATGTGCAACTCATTATATTTTGACTAAAATCATTTAATTGAATGTTAGGAAGTATTCAGTTCATTTGAGGCACAATTATACCTAAATAGGTAAATGTATACAATCAAGACTAATATTACAATATTCAATTAGGTAATTAGTCAAATACTAGTTTAAATTTAAATTTTAAATCTGGCATGTTTTTATATTCAATTAAAATTTTTATTTCTAATGTGTTGTAACAAAACAAAAAATCGATTTTTTTTCCTAATATGATGTATGCAATAACTTTTTCAGAAAGTAAATTATATAAAATAATTCACAACATTAATTAATTTCTAAATTAAAATAAAAGTTTGAAGAATTTGAATACGTGTTAAAAAAATGTATACTTATGTAAATTCTAATTTAAGCCGAATCAAATTAAAAAGATTAGATTCATGTCTAATTATGCCACGTGTTGCATTGGCACTGGTCGTTACATCTCAGGAGAGCGAAAATTTTGAAATGTATCCAAGTTTATTTATTTTCAAATTCCCCCCTAAATATTTTCATTTCAGTTTACATTCCTTCCATTTCCCCCCATTTATCTATAAATATATAAACACAAAATACTCACACAATCGACGAGCCGCAATTTGCGAAATTCCAGAGACCGCGATAAGAGGTATTTCAATTTCTCCATTTTTGTAAATACTTTATGTTCTCTTTACTCGATTTTAATTTGATGTGGTATTCCATATTAGGGTTTTTAGGGTTTCTGTTTCCTGCTAGGAATTATGTGTGTGGGTTTTCGTTTTTATTCGCTTTTTGGTACAGCTTTTTGTTTGTATATTGTGAAATTTGAGTAGTTGAAGGTTATTTTTGTCGTGGATCTGTTGCGTGGGATCTAGGGTTTAGCGATGCGAAGTGGAAACTGGAAAGAATTTGGGAAAAACGAGTTTTCTGAAAAGATTTTCGTATTGGGTGAAATGAATTAAATGTTCAGATTAGTTGTTTTCTTTTTCTTTTTGGAATGTGGATAGGTGCTATGCGGCAAGGCGGATTCAGGCGTTTTCTATTTTTTTTTTAATTAAAACTTAAAAGAACGAAACAAAGAAGTGAAAAACGCGTCTCATTCAGTTTCAGTTTCACTTTCACTCTCACTCACGGAACTAACCCTTTCGCCCTCCGCCGCCGCTCACGGCCATCCCTGCCGCCGCGCCGCACTCCCTGCCGCCCAAGCTGCTCCGCTCTCCCTCCGCCCTCCAGCCTCCAGCTCTCCCAGGTCGATGCTCAACGCAGGTACTCTGTATTAATAAAATTCTCACACCCCTGAATGCTCTCGTGTGTGTCTGATTGCATGTATCTGTATAATTTCTTAATCCTATTTTAATTTCATGTTTTTGATTCATTGTTAGGCTAAGCAAATCTCATATACTCGTTACTCGTTACTCGTTAGTGGACTAAAAGGCACTGCGGTTGAGGTATTCCCCTTTTCCTCTAACTATGAACTTACAATTTTTAAGCTTTGGGATTGGGTCCTGTAAGTTCATAGTGAAACTGAAGTATTGCCGTGGGCCTAATTTAATTTATTGCTTTATACTTCTTTCCAGTTTTGCAAGAATATTGGGTCCTGTTAACTATGAACTTACAATTTTTAAGCTTTGGGATTGGGTCCTGTTAGTTCGTAGTGAAACTGGAGAATTGATGTGTGCCTAATTTAATTTAAATTAATTTAGTATTAGGCTATTAGTCTTTGAGTTCATGATTCTTACAATGTCATGAGTTAATTAATATGATTCTAAATTTAATTGAATGATTCATGAGTTCATAAGCCTTTAGAAATGTTATTGAATTGGCCAGTTGGGACATAAATTTTATTGTTGATTTTATGTTAATTGTTGTGATTTTTCATGTTGAAAATTTCAAATTAAAATTATAATCTATAAAAAAAAAAAGAAATCCTAGGCGGCCAAGAAACGCCTGCCTGGCGCCTTCCGATTTCTGCACCCTTGGATAACATTAATGTTATGCTAGGCATTTTCTCTGTTGAGTGTCTGTCTGTTTGTTTCTGTGTGCCATTAGAGTTTAGATTTTCTGGATATAATGGCCTCTTTTTTTGTCTGGAGAAATCAATTATCTTTGTGGGCATATTTTGTACACGTGCATAATGTACAATGTGGATTAATGCCTATCATGTTTCTCAGAACCTTAGTTACTCATTAGTATATTTAGGGAAAGAAGTGTGTCTATGATGTTGCAGATTTTAATGGGTAAGAACTCATGTTTTGAAGAAGTGAATTTTGTATGTGAAAATGATTTCAATTTATATGTCATTCAGCTTATGAAAATTGTAGTTTTATAGTGTATGCAATGGTGTTACTGTTTTGCTGTTTAGTTCCAACTAATGTTAGCTTAACTCAATTTCTAATCTAATTGTGTATTAAGATCCACAATGAGTTAAGATATCACTTCTCAATATCATATCTGAGTTGATTGTCTCGTGTATTTAAATTGCAACATGTTACTGATTAATATTTTTCATCATTTTGAATTTTAAGTTAGGTTCTGATGGATGCTAAAACACCCAATGGAGAACGCCGCCACATCACCATTAAACTCTGGCCTCCAAGCCAGAACACACGGCACATGCTAGTCGAGCGAATGATGAATAATCTATCAACACCCACGATTTTCACCCGCAAATACGGCAGTCTCAGTGCCGCCGAGGCTACAAAACACGCCCAACAAATTGAGGAATCAGCATTTTCTTCAGCAAATCATCATTACGAAAATGAACCCGATGGTGATGGCAGTTCTGCCGTCCAATTGTATGCCATGGAGTGCAGTAAGCTAATACTCGAAGTTCTCAAGGGAGGCTCCAAAATAGAGGAAAAAGAGATTCCGAAATCTGAGGTTGATACGGTTTTAAAGGAGACCTTTTTCGATATTTCCAAAGGTCAGAGAGCATTTATCGAAGAAAGCGAGGCTCAAACACTTTTGAGTCCCTTACAAGATCCTGGGAATTCTTACACCAAGATATGCTTCAGCAATCGAAGCTTTGGTCTAGGTGCAGCTAAAGTTGCGGGACCCATCTTGGCATCCATCAAGAACCAACTGAAGGAAGTCGATCTGTCTGATTTTGTTGCTGGAAGACCAGAAGCAGAAGCTCTTGATGTCATGAAGATCTTCTCCGAAGCTCTAGAAGGTTCTCATTTGAAATACCTGAATATCTCTGATAATGCCTTGGGTGAAAAGGGAGTTAGAGCTTTTGGGAAGCTATTGAAATCTCAGACTAACTTGGAGGAACTTTATCTGATGAACGATGGGATATCCAAAGAAGCTGCACAAGCTGTTTGTGAGCTCGTTCCTTCCACTGAAAAACTCAGAATCCTTCATTTTCATAACAATATGACGGGAGATGAAGGGGCTATTGCTATTTCTGAGATTCTTGAACGTTGTCCTTCGTTGGAGGACTTCCGCTGCTCGTCTACTAGAGTTGGTTCTGATGGAGGGATTGCTTTAACAGAGGCACTTGCACAATGTAGGAATTTGAAGAAGCTCGATCTTCGGGACAACATGTTTGGCGTAGAGGCCAGTCTGAAGCTGAGTGAAGCCCTCCACAAACATGTGAATTTAACCGAGATTTACTTAAGCTATTTAAATCTCGAAGATGATGGAGCAATTGCAATAGCTAATGCTCTTAAGGATTCAGCACCATCACTTAATGTGCTTGAGATGGCGGGAAACGATATAACTGCTGAAGCTGCTCCAACCTTAGCTGCTCTCATCTCCGAGAAGAAATCTTTAATCAAGTTAAATCTTTCAGAGAATGATCTCAAGGATGAAGGTGCAATCCAGATGATCAAAGCATTTGGAGAAGGGCATGACCAATTGAAGGAAGTTGATATGAGTCAGAACTCTTTAACTACCTCAACTAAGAAGTTGGCTCAGTCTTTGGTGCATTTGCCTGGGTTTAAGCTGTTGAACGTGAACGGGAATTTCATCTCTGAAGAAGATATCGATGAGTTGAGGAGTATCTTTAAAGAATGTCCTTATAAACTTGGACCGTTGGATGAGAATGACCCCGAGGGAAATGATTTTGACCCCGAGGGAAATGATTTTGATGATAAGGAGGGGGGGGATGAAGATGAGGGTAGTCAAGATGAACTCGAAGAGAAACTCAAGAAGCTCGATGTCAATGAAGACAACTGAGTTGGAATAGTGGCTATTAGGTTTTATTTTTTATCTGGATATGGTGCTGATTTTTGCTGAGGCTAATTGTTTGCCATTGGTAAGTTTGTATTCTTTGGGATGTTTTTGCCCTTAATCTTGCTTAGCTTATTTAGCACTTTGTATCAGCTGAAGGCACTTTTGCTAATTTTATGTTTGGACTTTGTTGTAATTTTTGGTACCACATGTTGGGACCATGGTAGGATTTTTTTGTGGTTTTATTGGTCATATTTGCGCACCCTTTGAATTAATGATGATCTAATTTTTACCTGCACTTATGCTAGATGGAGTATGTTTAAAGTTTTGCTGGGAATATATACACACACACACAGTGTCATCCTTGAAATGAGTTAAGCAGAACTGTCTGTTTGTGATTGTAATGCACTTGTATTATTTTTTTATTCTTGGTGATCTTTGATTTGGTATTTTGAAGCAGCTCTGTACAAATTCACTCATTATGTGTGTTTAGAGAGATGTAGACATGTGATCATTAGAGAATCAAACTTATTGACATAAATAACAGTCAGTGACATAAATTTCTTTTGTGTAATACTCATTCCCATTAAAATTGCATGTAGAAAATCTTGTTGCTGCCAGAGATATTCTAAAAAACAGCATAGAAAAATCAAGAAAATTAGGCCATTTCAATTGATGGAGATTGAATGCATCGCGCCATGTTTTGACGTGCCTGCAACGGGCAACCTGGTGGAATTGCAGTCGTTTTGCCACGATGGAGAGGTTTTATCTTGCGCGTTTAGTAACCCGGAGAGTGAATACAGGCGTCGACTCTTGACAGAGAATGTCTCTGTTCAAGAATTGAAAGGTATCACTGAGGTAATGGCTGCCAACAATCGGCTTAACAAATGCGTACGCGTTCATGCAGAATCACGGATCACTAAAGCATGAGCTTCTCGGCAATCCTTGAATCTGGATTACTTGGATATTCGATTATCTGAAATCGATAGCGTCCAAAGTGTACATCAATCAGTGGGGAAATCACATGGAGTTTGCTGTGAGGAATGTGCTCCATAGAGAGTACAAGCTATGCAGTGAGGTGTATATATTTATTATTCCAAGTTGCACGGAACATTGAGAAAAAAAACATATAATTAAGCTAGTTAAATTTGCTGAAAAATCAATATTACATAGAGGTACAAAAGACAGCACATAACAAGTTCAAA
This sequence comes from Stenogyne calaminthoides, assembly GCA_037126765.1. Taxonomy (NCBI): domain Eukaryota; kingdom Viridiplantae; phylum Streptophyta; class Magnoliopsida; order Lamiales; family Lamiaceae; genus Stenogyne; species Stenogyne calaminthoides. Next base: position 31,076,199 of record JBBCBC010000025.1, on the reverse strand, counting down.
TTCAAAACATTTATGCAACAAAATGTCAATAGATTACCAAAAGAAGACTGCATCTGCCAAACTAACCAACCTACTTATTCCAACGTTACATAATCACACTAAGCTTGACCTCTTCCTTTTATGTGCTTTCCATGTTAAACCAGTAAAACCACTTTCCAAATTCCCAAACATATTCCCTTGAGAACTCTCACCTTCATTTTTCATCTTCTGAGACGTCCACCCGGGTGTATCTTCCTCGCTCGCCATGGACCCCGTCTCGCTCTTCATCTCCAAAACCTTCTTCTCCCCATCAACATTATTGACAATAGTATTACCCTTGGGCAATTCATTATTCAAAACTGGTGGATTCTCTCTCCTCCGTTTGCTCGAAAGTTTAGACCCATCGTCTCCATTCTCCACAGCTTTCATCCACTGTGAATCACTGATAGTATCCTCACGAATTACCTCCTTTCTGATTCTCTTTCCAGTGACGGGAGTGTCGTCGTGGAGAGATCCTTTTGATTTTGCTGCGATTATATCAGATGGAGTGATGTAAACCCAATCGGGTACCTCGTGTTCTTCCATGAGACGGGATCTGTAATTCTCCTTCTGTCTTCTCTCCTCGTCCATTTTCTCGAATAACCAAAATTCCTCGTCTGTTCGGGCTGCCAAACGGTTAATTTCTCGTTCGCTTGGCACGTCTGTTCCGAGTGCGCTTGTACCTTTACGCATGATTTCCTCCAGCATCTCTCGACGATCTTGGGCTGTGTACAAAATTAATAATAGCATAAATATGGTCTTCAGCCAACCGTAAATACAAGGGTTATTGCAAAATAAATCACGACCTTTTCAATTACGACATATGTTTTTAAATTTTGCAATTTTATCACACGACTATTTTCCTTCAGGTCCTAATGACGTGGTAGTGCATGAAATTGCAAAAAAATAAAAATAATAATGGTTCTAATTAAATTGAAACAATAACAAAAGGTTGTGAATTTATTTGCGAATTAAAAAAAAAACTGGCTGTCACGTCAGCATAAGTTGACAGAAAATAATTGTTTGATATAATTGCAAAATTTTAAACGTTTGTGTATTGAATTGCTTGTAATTGAAAAAACGTGAACAAGTCATATTTTTTATGCAATTAACCCTAAGTACAAAGTGTTGGGACTGTTGACTAAGTTATGAGCTCAAGAAATATTCATGCAAGCTTAGGATACTCAAGAAGATATGTCTATCAAAATTTAAAAATTGTTGCATTGTGTGGATCCAAAAGATACAACCAAAAAGTAAGCATTCCTTCCCTACGTGGAGTCGGTTATATGGATCATAATTCACCATCATGTTCAATCAAGACTCAAGATACATCTATATTCAAGGATAATGTAATACTTGACTTTCAGAGTTTCTCTAGGTCCTCCCAAGTTGATTTATTGAATCCTATGTCTTCTAAAAGGCATCGTGTCCTGTGCACATGTCTGTACCATTTTAAGTGTGTTTCTCTAATTTTCTCGTCTATTTTGGCTACCCCAACATTTTTTTCCAGTACATTCATTACCAATTCTATCTAATTATGTGTGTACAAGGCCATAGTTATTAATGGCACAAGGCGCCACAAGGCGAGAAGCAGCGCCTAGCTATTTTGGCAACATAAGACCTTGATAATTTCTTAGTAAACCTAACCATGGCTTCATTTTTTTTCACCTTGGTGAACCAACTCATCTTCATCTTCCATTAGACCAACCACCCACTCATTGCTTTCATCTATATCCCTCAAAGAGATTATAAAAAGTGAATCTTGAAACCCTAGATGTGATTCACTTAAATATTAAGACTTAAGAGATAGTATTTTTTATTATTCGATGTTATTTGACAAATAAAAAAATATTTTTTTTTATTTCAAACCCTAGATATGACAAACCCTATGGCAGGCGCGATGGCTGGCGCCCAAAGTGAAGTTGTTTAATAACTATTACAAGGACAAGGATGTAATTGTAGCAAACGACAAACCTGTGGAAGTTGTGTTGAACAATCCCGCCTGGATGACCTTCGCATCTATACCCATCTTCTGCTTCGCTCTTTCCAAGATAACCTCTTCAATCGAACCCACACTAACAAGAACAAACACTCTAACCTCCTTCTTCTGCCCAATACGATGGGCCCGATCCTCTGCCTGCTGGTCCATCTGAGGGTTCCAATCACTGTCAAATATTATAACAGTGTCTGCAGTTTGTAAATTCAGACCAAGTCCTCCAGCTCGAGTGCTTAACAGAAATATAAAGTAAGGTGAATCGGGGGCATTAAACTGTTTAAGAAATTCGCCTCTATCACCCGTATTAGTAGTCCCATCGAGTCTGAGAAACTGATACCCTTTTAATGATAGATAATCTCCAAGTATGGTCATAAGACGAGTCATTTGGGAGAAAAGAAGAACTCGATGCCCAGCTCTATGAAGCTTGGGGAGTAGTCGATCAAGAAGCTCAAACTTTCCTGATGACCTAACTATGTCCTCACTCCGTTGCATAAAGTAATCCGTGAGAAATAGGTATGGGTGATTACAGCATTTCCGGAGCTGCATTGTCAGGTTCTGTAGACCTTTGGAACGACCACTACCTGCATATTCGTATTATAAGAGACGTAGCCATCTACAAGACTGATTAATTGAGGGGGAAATAGTTTTTTAGTCTTGTAAGTTATTTTGATTTTAGTCTTGTTGACTTTCACGAATTGAAAATAGTCCTACAACTTTCAACTATCGACATTTTGGTCAGGTGACCGGCTACAAGAGATAAAACATCCGGTTGACCAATCAGGCTTTGCCACGTTGACAAATTAGAGTGTCACGTCAATGTTTAACAGGATGTTTCACCTTCTAGAGCCGGTTACCAGACCAAAATGTCAAAAATTGGAAGTTATAGGACTATTTTCAATTTCTGAAAGGCGTCAACACTGGTGGAACTGAAATAGAGATAACCTATAGGACTAAAAAAACTATTTTCCCTTAATCGAGAGATCTTAGTGGTAAGGGGAGTTTGTAGGGGAAACTTGAAAGGAAATGATAATGAAGCAAAGCAGTGATCGATGATAATAGCCACGTCGTTAGATAAAAGGAGATAATATAAGGAAAGAAAGAAAAAAAAAAAACCTTTATATTTTAATTTTATCAATTTTAGTCCAAATGTGTCCAATTTTAATCCTTTTTTACCAGTTTCAGTCCTTTTTCTTTTTTACTACAGGATGGAAAATGATATTAACTCAAATCAAGAAGAATGGGAAAAGAGAATGCTCACCATGAGCAAGACCAACCCTTCCCATTTCGGTCACTTGCTGGTAATATACTTTTTGCCATGCAGACAAGTCACACTTTAGTATGACCTGAATTTTATTCGGTAGGTACTTCTCAACCTCGTCTTTTTTCCTCCTCATTATAAATGGCCTAATGACCTGCAAAAATGCAAGCAGAAAATGAGAAGATTAATTAATTAATTAAATGTTGAATTAGTAGCATATGTAAAGAAGCAAGTCATACGTGATGCAGACGACGAATGACTAAGAGCTGTTCTTCGTCTGTTAAGGAGACGTCACATTTGTCGGCAAAGGGGGCATTAAACCACTCCTCAAAGTTTTCAACTGAATTAAATATGCTAGGGAGGAGAAAATTAAGTAGGGACCACAGTTCCTGCAAGCTGTTCTGGATAGGAGTACCGGTCAAGAGAAGTCTCCTCCGTATTCGATAGCTGTCAAATTCAATCAGAGAATCATTTAAAAACTGAACCATTTCATCATTAAGCAATCTTGATACCATTACCAACACAAAAATAATAGTTAGTTGGCGAACCATGCTAGAGTCACGATAAAATATGACTTTAAAATCCCCAGATAAACATAATAAGATGCATTTTTTTATCATAAACCCAAAAGAGGAGATGTTTGTTTTGGGTTTAAAACACTTGGTTTTGGATTTACAAATTTAAATCCTGTTCTACTCAGAGTTTTGAAATCCAGTTTTATAAAACTTCCATTATAACACCTATAAACCTACTAGCACACTTTCAAATACAATAAATTCTCTCTCCTTACACTTAGTATATATCCACCATCATCCAATCATTACAATCAAAACCAAGAACAATAAAATTATACAACATCATTCACTCTTACACACTGATTAACATAAAGTTAAATCTCACCCTTCTCAAAATCCCAAAATAAACACACACCTTAATTATCAGGATTTCACAATCTCCTAGATTTCAAAAAATCCGGTTTTTAAAACCACTTTAAACCCAAAAAAAATATCACCTAAAAGTTCTTAGAGAGCATACCCTGAAACCAGAGTCCGAGCAAGAACACAATCAAAATTCTTAAGTCGATGTCCTTCGTCCACAACTAGGTAGTGCCAGTGAGTTTTCCTCAGAAATGCTTTGTCTCTAATAATAAGATCATAATGTGTAATCAAAACATTAAACTTCCCTTCTCCTGTTAATTCTTCTCTCATTGCCTTTCTTTCATCTTGACGTCCATCATAAAGAATGGCAGAAATGCTGAAACATAGAGAGAGCTCCTCAGTGAAGAAGTATTTATCCACAAACTACTTAACTTAATAGAGATTTCAACCCGTACCTAGGAGCCCAAGTGGTAAATTCATTGACCCAATTAGGCAGGACAGCTTTTGGGGCCACAATCAAGTGTGGCCCAGCCACACCCTTGTTTTCTATGAGATAAGCAATCAAAGCGATGGTCTGAATTGTTTTCCCCAACCCCATTTCGTCTGCTAAAATTCCATTTAGATTGTTATTGAATAGGGACAGCATCCACTGGAGCCCCTCTAATTGATAAGACCTTAGCTCTCCACCCTGAAGCATTGCTGGTTGCTCGGTCACCTACAAAGTTCTTGTCGGGTTAGATTAAATCTGTTAATAAAAGAATCTATGAATAATATAATTAATGTCAATTTTCAGGATCTGGCAAGCACATATATATGAAGAAAATTCTTGACCAGCAATCTTGTTTGGTGTGCGAGAAAAGAAGAGAGTTCTAAACTGATGTGTTCGTCATGGACAATGAGTAAAAGGAACTCATGAACAATGGGTAAGGAAAGGTGAACTTCGATAATCATTTCTGATTTGGTGTGATTACATGGAAATCAGCTTTGTGTGTGTATGAGAGAGAGAGAGAGAGAGAGAGAAATTTCTCCAAATTTCTCACAAAATTCCACTGCCAAGTGCTAAAAGATGCAGCCCAACTGCAGTGACGAGATATATAAGAAGAAGCCTACACCCTTATAATAACTATTTTTAAATAATTTTGAATTGTTAGATCTCAGCAGAACTTTGAAAATAATACATGCACCCAAGGAAACACACCACACACCTTCCAAATAGATCCGATATGGAAATATATACCGAAGGTACAAGTTACAAACAAGGCAAATACTTCTATGCACCAGTTGCACTTTGCAACTCAAATGCATTTAAAAATGTTATTAGTTGGTCAGTATTAGTTGTTTTAACAGAACAGGTATTAGTTATTTTCATTGGACAGTATTAGTTTTGCACCATGCAACTGGTGCACCCTGACCCAAGCATTAATATTCACATATTACCTTCTCCTGTATGGAATGCACAGCAGAATTATACTTCCGCTGCCCTTCTAGTAAATCACCCGCCTTTCCTTTATTATCAGATTCATCATCAATCTCTTTGTCTTCTTTGGCAGGTGTATCAGTCCTCGAAGCAGATAACTCAGGCAAATCCGCATCTGAGCCTTCGACGGGTTCGATGCTATCATGTCCAGCATCTTTTTGTCGTTGAACAGCAGCTCCAAGACGAACTAAAAGATCGTTTGTTTTCCCAAGGAGCATTGTCAATCTCTCGTTTTTGCTTTCCTCAACCATTTTCATGTAAGCCTCTTGATCATCAGCTTTCAGAGCTTGGAACCTCATTTTTTCAGCTCGTGTAGCCTTTTGCCTCAGTCTTGCATGCCAAGCCTGACCGAACGCAAAGATTGTAGATCACATTTAAATCAATAAGATATCCAAATGGGGAAGTATGCAAAATAATAAAACCTAACGTTTGAATAGGTTACAAGACTAAACATATCATAGATAGCTTTCCCAACAATTGCACTAGATATGCTGCAATTTCCATATGTTAAGCAACAAAACATAAAAAAAATTGAATAAAAGAGCTAATTTGAAGTTAAGTTCCAGTCAAAACTCATAATATACAACTTTTCCTTGCCTAGTTGCCTTGTCTTTTTTAATACTTGAAACCAATATTCCGTAATCAAAGCAAAGCAGAGAAAAAAATATATGATTCAGAATATTAGCATAAAAAATTTCTACCTCATTAAGGTATCTGCATTCATATAATATTTGCTTGTTTGCATGCCATACTGATTGCTTAAAGAAAGCATGAACAATAATTTGCGAAAATGAGGTCTTGCCTGAACACCATCATTTCTCTGTTTCCGTCGTTTCTGGGCAGCCTGTACTTGAATTTGGAGTTCACGCGCAGCATTAAGTAAGTCAGCAAAGAATTTCCTTTTCCTAGTCTCTATACGGTTCCTCTCTTCCTCCTCAAACCTTGATAACCTCTGCAGCAAAGACAACCAATAAAAAATAGAGTAATCAACTCAAAATCTGTTTCAAAAGGCAACAAGATATATAAGCCTTTTAGTGAAGAAGCTGTAACTAAAAAGCTTTGGGTGACTTATCTAGGAATTAAATAGGAAATTAACCTCTTATCGCAAAATTTATTAAAAGTGAAAAAAGACAACCCTCACCTCAGCCTCTCGTTTCTTCTTCAGAGGATCATCACTTTCTACAGCAAAGGCGTCTCCAATACCATATAAAGAACGACGCAATCGCATCATGCCCCAATCAAAAAGATGCTTCTCGGGATTTGCACAATGCAGACGAAGCCAATATTCAGAACTCACTTCAGAGCGGACTTTGCTCTGGAGCTCAGCTAACTGGAGAGCAAGAAATTTGTTATCGATTAAAAGTAAGAACCATCATGTTTTGAAGTTCACACATAAAACAGCATGATTGACGAGAGGAAAAGAAATTTCAAACAATACTGAAATTTTGCCAGATTGACAGAAATATAGCATCCCTCTGCAGATACTCCCCCCCCCCCCCCCCCCAAACCTCCCCCCATCTCCCCAAATTGACCAACCACTTTCACCCTCTTTTAAATGTCACAGTTTTTGTCAACATAATTTCACAAGATATCTTTATCTTTTAAAAAGAATCAACTCTACCTTCAGTCCGTAAAGTTCAAGCAAGCATCTGGACTGCAGGTCCTCGCCTTTGCTTGTGGGCAATTCTGTTTTTCAAAGGAAAAGTATAAAACACATTTAGCAAGCACATATTTGTATGTTATGATTATAGATAAAGATGTATCAAGACAAAACAGATATTTTAGCACAACATCAGCGCAAACAGGCTAGCACACATATGTGCATGTGCATCTATAGGCGCTGTATATGGCTGGCAGGACCTCATGGGAGTTTGTTCAGTAAATCTTATGTTTATTATTCAGAATCAATAAATTATAGACTAGGAGATGAGATGAAAGTTCACGAAGAAAAGAAAATAAGCTAAAGAAGTCAACTAAGCACGACCAATAAAAAGCCAAAAAAACGACAAATACCACCCTGGAAAGCGATTCACAATACAATTAAATATTAGTTCAAAGTTAACAATTTCATTTAATTTTAGTATTGTTGGAACATCTCATTTAATTACTAAAAAGGAACAAAAAGGCCTTCCCTTCTGATTCAGCAAACTCTTAGTCGTTCTCGCTCATAGCAAATAAAATACGTCGAGATTGTCAATATATTAATATCGATGCTGAAAATTAATATGATAAATTTCTTTCTTTTAGATTATTCTCTAATAAAATGTAACTCCAACATCCATCCAAATTACAAATTTTAGTTTTAAGTATTTTATGAATTGCATTAATGATAAAAGCTTTGCTATTTTAATATTAAAGTTCAAGTACTTTATAATTTATACAATGTAGTAAGTACATTTTATTTATATCAATTTACAATGGTTCTATATGGAATAGGGAAGTGCTTTAATATTATGAATAATTGTTAAAAAAAATGATAAAAGCTTTGAAAATTTTATGAAGCATTTTTAGGTACTTTATAACTTTATACAGTATAGTAAATACATTTTTATTTAAAAAATTATGGAGTTTAGAATGATTATAAATGGAATTCGGAAGTGCTTCAATATTAAAAATTACTACAAATTATGGTTAAAAAAAACATTTGATAAAATTGTAATATTCCTATTTCATTCCTAATATTTTAAAATTATTGCATAGTAACTTCATTTCTAATACTTAAACTATATCTACAAGTTACAAATAATTATTAAATGTAAAGAAAGATGAAAATCATTATCCTTTTTTTTTTTTGCATTATATTATAAATTTTAATAAATTAACAAAAAAAAAAATAAAAATGTTCCAGGGGGCTTGGTGTCTCCCTCCCACCACTTCCCTCCTTCATGGTGGAAAGATCCAGAAAAACCACATACAAGGTCAACCATAGATATCAGGAAATCTTCTACAATTTCAGTGGAAAATAGCAAAATAGAGAGGATCGGGAATACAAGCATATAGATTTATGAGGAAACAACATAAAATGGGCTGTAAATAATGCTGCAAAGCAATTGATTTGAGAACTGAAAATTTTTAGACTTTATGATAAATACCCTCAAGTTCTTTTAACCGATGTTGTACTCGACTCTGAAACCTGTCTTCCTTTAAGTCTGACAATTTAGAAGCAGGCAAACAACTTGATCTCTGTTCCGACACTGCATCTTCGAAGTCCAACATTAACTCATCATAAGTTGAACCAGCAAAATTATTCTGCACCATCATAACAAGATCAACATTAATATACCTTATCAAATTGAAAAGTGAACTTCCAAGGAGAATATAAAAAGAACTGGCTGCACAAATGCAGAAAGTAATCAGAACCAAATCATATCTCATCAACATCAAATCCCATCAATTAGTATTTGTAGCAATTGATACCAAAAGAAGAGATTAATCTTAAAAAATTCCCCCCTCCCCAAAACTTGTGGATGCTAAGTTTTGATCTGTGATAGAAAGTTTAAAATGAAAATTGTGTGCCTTTACAAGTTCCAACATCAATAACCCCAATCATCAGCTTCTTCAGTAATTATAGGGAACAAGAAGAATCACTAAACCATAAACTATATAAATTTCACAAAGTAATTACAATTCACAATTAGAATTAGAATTCAAACAAGCAGCCTCAGTTTATTAAGTATCTTCTATTATTACCAACCAAGCAATGGAAATAAAAATGGGAAACCTCTAATATAATAGAGATGCCATATTCCCCTAAATCAATTACCACAAAACAAACCGAAGTTACTTATCATGAACCAAAATCCCAAACAAATTGAACAACAGAATGTACCTACTAAAAACATCAGTGCCTCAATTTTCATACCTAATCATTGAATTCTTCAGAAGTTTATAGATAAACAAGAAAGCAGATTTTATATCACTACCTCAACCGCAAACCGCAAGTAGACAAATTCTCAAAAAGTTACCAAGAAAATAAAAATTCTACAATTTCCGCTATAACAATTGCATTAATACAACAAATCAAGAAAAAAAAGAGTAAAAATAAATTGCAAAAACCTCAATTCCCATCCAAAATCAATTCAATTCACACTCCACAAACACAAACACACAAAAACACAAATCCACTAACCGTGCGCGACGGAGAAGCCGCCCCGTTGCCAGAACTACCACCACCATCAGAATCAAACTCATCAGCAGCGGCTTCGCCACCGCTCTCAGCTGCAGAATCCTGATAAATAGAGGAAACGGCGTCGTACACGTGTTGGGGCAAGGGCAGGTTGCGCGATAGGAAATTGAGTGCGCAAATCAACGTCTTGGCGCTGCCGAGGGCGCATTCGGGCTCCGGGCAGGGCTCGGGCCGCAATTGCTGCGACGCAGAGGGCTGTTGCTCCGCGACCTGTGCGACCATGGCGGGAACGAAGGGGGAATACGGCGTCGTCGGCACTTTTTTGAAAAATTATATACAGCTTCAGCGGTTTATTTTTACGGATCTAAATCCGAAATTTTGTTGAAAAAAAAAAGAAAAATATTATATTTGTGTTTTTGGGATTTTAATTTGGGGATTTGTGGGGGTTAGGTTTTTCTTTTTGCGGATTGGGGGTTTTTGGGTTAATTAGGAAAATGGCCTTTTATACTGTATGCGGTATAGGGCTGGTGGTGGAATTACGGAAATGCCCTGATGAGGTGTGTAAGACTGCATAGTGAACGAGAATTGAAACAACTGCCGTGATTTTTTATTTTTTTTTTTTTAATGGGAAAAGAAATTTATAAAATATCACTTCTAGTATGTTTGATTATTTTATCGAAGATGATAGTTTTATTTTTATTATTGTTGTATGTGTATATAGGGATATAGTCATATAGGATGCCATATTGAAATGAAAAAGTTAAAAAGAGTAGTCACAAGTCAGCAAAAAATTTATGGGAAAAAAATTTTGATTATCGAGCCTAACGAGTCGAGTTCAAGTAGACTCGTTTGTAAATTGAGTATTTTATGAGCTCAAGCTCGACTCATTTATCAATATAAACGAGTCGTCCCGAGCCGAGCTCTCGAGCTACTCGTTTTGATTAACAACTCTACATGAACGACTCAACATAGTCAGGGACCCTAGGTGAGTCATAAGAACGGTATTTTTTTTAATTACTACTATAATTTTAAATATCAATTAGATGTAAAATTATAAAAATTTATGTATATAATCTTAAATATATTACTAATATATTATTTTTAATTCCTCCATTTTCTACAAGAAAAAAAGTTGGATTCAGTGCTAAAGAACATTCACTTTCAAAGAAAAACTAGAGGGGATTGTTCTTCGGTTACCTGATGCACGAGCTCAGTCCCCTTCTTGATATATACTAAAACGTCTTTCGCCTCGTATAAAAGTCCGAACATGTAGAAAATTGTGAAATTCATGCGTTTATGTTACTTTCTTAATTAAAAAAAGATATAATGAATTTGCTAGAATAGCAAAACTTCACAATTTTTGTTTTACATACAAGCCGAGTCTCAAACATTTGCACATTGCGCATACAATCCATCGGCCCAGCAAGAGAGGAATATGTGGGCCTAATTAACAGTCCATAATATTAGCGCGGATTATGGTGGATTACGTGAGTTTTGAAGCAGTGATGCAACAAGAGCATATAAAAAATGATGAAATACATATAGCATACAAAAATATACATTAATTAACAAGTAACCCCGCGTGTAATGCAACATTAAAATTAATTTTTATTTTATTATTTTAAACATTTTGTCTATTATAAATAACTTTTGAAGTACAATATCATAAATTAATCTTTATAAAATTGCAGAATTTTTAAATAAAGAATTTATATGTATAGAGATAATTCATAATTAGTAGATAAGAGATTTAGGTTAGTTGTAATAATATGAAACTGTAAATTAATGATTAGGCCATACATGAACTCTAAATTAGGTCCATATATTTCTTTCGTACTAAATTAATGACTTGGCCATAAACCCGTTATTTTGACCCAAAAATCATTAATTTGCATTTTTTTTTAAATTTATTTTTTTTTTATTTGCTAAAAAACCTCAACAAAAGAATTGAATAGGTTTCAAGAAACAAAAAGATAGACTTCACCTTTACATATTAAAACATAATAAATTTTAGAAAATTTAATAATTTAAATATTAATTTATATTTAGAATAAAATTAATTAATTAACAAAATTAAAAACTTTAAAACATAATAATATCACTTTCAAAACATAACAAGATATTATATTAAAACATGGGATGGAAATAAACAATATTACATTAAAAAATACCCACAATATGGTCATAAACCCGTATTTAGTAGTTATCATTCAAAACATTTTGATTACACCATAAGATTTAAGTAGTATTACACCATAAGGTGTGGGTCATTAAAAAAAAGCATTAGTTGACCCATTCTTTAATTTTGTTTCTTTCCATTTTTGTTTTAAATTTATTTTTAATTTTTATTTGCTAAAAAACCTCAATGATTGTTTCTACCAAGAATTGAATAGGTTTCAAGAAAAAAAAAAAATCCATAGACTTCACAATCTCTGACACAATGGCGTCCTCGCTTGTTCATTCCTATTCCTCAGATTCATATTAAAACATAATAATATTAATTAAAAAAAATTAATAATTTATTTATATATTATATTTATAATAAATTAGAATAAAATCAAAATTTTAAAATGAGGGTGTTAAACACAAAATTAGAACACTATCAAAGAAAAAAAGGAGAAAAAAAAATTAAAAAAAGAAAAAAGAAAAAGAATGACATAATAATATCACTTTCAAAACATAAACAAAAAATTACTTATTAAAACATAACCAAACTTGATCAGATCTTGTAAATATGAAACATATTCATCTGACTATTTATTTAGTTAACATTTTTTATAACAATATTACATTAAAAAAAATACCCACAATATGTAACCCACACATATTTTTTTAATCCACTAAAAACGACTCTATATTCAATGACATGTTAATGTATTTAGTAGTATATCATGTCAAAACATTAATACACCATGTATATATTAGTAACATTTTTTTTTTATTTTTTACAAATTTTTGTAATTTTTTTTTATCACATTCATAAATACCATCGGTAGAAAAGTATTACACCATAACCTTAAACCCTGGCCCATTTTGTTACCCTACCATGCTATTCATTATCTTCAAGCACATTTTATCACATTAAATGACATCCAAAAAAGATCTTATTGTGCAGTATCTATATATATTTAAGTAGAAACCATCCAAAATTTGGAAACTCAACGCCAAAAAATGATTTATAAATCGAGATTTATAAAAAATATTAACAAATAATAATGGATTGCCCGCGAAAATCATCATAATAATTCCAAATATTAAATTGAGCAAAAAATCTTTCGAATATCTTTGGAAATCTTTGAAACTTTGGAATATCTTTTTTTTCTAATACATCTAATAATCATTAAAATTCAATTTTACGCTTATCCCCAAATTTTAGGGTTATGTATTTTAAAAATTGATTTAAGAATTTTTCAATTTAGACCATTGGTAATTAACGATGGGAGTTATCAGACGGAGATCCATCGATCGTGTCATCCATCAACAAAAATCCACCATCTCTCCAATTGTTATCCAAAGGGTTACAAAGATAATTCTAAAAATTGATTTTGAAAATTTTCAATTTAGACCTGTGTTCAATTAACGAATTACCATTCTCGAAAATCCATCGATCTCCACGCGATTTCTATGCCCGTTTGACAATCTCCCCCGGTGAGTCATGAATTTGGCGTCCTCGCTTTGTCGTCTTTGGTGTTCATTCCTATGCTCCCACTTATATACCTCACCGGAAGAACTACGGTTCTTCCCGCTTGTTGTTCTTCACTCACTTTGTTTGTGAGTTGTTACCAAAATTAGCCACATAATAGTCATGGCTCGAGCACATCACCAAAAAACTTTCGAGAGAAAATAATGCCTCAATCTAGAAACACAAGCAGAATCGAGAGAAAAGAAGAAAGAAAAAATGGTGAAAAGAAAAAATGGTAAGAAGAAAAAAGAGAACAAAGAGAGAAGAGAGAAATAGGAAACAGAAAAAAAGGACGTAGAGAAGAAGAAAAAATGAGAGAGAGAAAAAGGAGAAAAAAAAAAAAAAAAAAAATGAATGAATGAGCGGGTGAAAGGGCCAAAAAAATGGGTCAAACGCGGGTCAAGAATGGATTGAGTAAAGTGAAATTGGATCTCAATTGGAATTTGTATGTATACAAATTTGTATCCTAGACTTTGTCCTAACGAAATTAGTGCAAGATTTATCCCAAAGAAGTTCAGAACAAAAAATTACTTTTGGCACAAACTTTATACACCAAACTTGATCAGATCTTGTAAATATGAAACATATTCATCTGACTATTTATTTAGTTAATTATTTTTATTTATTTAGGTTTTCTGTATACAAGACAATTAGCAATTCTTATTAAAATAAGAGTTGAGCTCTCATGAACTAGATCTATGCTATGAACTTGGATTATTTGACTCATTTCATCAATTTAAACACATTTTTTTAATCCACTAAACTTGACTCGTATCATACTTTGAATAGATTCAAAATGTTCATGATTTAAAAGCAAGGTTCATAGCATGAACCAAGTTTATATAATTTTTTGTCTTTAAAAATGTCCTACTCCAATATGTATCTTTTATATTAGTAACATTTTTTTTTTTTTTTTTTACAAATTTTTTTAATTTTTTTTTATCAACATTCATTCAAATACCATCGGTAGAAAAGGGGCCACCAATTACTTTCAACCTTATTAAATCAACCCTGGTCCATTTTGTTACCCTACCATGCTATTCCAAGCCCATTATCAAGTTGCAAGAGTACATATAACATCCTTAAAATAATTTAACATAATTTGTGTTGTGTGTCAAATTTAGAAAAAGATCTTAATATGTGCAGTATCTATATATATATAAGTAGAAATCGTCCCAAATTTGGAAATCATTAAATTTTCCCGCCAAAAATGATTTCTAAATCGGGAGATGAATATATAAAAAAATATTAACAAATAATAATGGATTGAGATTTTTTTTTTTTTGTAATCTTTATAATAATTCCAAATATTAAATTGAGCAAAAATCTTTCGAATATCTTTGGAAATCTTTGAAACTTTGGAATATCTTTTTTTTCTAATACATCTAATATATCATTATACGTAATTTTCTGCTTAAATTTATAATCTAATGAAATTAAAGATAAACCGGGAGATGAATCTATGGAAAAAATATATTAATAAATAATAAATGATTTGAATAGTTATATTAACTGGTGCTATCCGGCCGGTTCGATTTCCCTGTTCCACTTTTTGTATTCCATTGGTGTTTCATTCCTTTTGGATCTTTAACACATAGACCCAGAGTATGGTGGTCCTTTGGATATTTTTTATTATTCCACGTGTCATCCATCCACACTATGGAATACAAAGTGAAACACCAATTATGGAATAGGTGATCTCATTCCGCTATCCAGCATGCAAACGTTGGACAAAGATAGTGAATAAAAATGGTAATAAATTTGATTGTAAAAACTGTAATAAGAGTGATGTTTTGGCAAACTTGAGGTATAGAGTTAAAGTGCTTGTGATGGATGGTAAGAGCAATATTTCCTTGACTTTATGGGATGTTGCATGTTTAGAACTCTTTGGTAAGAGTGTAAGTGATATGATGAACAATGCTTAAGAGATAAAATCTTTTTAATAAAATATATTATTCTTAATTGATTTACATATTATTTTTTAAATTAAAAAATATGATCTAAATAATTATACAAATTAAATGGGTAAGATCTTTTTAATAAAATATATTATTCTTAATTGATTTACATGTTATTTTCTAAATTATAAAGCATGATCTAAATAATTATAATTATAGAGATTAAAGGGGATGTTATAGCGAAGAAAAGGAGTTGAGAAACCTTGGAACAATAGCACAAAACCCCTAGATTTTGAATAAATCTTTAAGAACTGAACCTAAAACAAAGAAGATGATGAGAATTTTGTTTCAAAAGTCAAAATGTCTCTGAGAAGGAATAAAGAATTAGCGAGTCAATATTTGAGTGATATCTATTATTCGAAAGTATATAATATATATATATATACTGTATATATATATATATAATGAATTGGAGTCGGAGGAAAAGATTTAGAAAAATAATAATAAATTTATAAAAAAATTAATGTAATATATTTTTTTTTTTTTGAGAAATTAATAGATTTGATCATGCTTTTTTTTTTTAATTATATAGATTTGACCATGACTTTATTTAGATTATATAGATTTGATCATTATTTTACTTGGAATATATTACAATATTAAATATATTTTTATTATTGAGATACATGTAAAATTGCAAAGTGAAGATACAATAGATATATATGGAGAGTTCCAAATATGCAAGGAAATATATATATATATATATATATATATATATATATATATATATATATTTCACAAACCAATTTAAAAGAGATCTATTATTGAGTATAAATCATAAAAATCATGACCAATCTAAGTACCAAAGTTTTCCATTATTATTTTTTAATATTTATTCCAAAGATTTTTTTTCTACATTTTTCCAAATATTATTTCTCAATTCATATTATTAGACAGTTCTCGTTAATTGTCTCATATGCAATGTCGATAAACAAGAGCCAAGGACAATCGCTTGCAAACGTTGACATATTTTTGTAAAAATCGATTTTCAGTCATGGTCAGTTCTACATGACAGTTTCGAGAGTCACCAATCACAAGGGCTTGAAATTTTTTGTGTGCGGCAATCATGAGCAATCAACCGAAAAAACAAAAAGTGTGGTTTTCAGAGAGGTTTTTTCGGAATCTGTAGTCATTTTAAACTTCGATTATTTTAACACCACGTTTTTTTCATGAACCTATAGTTGTTATCTACTTTCACTTACATTTCGGCGTGTTTCGAGATTTTCAGTACTTAACGAATGAATTTGATTTAAAATTGTGTATTAAATATGAATTACCTAAAACGTTATTCTTAAAGAGTTTTCCGAAAACCATATTACTCACTATAAAAATAATTGTTCAACTATAGTCGTGCATCACACGGGTTCAATTACTAGTAATAAAAAAAAAAAAAAAATTAGTGTATAATTATGTTCGTCTTCATCATGTATTAAACTCAAACTTTGACAAAGATATTTAAAATTTTCAATAACTGTTTAAGATGTTATACACTAGAGTAGATCTCCTCCATTCACATAAACTCTCTTTTTCAAATGTACATATATATATCTATATAAAAAAAAGTTTTGATCTTTAAAAAAAATTAATGTAATATTTTTTTTTTGAGAAATTAATAGATTTTTTTAATTATAATTTGACCATGACTTTATTTAATTATATAGATTTGATCATTATTTTACTTGGAATATATTACAATATTAAATATCTTTTTTATCAGATACAATCGGAATGATTGGTGAAGATTTGAGATATATATATTAGTTCCAAATATGCAAGTTATATATATATATATATATATATATATATATATATATATATATATCGAAACCAATTTAAAAGAGATCTATTATTGAAAAATAAATCATAAAAATTCAACTAAGTTAAAAATAATTTTTTTTTGATCTATTTTTTTTTTTAATTAAAATATTTCATATATTTTATTAAAATAAAATAAATATGCATTTATACACTAATTTATACATAATTATGCATTTATACATGATGAAGACGAACATAATTAAAATAAAATAAATTACTAAAATACTAAAATTTAAAATAAAATTTAATACATGATGAAGATGAACATAAAATTTAAAATAAATCATGTATAATTATGTTCGTCTTCATCATGTATAATTATGTTCGGTCAAAAATGCATACAATTAGTGTTCGTCTTCATCATGTATAAACAATAACAATACAATTTAAAATACTAAAATTTAAAATAGGAATGATAAAAATTAGGATTAAGTTTTAAATTTTTAAAAATTAAATAGATTCCTCCATTCTTCATAAACTCAATTTTTCAAATGTCATCATTTTCTATATAAAGTGTTGATCTTTAAACCAAAGAAGACCGCTATATCAACCGGATTTGGTGGTTCAATTGGTGGTTCAATCGGTTGGACCCGATCGAACCGGCGGTTTCAACCGTTAAAATGATTTCTATAAAATATGAAAACTTTAAAATGCTAATTTATAATTTTCATATTGAAAATAAACACAATAGAATCATAAAAAATAACTACCCGATTTAAAATAGGAATCCAAAATTAGGATTAAGTTTTAAATTTTTTAAAAATAAATATGACCGATTTTCAACCCAGTTTTTGACCGGTTTTTTTTTTCAACCACAAAAAATAGTTTTTGAGGATAATTGAACCGGTTTCATGGTCGGTTCCCGGTTCAACCGGTTGAACTGGCAGGTTCAATCCAGTTATGAAAATACTGCTTTAAACAATATTTGATTTTTAAGCATGTAATAAATGATAATGCATATGTAAAACAATAACACTTTATATATATATATATATATATATATGTAATAGTGATATTAGAAGAAAATGAGTTCACAAAATCGAGGAGTTCACATAAGTTTTTTACTATACGCTTCCTAAATCACTAATTAAGTATCGGTGAAAAAGAAAATCACAATTTTAGTACGGAAGAAATTTATGGGCCCAATTTATAGTCTATGTTTTAGCCCAATTACTAATTTAGTAGGAAATAAATATGCGGGCCTAATTTACAGTCTATCTAATATTGGAATCTATTTAATTTACATAACCCCAGCCATAATTTTAAAAGGATAATTTGCGAAAAATGTGATTCATCTTTTCCACAAATTGCATTTTAAAATTTTATTTTACGACTTTTTTTGGACAGGTACTAATTTTTAAATTGTTGGAAGAAAAGAACATCATACAAATTCACAAGTAAGCTGTCACACATACGACTATACGAGTTAATGAAAATACTTCACTGTTTTGCCTCCGATTTTGCATTGAGGTCCTTTTCTTACGGCATTATAAAAGTTCAGTAAATGTCCAGCAAAAGTCGAAAGTTCGATTCTAAATGCAATTAGTAGCAAAAATAGGTTATGTTTTTACACTTTATACTTTAAAAAAAAAAATGGAACTCACTCTCCACTGCAATTTGTGGAGCACTCTTACTCTAAGGTACACAGTTTTGTAAGTCTTTAGTCTTAGATAAAAATTTGCTATAGAAAGTCTTAATTGTGCTTATATAAACAACATATACTAAAATGAAGGTCATGTACAATTTTAAAATTTGACACCTTTTTTCTGCACCGCTGACATGACGCACTGACATCGTTTCATGAATTGTACTAATCGACGTGTCTTTTTCTCTCACCTCGGAATATACCGCACATATATTGTAATTCTATCGTACATATATTGTAATTCTGCACAATCATTGTCATTTTGCATATACAAAAATTAAAAAGTGCAGATTTTGTACACAATTTAAAAGGTGCAATATTTTCTAGTTTTCTGAAAATAAAAATTTGAAAGATGAAGGTAAAGTGGGAATGTTTTATATTTTAGAGTGAGACCAAAGTAATTATTTTTTAAAGTAAAACTTTATGACAAATCGCGGGCAATTTTTCTTAGAAAAATGAAACTTATGACTTTCATTCCAAACAAATTTTGCGATAGAAAGTCTTAATTGTGCTTATGTAAACAACATATATTAAAATGGAGGTCATGTGCAATTTTAAAATTCGACACATTTTTCTGCACCGCTGACATGACGCACTGACATCGTTTCATGAATTGTACCAATCGACGTGTTTTTTCTCTCACCTCGAAATATACCGCACATATATTGTAATTCTACCGCACATGTATTGTAATTCTGCACAATCATTGTAATTTTGCATATACAGAAATTAAAAAGTGCAAATTTTGTAGACAATTTAAAAGTGCAATATTTACTAGTTTTCTGAAAAATAAAAATGTGAAAGATGAAGGTAAGGTGGGAATCCCTCTATATACTAATAGAGAGTTTTTTTTATGATGTGTCTTATCTTGTGGTTAATTTGGATGATGTGTCATCTTGAGGTTAATTTGGATGAGAGGTTACATTTTATTGTATTGATGTGTTATTTTTTTATTAGTTTGTAGTAATAGTGGCATACATGTGGTATTTTAATATGTAGTTTAATAAAAAAAATTGCAATACCTAAAGTTTGAACCGTGCACATCTTAGATTATATTTATGTTACTTAGAAACTAAGTTAATCTATAAATTTTTAAATATCTTGAATATTTATTTTATTGAGCATTAGCTTCATTGTATTAACTTTAATTTTATATCTAATATTTTATCATACACCTATTTTGAAAACATCCCTCAACCCACTAATATGGAATTTCTACTGTTTATGTGTCGCATTATTGTGAATTTCGATGACGTGTCGTCTAATTAAGAAATGAGAATTATGTTAAAAGTAAATAATGGGTTTGATTTATAGATAATGATGACATGTCACAATATTATTATTTTCTAATTATTTAGGTATTGAAAGTATGTGTGAATGTTATAAAATGTGTAATTAATATTTATTATTTTATATTTTATTTATTTAACTTTATTATATACTTAATTTATCTTTGTGTAGTTAATTTTTTTATTTTGACTTAATTTAATAGTATAAGTAAAATATTCAATCTAAATGTATTTTATGTTAATATGAATTATATTTAATTATTAATTCTTTAATAATTTATTTTATTTTATTATTACTCTTATGTATATCTTAATTTATTTTATGTAACAAAATATTTTATGTTATAATTCATCCACTTTTTTTTATTAATACATATTAATTAATATATTTTTTTTAAACGTTATTTCATTTTTTAATTTTTTTAATGGATTTATTTTGTTTTAATTTGCAGGTTTCAACTTCATATTAAAAGGGATGATTAATATTTGACATAATAATTTTATTTCAAGGTTTAAGCAAGGTTGTTAATATAAACCTTAAACAATTATTAATTCATTTTAGTGCATTTATGCATATATTTATATGTTTAATTAACAAATATATAATTTAATGGGAATGTTGTATTTTTTAATTAAAGAAGCGCGTAATACGCGTGCATTAAACTAGTGTTTTATATCTTAGAGTGAGACCAAAGTAATTATTTTTTAAAGTAAGACTTTATGACAAATCGTGGGCAATTTTTCTTAGAAAATGAAACTTATGACTTCCATTCCAAACAAATTTTAAAAGAATTAGGGTGTGTTTTGAAACTCTAATGTCTGTTTTAAAACACAATTAGAATAGTGAGAATCACTTATTTTTTAAATTAGTAAAGATTCAATTTTAAAAAAAAATAAGTTCTTCTTAAGTGCTAATCGTGTTTCAAAACACCACTTAAAAAAACTTTTAGAAGCACTTATATTTAAAACTATCTCTCATAAATTTAAAACAAAAAAATTTTTAAAAGCTGTTTTTAAATTTTTAAAACGCAACCTTAATCTGAATGAACTTAAAACCGGTATTTACATTTCAAATATTTCAAAACATTCCATTCAAATATATACTATCTATATAGTGATTTTTTCTTACGCAAATATGACTAAATATAGACTTTTTATTTTCAGCACAACGATGAAAATGATCAAGAGATTCTTGGCGTACGCATAGTGCATAGCCGCACATATCTTCCAAACATGTCCAATCTAAATTCAACACATTACTATCTGCAGCTGTAACACATCTACACAAATATCAACAAATCTTCCATGTTTTTATTTATAACTCCTTAATAATCTCCCTCACTTGTGGGACGTGGGGGTGAACTTAGAGACTCTAATACCAAAAAAATTTATTTCATCTAAAAGTTCGAACTTATAGAGAGATGAAGAATTTTTTTTTTTATAATTCCCTAATAGGCAAGGATGGACCTACACTGGGGCCAAGGGGGTCACTGGGGCCAAGGGGGTCACTGGGCCCCCTGGCCCCACTTAAACTTTTTATATACATATATTTATAATTAAGACACACCTGTGTGAAACATTCTCAAAGTAAAACAGAGTATAAATTGTGTATTAATGCTTTAATATTTTGAAATGAGGGATGCTATTTGTGTTAGGTTGTACCCTATATTATGTAAAAAGTCGTCTCATACTAGTGTTTGTCTCCTTTAAAAAAAGTATTATGTGCATCATGTTCACCGTACACCACTATTACTAGTATTTGTAAAAATTAACACTCTATAAATAAAATGTCTATCTTTAGGTGAGAAAGAAATATGTATAATTCACAATTTAAATATATATATATATATATATATATAAATGTATTCGACTATGTTAATATAAAGATATTTAGTCCAAATAATTCTCGAAAATATATAAAAATTTGAAAGTGTATTTAACTACACTATTTTATAAATTGAGCCCCTCTCGATGAAATTATGGGTCCGTAACTGCTAATATGCTAATAGGCACTTTATTTAGAGTTGAATTTTATAAGAAGTAACATTATGATGTAAGTAGGCGACCAAGTTGGTGAAGCCCATAATAATTTCAGCACTATAGTCAGAATTGAATGTCGGATTCTATGGTGTAAATTTGTAGCCATCATTTTATTTGTGGTGAAATGGTTATGTTTTACTTTATTGAATTAAAGCATTTCAGTATAATCTTAACATTATTTCGATGGTAATGGACATTAGTTTTCACAGTGGGGATATTTTATTATAGGTTAATACCTTCAGCGCACTAGTTTTACTGTTCAGTTTTCACAGTGGAGAATCATTCACCTTAATTATATATATAGGTTAAGTCTTGCACGACTTTAGAAATAAGTTGCATCTTTTAACGTAACAAGTTACATATTTTTAAAATGTACTATGGATGCATTGTGCATTCATATATATATTATTTCTGCAATTAATATTTATATTTATTTCATTTTAATTATACACTAATACTTGGAGTGTATTTTGAAATATAAAAATAATTTTTAAAAGCACTTATTTTCAAAAGCCGTGAGAAAACTTTGAAAATAAGTGCTTCAATTCTAGAAGTTGTTTATAGTGTTTCAAAACACCCTTAGGGTGTGTTTGCATTCTCTATTTTACAGATAAATTTTTTATTTTTTTTTAAGTTTCAACACTCAACTTTTTTAAATTTTAAGTATTTTTCACTATTCATTAGTGCTAAAACATGCCCTTAATCTAGCTATGACTATGATGTGTATTTTTATGTTCAGATTCTGTTTGTCTGTAAACTTGGTAAATTTTATGAATATTATTACGTAACAAAATCAAAATATTAT
The DNA here is from genome assembly GCA_037126765.1 of Stenogyne calaminthoides. NCBI lineage: Eukaryota > Viridiplantae > Streptophyta > Magnoliopsida > Lamiales > Lamiaceae > Stenogyne > Stenogyne calaminthoides. Next base: position 31,053,209 of record JBBCBC010000025.1, on the reverse strand, counting down.
TATATATTGTTATCTAGTTGCGGCCAACATTAAACTTAGATTAAGTGGGGCGAAAATGACAGATTTAAAAAATGATTAATATTCCCTGTTTTGAGATGCAATTCAAACTAGTATCTGTCTTTCTGGAAAGCTACAACCTAGTACCTCAATCTCAACTTGTCTAATTAATTAATTTCATGGCCTCCAGAATTAGAACCTAGTATATCTTAATTTATTTTATTAGGGATGTAATTTTTATTTATCTAATTTCAATTTACGTATTTATTCGTACAAGAGACATCTTGTTGAGCGGTCTATTCATTTAGATAAATAACTAGTTCAAAACAGTGTTTACGAATTACGATGAACTCTATTTTTTTAATATCATTGTTATGTTTATATGGACGATTATTGTTATACATAAATTTTATTATTATTATATATAAAATTATGACTGTTATAAATAAGAGGTTGTCATTTTTAAATTGAAACTATACATTATAATTTTGATTCCCTTAAAATTCTAAATATATCTCTAATTGCTATGTATGTACGTGAAATACCGGAGATCACCATAATAAAATAAAAAATTGACTATAAAATTAAAGAATTACTAATGTCCTAAAATCAAAACCAACACTAACTGCACACAAAATCGAGATTCGAAGACAAATTTCGGGCAAAATTTGGAAGGTAAGATGCATAATCCAATAACAATTTACAAATTACAAGTAGATCTCTTTATATACTCTTTTTTTAAAATATTTTTTTAATAAGGGATAAAAGTTCATTATGTTTCCCTATTCCATTTATTCGTTACAACACTTTGAAAATTACCCCATTCACCCAAAATTAAGCTACATATTACATCATATTTTACGCTGTAACACCTATTAATAATTTAATTTGAGAATAATAGAATTTTGATTTCATATTACAGAAATCAAAAGCCAGCCAATATTTTATATTTTCGAATTGTTTGATTTTACCCAAATTATTCAACACGCTTATCGTAAACACTCTATCCATATATTTCACCTATCGATATAACATAAATATATTTAACTTAATTTTACGCATAGGTGGACTTTTCGATTTAAAAAATAGAAAATGTGAATAACATACTATTAATAGAAAGAAAAAGGCGGCACTAACATGGTGGTCAAAAAGATATGCTACGCCCATGCATGAACTGGATTCTGTTGCCTCTATTTAATCATCCCAAAAATATAATAATAAATAATACTATATTAATTAAACAACACCTAAAAATTTCAATTTGCCAAATTTTCGAGCCCAATCAACAATAGGCCCAACGTGACGTATGCAATTTAAATATTCTTCCAAGTTACACCTTTGATTTAAATAGTTAAATTATTATGGAAGCAACAGAGATGGATCCTGATGCAATATGTCCATCCCTATCCAATTAGGGTTTGGTACATGTCATTACTTAGGTTGTAATTAATTGGAGATAATTAGGCTGTTCATAATTGATTTAAGGCAAAATCTTGTATATATTCAGGTGCACAGTGCACTCATAATGCATTTTAAAATCATGCAACTTGTTATAGTGAAAGATTGTTGAGGGAAATTAAATAAATATATTATTCCCGACCCTCACTACAAGCTCGAGCTTTTAGATGAGACGAAATTATGCAGAAAATAAATTGTCTCCTCGCAGTCGTCCGTGCATTTTTTTGGGATACTGTAGTGCACACAAGGGTTTTCGGTGTTTCGATCCTGTTTCCGCTAAGGTATTCATTACTCGACATGCTCAGTTTGACGAACAGGTCTTTCCCTTTTCAGGCCATACCCCTACACAGTCCAAAGAGCTAAGCATTTCGAATTTTATTGATATGAGTTCATCTCCGTCTCCTGTTGCTAGTGACTCGTCGCCTCCCTTGCTTCAGCCTTCGTTGAGTCCGTGTCGCCTCTGTCTTGACACGGACCTGCCAGCTTCTGCACAAAATCCGCCTATGCAGCCCGCTCCAATGGCACCGGTCCAGCCATTGCAGCCTGATCCACAGCCTCCCGCAACCCCGATCCACCAGGTGACCCAATGCACGAGCCGACCAAAGAACCCGTGGGCACCCCCTATCCAAATTTCGCCCACCCCATGATCACTTTCGAGCTAGGGCAGAATTTTTAAACCAAGGTATCCTGTTGATATTGCATCCATTTGCTCTTCTTTCAAGACTTCGTTGCCTCTTACGAGCCTAAGGGTTTTAAATCGCCTCTAAATCTCCTCATTGGGTCCTTTGCCATGCAAGAAGAAATTGATGCACTTAATGAAAATCACACTTGGGATTTAGTACCGCGTCCGCCTAATGCCAACATTAAAACAGTCTAAATGGGTGGAGTCTTCCACATGAATCGAACCCACCATCTAAAAGCTCGAGCTTTTTAGATGAGACGGAATTCTCCTCATGGTAAAGTCGAGCCTTTGATGGGGTTCGATTCTCATGGAAGCACTCCACCCATTTAAATTTTTTCACTGTTGGGCCTCCTCCGAGAGCAGAGACAATGATTCGCCCCACGAGTGAGGTGGAGTGTTGAGGAAATTAAATAAATAGATTATTCCCACCCTCACTACAAGCTCGAGCTTTTTTAGATGAGACGGAATTATCTCATGGTATCGAGCCCGTGTTGTGGGTTCGATTCCGCGGAAGCACTCCACCCATTTAAATTGTCCACTCTGTTGGGCCTCCTCTCCAGAGAGCAGAGACAATGATTCGGCCCACGAGTGAGGGGAGTGTTGAGGGAAATTAAATAAATAGATTATTCCCGACCCTCACTACAAGCTCGAGCTTTTAGATGAGACGGAATTCTCTCAAAGATGCAATTTATTTACACCAAATCATATATCTATTAATATAAAAAGAATAGTTGTACGTTCATTGTAAATAAATTTTATCTTTCAATATAACAAATTATATGAGTTTAAAATGTATTATAAGTGCAAGGTGCATTTAAATTATTTAATTTAAAAACTTTTCAAAGTTGGTGCGTTTTGATTTTGGTTAATTTTAATATGCGAAAGATGACGACTCAGACATTGCTGCTTAATTTGTGGAAATCCATTAATTGAAATTAGTCAAAAGCGTGTCGCATCGCATGCTGTTTGACAATTTTAATTAAGCGTTGAAATTCTGAAGTTAATTTCTTTGGCTTGTGGAAACATATACATTTGAATGAAGAATGAATTTCGTGAATCTTGATTATATGTACATTTTTGCACCGTGAATTTTTAGGTAACTTTTTTTTTCGTCGATTTCTTTACTCGAAAATGAAAAGGATAATCGTATAGGCAAGGGGATTAAAGTTTAAAAATAAAAACCTTTAAAATAAATTAACTCCAAGGATTTGTGAAGATTTTAAAATCCCTAAGTATTACTAATTAATATGGAGTTTTTTTGTTGATATGTCGTCTTCTCATTTATTTTGATGATGTGTCATATTTTTAAAATGTATATATCTAAGTGTCATTACATATTAAATTACGTGGAATGATAATATTGAATTAATTTAAGATATTTGGGATTATATGTAAAAACATATTATTAAATTTAATTTATTTCTTAAAATCAGCTCATCAGCTCATTATCTTGATTCAAGATTTTAAATGAATTAGCCGAATTATCGAAACAATTATATTTAAAATTCCGAGTTTATATTTAGAATATATTTAACATTCTTGAGACTCTAAGTATTCATAGAGTTAAAAATTAAAGATGTTTAATTTCTTTTCTTGATAATTTAAGCTTATTCGAGCTATTTTGCGATGCGGCGATTCTCTCTTTTGACATGTAAATATAAAAGGGGCAAAAAAAGGGCGAGGTACAAAGTGGAAGTGGAAAAAAAAATATATAAAGAAAAATCAATTTTTTTTTCTAAAAGTCAATTTTTTTTTTTTTCAAATAAAGTGCAATTTTTTATGTACCTTAGAGTCACAAAATATTGCATTTGTACCTTAGAGTCACTACTCCCTATTTTTTATACCTCAGAGTCATTGCTTCAATATAAAATACGTCAAAACTTATACATTTATAAAAGGAAAAAAGATAATTAAGCAAAGACAGGGCGTAATTGATGCTAATTAAATTGTCCTTTAGCTCTAAGTGGTGTGACCTAATATATGCTTAAGCTTGCTAATCACAAGCTTTTGGCTGTACTTTTCATATTAATAAAGGAATTTAAAAAAGCATGCTCGTTTAGAGTCGCCAAGAGTTAAATTCGGTTATTATTTATTTATTTATTTATATATTTATTTCAATTGTTAATGGAATGCAATTAGGACCACATTAATAATTTACTAGTATCACTGTATCAGCAATTAAATCTCAAAATTTTCATTGTTGGTCCTTTTCATCAATATTACTTTTCACTAGCTCTTAGGGTAGCCACTAGCCAATACCTTTCTTCCTCAATAAATAACCTTTTCTTTTTTTTGACAAATCTAATACTTGTATTGTTTAATTTTTAAATATTTTTTGTTGGATGTAATCACATTCAAGCATGTACATTTATTAGTTTAATTTGAGTGGATATATATATATATACACTTTTATTTGAATGCTACTTGAAATATCGACATCTGAAAATTGACAAAAAAATTATGTGAATCCTGGACCCTTTTTTTTATAATATCATTATTATGCACAAAAATTATCACTGTTCAAAAAATAAAGTATTTTTTAAAATAATAATATTTTTTATATAACAGTAATAATTTTTATATATAATAATAATAAATATTATGTATAAACCTGATTCACAAGAATGTTACTCCTCAAAATTATGCATGAACTTACGTGGTTATCAATCGAATTGGGAACAGGCAACTTTTCACTAAGCTCGAGTAGTTTTATTCATTACATTATTTTTTTAAAAATCTTTTTAAACCCAAATACTCATTTCAAGTCGTTAAAATTAACAATAATAAAATCTAATTATCAACTATAAATGATAATGATTTTACCGAGTTGAAATGAGAATTTGGGGGATCGAATTTTTTTTTTAAATTTATTTATATTCCTTAGGTTGTTGGTAAGCTTTTCATACGATTTGCTACACATGCAAATGGGTTCGAATTACGTACATCTTGTAGTATAAAATACCTAATTCATCATATATATATATATGATACTAGTGTTTAAATTTTTTATAGTCCTGTAACTTTGCTTCGTTTTGAAATTGATCCCAATTATTTTGACTTTTTAATTTGGTCCGGTAAGTTATCAAAATTTTTGAAATTGGTCATTTAACCTGTTATAGCAGGTCACCAAATAGGTAACCGCCACCTATGTAATTTTTTTTTTTATTAATTTCAAAATGTCACCTAAACTTTTTTAATCCAAATAATTTGTATCGAGATTTTTTTTCGTATTTTTTTAGGAAGAGAGAATGATTTTCTGCGTTTATTGATTTAATTTTTTTATTTCTGGGTCAGTTTAGACCCAGTAAATCGACCTAATTCGCTTTGTCTTTTGATATACAAATTATTTTAAACCCGATCTAAATTATTAGGATTAAAAAAGTTCAAGTGACGCTTTAAAATTAACGAAAAAAATAAAATAATTACATATGTGGTGTTTACCTGCTTGGTAACCTGCTGCAACAGGTGAGAATGACCAATTTCAAAATTTTAGAAAACTTACATGACTAAAATCAAAAAGTCAAAACGATCGGGGCCAATTTCAAAACGATACAAAGTTACGGGATTACAAAAAATTTAATCGTTGTATGATATATCCAACTAGCTACATATGCATATAAGATTTAATAATATTGTATTGATCGTTACAGGCTACGTGTTTGGAATCAACCGTGTTAGGGAGTGTTTTCAAACACTAGTCAATAGTGTGGAAGTACTTTTTTGGGAAGTTGGTCTCCCAAGAGAGATCCAAAACACTCCTTTAATATCGAAGAATGACGTCCTCACAGTCAGTTTCCTTATCTTTTAGGACACCAAATTTATGCTTTTATCAAACCACTATTTTAACTATTAGGCAATGGATAATTCTACAAGATGTTGATATTTGTAAATGTGACTTAGATATGATGATTAAATGTTAAATAAAGGATACTTCACGTCAGAATCTCAAGAATATTCCTCCTCCATTGTTGAGATATTTTCGTTTTTAATTTTAATGATAATAGAACACACGCAACTGAAAAATATAAATTAATAGGTTAATTTATAAAAATAAATTACGATCTATCGAATATTTATCAATTATGTAACGTCTAATTTTTAAATTTTACAATTTAACATAGGAACTAAATTTTTATGCAATTAACACTAAATAAGTTGAATAAATTTTGTCTTTCATCTAATAACTCGCGTAAAGTCATATGAGAGGGAGCGTGAAAGAATTTAACCCGGAGTAGGTCTCTTCTTCACAAGTGCAATATTGTGCAATTTAAATGTATTATGCTAAAATATGTAATTAATTACACTGAAACATGCATGTAATTTGTATCAATAAAATGAATTGTATAGCTCAATATAAATAAGTTTTATAATTTAAAAATACACTTGAATCATATTGTATAACTGCCCAATTGAGTCAGATCGTGTCTTAACGAAAGACACACAAATCTTCTTCAAAAAAAGAAAAGGCACACAAATCTTCGAAATATACCTCAAACAATATATACCGATGGGTTTTAATAATTGGTGATGCAATAATATACGCAATCTAGCTAATTCATGTTGAAATTATGATGTGACAAAATGTGATGTAAACATAGAGTTAAATGGAGTACGCTTATAATTAGCAAAAAAGCGTATCAATAAATCCAACCTTACAATAATTCTTTGGACAACGACAATATTGATTATCGCTCTGATACCATATTAACAATCTAAACAAGATTGATTGAAAGAAAAAGAAGAAACTTTAATAAACTCAATAACCGTTTTTGGATGAATACAAAACGAAGAAGATAAAGAAGATGAACAGAAAAATTGAATAACAAACCTAATGTCTATGCTATTTATAGAGTGGGAATACAAAGACTTAATTCTAACTAATTCTCCCTCTCTTAGCACTTTTAGTAATACAAATAAAAGGAAGTAGCAACTCTTATAAGTGAAGTTGCACTTTTACTCTTTAGAGTAATCATACACAAACGCCCTCTCCAAAAATAATAGGATACGAAAGAACAATAATCTGAGTTTTAATTTTAAAATACAATAATCAGATATATATTTTATGAAAACAATACGCTTAAGAATACGACTTTATGCATGTTGTATATATTATGAAATTCACCTCAACACAAACAACTTATAACTTGTAATATTTGAAATCGAACTCCATAAATAATTTAATATCTGAATTAAGTTGACTTATTTGATTTTAGAACATAGTATTTGGTTTTAGAAAATAAATAAACAATGCACACTATACAAACTTAACAACAATCAAGAATTTAAATTGCAACAGAGAATCACATATGCTTCGTCATCGATTAAGAGTTTACATGCAAAAAGATTTTAAAGGACGTATACATATTAAATTATAATAAATGATCTCGAATTTAAATTTATCTATTTAATAATGTAGTTTTAATAAGACAGATCATGCCAGCCATAAAAATATTCTACTTGACTTCTCCTTAATTTAAGGGGTACTACTTTTTTTTTTGAGAAAAGCTCTAACAACAAATTTCTAGGAAATACGTTCGAGAGCTAGCGACAAAACTTGTCGAGGAATATCATCCCCAACCCAAGCTTGAGGGTGAGGAGACTTAGAAGCGAGTTTCGCCAATTCATGTGCCATGAAGTTCATCTTTATGGGGCAATACCAAATGCCTTTCACTGAGGTGTTTAAAATGAGTTGCCGAGCATCTTTTATAACTAGTTCTTCAATGCCTTTGCAGTAGTTCTCAGCTAACAGGGAGTTGATAGTGTCAATGGAATCAGAGAAAGTTCGAACTTCTCCCTGGCCGTGCATAATCCAGAAGTTAACAACATCTTTAATCGCGTGGAGCTCAGCTGCCATGACCGAGCCTGGGGGGTTGATTCTACGGAATCCATTGGCCCATAATTTTCCACCAGGATCAAAGATCGCGAACCCAATCGCGAAGAACATAGCAGTTTCATTAAAGGCAACATCGACCATGAGCGCAAAGTGTCTAGAATTGTGGATGCCATCAGGAGGGGCGAGTTTCTTTGAGAGAGGTTGGCACGCCGAGCCAGTGCTGCTTAATGCCCGGTGGTAGGATTGCAGGAGAGAGTCCGTCCAAGAGGCGGAAATGATGGGGATGGGAGAGGAAGATGGTTTCTTGTTTTTGTGTATGAGGTTGCATCTCTCCTTCCAAATGCCCCACATTTTCATGCAAAAGGATTCGAAGTCTTATCGGTTCGAGCACGACTCAATAAGCTGGAGAAGGTCCAAGCTCAGGGTCACCCGTGCTTTCTTGATATCAAGCCACCAATCCGAGTTCTTACACACGTTTGCTTCACGGCATGACAAAAAAATATACCATGATTAAAATCAGCCCAATTAAAGCCACAAATAGCACACCAGGGTCGCACGACACGTGGTGAATCAGAAGGTTAACTTCAGTGACAATGACATTTTGAGACACCTTCCAAATGAAGATTCTAACTTTGGGGGGAACTTGGAGGTCCCAGATCATGTTCCACCACTTGCTCCAGCACAGGGACCGCCAGATGTAAGAAGGGTTGGAGCCAGTGTAAGTGTCCATGATATCTGTATGCTTGAAGTAACAGGCCTTGAAGACCTTAGTGGCCAGAGAATCCGGGTTCATGATCATCCGCTACACTTGCTTAGCCAGAAGTGCTTTGTTGAATGTGACAAGATCTCTAAAACCCATACCGCCCTCATTCTTGGGTCTAGTTAAGGTTTTCCAACTATTCCAATGGACCTTCTTTTCATTAGATTTAGCACCCCACCAGAAACTGGCACACATACTTTCGAGCTAGCCACAAATGGAAGTAGGTATTCTAAAACAGGACATGGCATAAGTGGGGATGGCTTGGATTACAGCTTTGAGGAGCACTTCCCTTCCCCCATCCGAGAAGAACTTATTTTTCCAACTGCCCAATTTCGTAGTGACCCCGGTCTATGAGGTACCCGAATTGAAGTTTTTTGCTGTGAGTAGTGAACGTGGGTAGGCCCAGGTAGAGCTCGTGTCCTTGAAAGACCTGTAGATGGAGGCAGTCTTTGACGTATTGAATGTTAGCCTGTGGTGTGTTTTCGCTGAACGTGATTGTAAACTTACCGTAATTGACCATTTGGCCCAAAGCCAATTCATAAGAGCGGAGACAAGCTTTGATGGAGTCGCAATTTTCCTTCGAAGTCTTGAAGAAGACCAGGCTATCATTAGTAAAGAAAAGATGGGTGATCATGGGGCTACCCTTAGCCACTTTGTGTTGGGATTATACTGGAAAGTATGCTTTTACTTTGTATAATCAAACTGAATTTCGGTCTTATTTACTGAAATAAATTGTTTATCACTGATGCTTTAAATATCATCGAATGTTACATATATTTACTGCATAACTGTTCAATAAATAGTACGTGTTACATTGTAGTTAATTTAGTGATACCCGATCACAGAAGATTAAATTAACAGTCCCTTGTAACCAAAAGTACACCATTCACGACCTAGATGGAAATGAAAAATCCATCGTGAAAGGTTGAAGTGTAAGGCTCAGATTGGCTTGTCTTGACCAAGAGATTACACTAGTGCATGTTTAGTGCACTGAATAGGACCTACAGGAGGACAAATTCTTCAGAACTGAACTAGGAAGAATTAGACCTCAGTGGTTTGTTATTTCTTAATCTCCGTCCCTTAAATAGGATCGCGTGTGGTTAGTAATTATTGCTTTGACTTATTACGGGTAGAGAATCAACGAGATTCAATACTTTATATCTTGGGCAATATTATTGGTCACATGCGATTGCTAAGATTTAATACAGAGAATCGTGTGCAAGTACGCTTGTTCGATTTGCTCCCTTGGGAGGTTCATAAGTTTTATCATACCAAATCTTGCAAGTGGAACTAGTTTCCGGTATGGATAATAATGTTGAACCGTTCCTTAACCAAGGACAAAAGATATTAATTAATGGAAAGCTATTTCAGTGGCTTGAATTAATTAATGGGCTAGATAATCTTAAACACGGGAAATAATAATCGGGAGCCATATTGACTGTAATATGGGTTAAGATGGATAGTGCAATATTAATTATGTAGTGGGATTAATTAATATTTATGGGCTTGAATAATATTGTGGCTCAATATTGATAATTCAAGATCCATTGGAAGGTCCAATCTTAATTCTCCTAAAGGCCCCTCAAGTAGCCCAACATAAAGTCCAATAACTGAAAAAGGTGTTTAAAAATAAAATAAATCTTGTTGCTAATTTTCCTCATTAATTTCGAAAAATATGAATAAAAGGGGAGAAAGATTTTCTTTGAATTTTGTTATGGAATGAAGATATGTATTCTTGAAATACAAGATTATCTCATTAAATTCAAGAAATCTCCCATTTGGTTATTTATATGATATTTTCGAAAATCTTGAAAGAATAAGGGAAATAAAGATTTTCTTGATTTTCTTGAAAATATATTATGGAAGATATGTATTCTTGCAATACAGGTATATCTCATAAATTCAAGAAGATCCAAATCTTGGAATCTTTATCCTTGTTTTTTCGAAAATAACCATATCAAGAGAAGATGAGATTTTTATGGAATATTTTAATTATGGAGAAAATAATAAATGAAATATATTCAAGATTTCTTGGAGATCAAGAAAAGATTTTTCCTCCCTATTCCATGATGAAAAATCGGCCACCACCTCTCTATAAATAGGGGATGAATGTTTCATTCCCAGGTGAACACGAAAATTGGTTTTTCGGAAAAATATCAGCGTCGATAAAATATCAAATATTTTGAAACGTCGACAGATTGTGTATTTTCAAAAAATGTCAATTGTGAGTGTACAATTCCATGTGCTGGAAAAATTAGTAAATTCACAAAGGTGGTGCAACAAATTTTTATTTTCCCTTTTGTTAATTGTTCGCGAGCTTCCTTCCACCGGATTGACGAGCAAGGACTAGGGAATACTTGAGAAGGCTTTTTGGTGTGTTTCTATCGACGAGACCATTGCCACTCCAAGAGGTTAGTTCACGTAAACCCGTAGCAATTCCGCATGCGTAGGATTTATGTGAACTGTTTATATGCATGATTTGTTGTTGAATTATTATTTGAATTAATATATGATTAATTCATGCTTGTAATAATTGTTAGAATTAAATTTGTATTTAATATTCATCTCGAATAGATCCGTGCAATTAATTCCCCAACAACTGGTATCAGAGCCAGGTTTCGGGCTCTGAATTTTAAATTGTAATTTAATTCGTTTTCATTAAATTTGAAATTGGATAGTAGAATTGCTAGATCTTTTTTGCAGGTATCCAATTGTCATGGAATTTAATGTGTTTATTTATGCATGCATATAAATTGTGGTTTTTTAATTCGATTCGTTCGAATTCATTTTGCCTCGTGAGAAAATCCACGAGTAGATAGTCTAGATCTAGGTTTATTTATTTTTATAAATAAATTGTAACCGGATCTAAAACGGAGGCGGAGACGAATAATTAAAAGACGGGATCCGTAATCCCATGGCAGCGTCGTCATGTGCGAAATATGCCAAGGGAGGCACGCCGACGCTGATGTCAAGCGAGCGCGACGGGCGTGGGACAAAACCATCGGACGAGCGGCGCGATCGGCCCAGTGCGCGACGGGCGAAAGCCGCAGACGAGGCACGCGCGGGCGGGCGATCTTCTGGCGGGATGGGCGGACGCGTCGCGGCGACGCAGCGACGCGGTGAGGCGGTCTTGCGGCGCTACAGACGGCGCTAGCGCGACAGATCCGCGTGGTCCCCGACCCTTACCAAGATCTGCCGAAAGCAATCCGCTGGCGACGTCTCGCCGAAGCGCTTAGGTGTGTCTGTGGCGGACGGTGCCGACGACACGGCCGGGGAGTGCAAAGACGTGCTCCCACGACCACGAGTGGTCGATGACGTCATTAGACGTGACGAACCTTTCGAGACGAACGATGAAGGCAAAGAAGACGATTTCTCGAGATCAAGACATGACAAAAATTAACCGTGACAATTGGATATGTATGCCCAATATGTTTAATTTTTTGTCTTGATGTTTATGCATTATTTTATGCTTATTTAAATTGTGTTTAAATTTGCGATGCATGAGAAAATGTTTTGAAAAATCTCACTTTCGAAAATTACTAAGTATGCATAAACAATTAATTGACAATTTTATGGATAGTAAAATTGAATTAATTTTGACCTCCATGATTTATTTATTTGTGGATTCTTTTGGAGAAATTCCCCCCACGGGACGGTCAAAAGATAGCTTTCACATGAATAAATTCCAAATGGATGATTGTGGATTATTACTAGTGGCGACGATGACCCTCCCCACGAGGCTCGTTCAAAGCGAAATAATAATTCTGTATTTAATCATGGTTATTACTTAGGTATAAAATTGATATGCATATACTTCCCCGAAGTCCTTGTCAATTTTATATTGGTCAAGTGGGAGCCAACTATTAATCTAGTATTAAAGGTTTGTAACTATTCTTGTTTGTAACCTGCTTGAATGTGTTTAAATAATGACTCACCCCACGTGACTTATTTAAACTGTTTTGAGATGTTGGCTGATGCATGTTCATATTTTTTTGAGATTTTAATATGATGCATGTGATCGAACCTTGTGATATATCTGTGCTTACGCATATAGTTATTTATTTCAGTTCATCATGTCTCAACCTTTTAATCCACTGTTCATTATACTTAAAGTCAATAGAATAAGTATGGAAACTATATTGATTTGAAATGAAAAATTATAATTGTCCTAACTGCACAAAAGCACAAGTGGATTCTTGACACACCAAAATCAGATGAGCCAACTGACGAGTCAAAAATACGGGACTCGTCAGATCACCTTGCGAGAGATGTCGTCGCTGAAAATGGTGGAGGGCAAACCCGTAAGGGATTACGTCCTCAAAATTGATGGCCCATCTGAACAAACTTGAGGTTCTGAGTGCAGATTATAATCTGGAGACTCAGATGAATTTGGTACTTCACTCTCTGCCCAAAAAGTTTTTGAGCATTTTGGCCTCGCTAGCTGATTTGTTGCAAGCTTTGGTCTCGGCAGAGATGTTGATGGGGCACCAAACTCAAGCTTTAACGGCAAGTGGTCCGTCTTCATCTTCTAGGCCAAAGGAAGGCAAGAAAAAGAAGAGGACCAAAAGCCATAAGCAATCAAACTCAATTGTTGCCAAAGGCAATGGTAAGATGAGGAATGCCGGTGGTGTCAAGGAAAATCCAAAGAGGAAGTGCTTAAGCTGCGGTGAAAGAGGACAATGGAGGTTTGCCTGTTCCAACCTCAAATGGGATGGAAAGAAAGTTAATTCTCACGCACTAGTTGTTGAAACTTGTTTAGCGGCGTATACTTCTCATTCGTGGGTAGTTGATACGGGATCTACTGACCATGTATGTTTCACGTTACGGGGTCCCAGCTGACCCGACAACTTAGTGGCAGTGAGATCCTCATCACACTGGGCGATGCTACGAGAGTGGTAGCTGAAGCAGTGAGAGAAGTGCACCTGTCTTTTGAAGACAGAGTTTTAATTTTAAGAGATGTTCTTTATGTTCCCAGTTTTAGAAAGAATTCACTTTCAGTTTCTAAAACTCTGTTAATGGATACTTAGTTTCTTCTAATAAGAATGACATCATTTCTTGAAATGATGAATGTATCTATTATGGGACATTGATGGACAATCTCTATACAATTAACTGTGTACACCACTCACGAAATGCATCCTATAACACATCAATTGTTTTCGATAAAAGAAAACGTTCATCAAACATAAACGAGACACTTCTATGGCATCTAAGATTGAGACATATTAATCCAAAGAGGATCCAAAGGTTGGTAGAAGATGGTTCACTGGAGTCTCTCCAAGTTGAACCAATTCCAACCTGCGAATCATGTTTGGAGGGTAAAATGACCAAGATGGCATTCGGAGCCAAGGGGACTAGAGCCAAAGAAGTGTTAGAAATCGTTCACACAGACGTATGTGGTCCAATGTCAACCAAAGCAAGAGGAGGTTATGAGTATTTCGTCACTTTTATTGATGACTACTCAAGGTACGGTTATATTTTCCTTATGAAGCATAAATCTGAGACCTTTGAAAAATTCAAAGAATTTAAGGCTCAAGCAGAGAATCATAGGGAAAAATGTATCAAGTCTCTACGATCCGATCGTGGAGACGAGTACCTCAGCGATGAGTCTTTGAACTACTTGTCAGATGAAGAGATTGTATCCCAAATAAATCGCACCTTTAACCCCTCAACAAAACGGGGTTGCAGAGCGAAAAAACATAACTCTTTTGGAAATGGTTAGATCAATGATGAGTTATCGCGGATCTTCCCAAGTCGTTCTGGGGTCATACCTTGGAAACAACGGCTTACATTCTGAACTTGGTGCCATCCAAATCGGTTCCCAAAACTCCCAAATAATTGTGGACCGGGCGCAAGCCCAGTTTGAGACACATGAGAATTTTGGCGGTGTCCGGCCTACGTGTTGGACAAAGGAAGCCAAAAAAATTGGATCCTCGATCGTAATTAAGGTTGTTTATAGGATACACCGGGAACAAAAAGGGTGTATGTTCTATGGTCCCAAGATCAAAAGGTGGTAATAAGCACCCACTTTAGATTTTTGGAAGAAGGCTATATGAACGAAAGAAGACCCGTAGTGAGATTACCTTAAATGAGCTAAGGGGCTAACCTCATTGCTAACCCGTATAAGATGACATACCAAACGACACACTTACACAACTGGAACCTCGTCGTAGTGGGAGGGTTGTGAGATAGCCCGAGAGATTCATGGGGATAGGAGAGTCCTCGGACTTGATTCCCGGACAAGACGAATCAGACCCATGGACATACGATGAGGCAATCCAAGACAAGGATGCAGTTTCTTGGCAAACAGCAATGAAAGCCGAAATGGGTTCTATGGATCATAACAGAGTGTGGGAGCTAGTCGAACCACTTAATGGGGTCAAACCCATTGGTTGCAAGTGGGTATACAAGAGAAAAAGATGACCGGACGGGAAGGTGGAAACCTTCAAGGCAAGGCTTGTGGCGAAAGGTTATACACAGAAAAAAGGGATCGACTATGAGGAAACTTTTTCACCTGTAGCAATGCTCAAGTCCATCCGAATTCTCTTGTCGATTGCTGCGCATCTCGACTTTGAAATCTGGCAAATGAATGTCAAGACGGCTTTTCCTTAATGGAAGTCTTGATGAAGACATCTATATGCAACAACCCCAAGGCTTCATTGAAAAGGTCAAGAACACCTAGTTTGTAAGCTCATGAAGTCCATTTACGGACTCAAACAAGCATCCAGAGATTGGAACCAATGTTTTGATCATGTAATAAAGTCTTATGGGTTTGATCAAAACGAGTCCGAAAGTTATGTGTACAAAAAGTGTGTCGAAACTGCATTGGTATTCTTAGTACTATCGTGATTTACATTCGCTCATCGGGAACGATGTAAAGGTGTTATCGAGGCGTAAGGGCATGGCTTTCAAAAACAGTTTTGATATGAAGGACTTAGGGAGGCCGGCACATCCTTGGGATCAAGATCACTCGAGATCGCAAGAAAAAAATGACAGCTTATCGCAAAGCTTCATATATACCTTTATCTTGAAGCGATTCAAAGATCGCAGATTCCAAGAAAGGCTTTGTACCTTTTCGGGCATGGAATCCATCTATCCAAGGAAATGTTCCCTAAGACACGAAAAGGAGATAGATGACATGAAAGGCATTCCTTATGCTTCTACCGTCGGAAGCCTTATGTATGCAATGTCACACGACGAGACCGGATATCTACTTTCTTTGCGCTGGCATGGTGGCAAGATATCAAAGTAACCCGGAGAAAGAACATTGGACGGTAGTTAAAAACATTCTGAAGTATCTGAAAAGAACTAGAGATAGAATGTTGGTTTATCAGTCAGATAGTCTAATCCCCATCAGCTACACGGACTCGGATTTCCAATCAGACTTAGATTCCGTAAAATCTACCTCCCAGGTAGTGTGTTTTGCATGGGGGATGAGCCATAACATGGAGAAGCGTTAAGCGAAATGCATGCATCGCAGATTCTACCATGGAAGCCGAATATGTAGTCGCTATGCGAGGCGTGAAAAAAGCGGTTTTGCTCAAGAACTTCCTAGTGGACTTGGATGTAGTTCCAAATTTGCCCAAAGACAATCATCGTTTATTGTGACAATCTTTGGAGCGATTGCAAATTCAAAGGGAACCAAGAGCCCACAAGGCCAGCAAACACATTGAAAGGAAATACCATCTTATACGAGAAATCGTTAAGAGAGGAGATATAGAGGTGGCAAAGATCGCGTCAGAAGACAACCTAGCAGATCCATTCACAAAGGGTCTGCCTCATAATACATTCGAGAGACATGTGGAAGGAATGAGTGTCAAGACCGTTGTCAACTGCTTTTCAAATAAGTGGGAGACATTATTAGGTTCGTGTAGGTGACATTATATGTCACGACAGAACTACACGAGACATGATGTAGTATACTTAAAAGTAGACTTTGAGTATAAGTGGGAGATTGTTGGGATTATACTGGAAAGTATGCTTTTACTTTGTATAATCAAACTGAATTTCGGTCTTATTTACTGAAATAAATTGTTTACCACTGATGCTTTAAATATCATCGAATGTTACATATATTTACTGCATAACTGTTTAATAAATAGTATGTGTTACATTGTAGTTAATTTAGTGATACCGATCACGTAAGATTAAATTAATTAATCCCTTGTAACCAAAAAGTACACCATTCACGACCTAGATGGAAATGAACAATCCATCGTGAAAGGTTGAAGTGTAAGGCTCGGGATTGGCTTTGTCTTGACCAAGAGATTACACTAGTGCATGTTTAGTGCACTGAATAGGACCTACAGGAGGACAAATTCTTCAGAACTGAACTAGGAAGAATTAGACCTCAGTGGTTCGTTATTTCTTAATCTTCGTTCCTTAAATAGGATCGCGTGTGGTTAGTAATTATTGCTTTGACTTATTACGGGTAGAGAATCAACGAGATTCAATACTTTATATCTTGGGCAATATTATTGGTCACATGCGATTGCTAAGATTTAATACGGAGAATCGTGTGCAAGTCACGCTTTGTTCAATTTGCCCCCCTTGGGAGGTTCATAAGTTTTATCATACCAAATCTTGCAAGTGGAACTAGTTTAGGTATGGATAATAATGTTGAATCGCTTCTTTAACCAAGGACAAAAAGATATTAATTAATGGAAAGCTATTTCAGCCGCTTTGAATTAATTAATGGGCTAGATAATCTTAAACACGGAAAATAATAACCGGGAGCCATATTGACTGTAATATGGGTTAAGATGGATAGTGCAATATTAATTATGTAGTGGGATTAATTAATATTTATGGGCTTGAATAATATTGTGGCTCAATATTGATAATTCAAGATCCATTGGAAGGTCCAATCTTAATTCTCCTAAAGGTCCCTCAAGTAGCCCAACATAAAGTCCAATAACTGAAAAAAATGTTTAAAAATAAAATAAATTTTGTTGCTAATTTTCCTCATTAATTTCGAAAAATATGAATAAAAGGGGAGAAAAATTTTCTTTGAATTTTGTTATGGAATGAAGATATGTATTTTTGAAATACAAGATTATCTCATTAAATTCAAGAAATCTCTCACTTGGTTATTTATATGATATTTTCGTAAATCTTGAAAGAATAAGGGAAATAAAGATTTTCTTGATTTTCTTGAAAAGATATTATGGAAGATATGTATTCTTGCAATACAGGTATATCTCATAAATTCAAGAAGATCCAAATCTTGGAATCTTTATCCTTGTTTTTTTCGAAAATAACCATAACAAGAGAAGATGGGATTTTTATGGAATATTTTAATTATGGAGAAAATAATATATGAAATATATTCAAGATTTCTTGGAGATCAAGAAAAGATTTTTCCTCCCTATTCCATGATGAAAAATCGGCCACCACCTCTCTATAAATAGGGGATGAATGTTTCATTCCCAGGTGAACACGAAAATTGGTTTTTCGAAAAAATATCAGTGTCGATAAAATATCAAATATTTTGAAACGTCGACAAATTGTGTATTTTCGAAAAACGTCAACTGTGAGTGTACAATTCCATGTGCTAGAAAAATTAGTAAATCCACAAAGGTGGTGCAATAAATTTTTATTTTCCCTTTTGTTAATTGTTCGCGAGCTTCCTTGGGAATACTTGGGAAGATTGACGAGCAATAAAGGTGGTGCAATAAAGCTTTTATTTTCCACCGGATTGACGAGCAAGGACTAGGGAATACTTGGGAAGGCTTTTTGGTGTGTTTCTATCGACGAGACCATTGCCACTCCAAGAGGTTAGTTCACGTAAACCCGTAGCAATTCCGCATGCGTAGAATTTATGTGAACTGTTTATATGCATGATTTGTTGTTGAATTATTATTTGAATTAATATAGGATTAATTCATGCTAGTAATAATTGTTAGAATTAAATTTGTATTTAAATATTCATCCCGAATAGATCCGTGCAATTAATTCCCCAACACTTTGATGTCGTGAAGATATCCGTTAGCCGTTTGAGAGTTGATGATGGAGGAGAGTCCTTGAGAGCAGAGGACAAACAGGTAGGGGAAAAGAGGATCCCCTTGGCGGAGGCCTCTGGCCGACGACTTTGTCGTTGATATTGAAAGAATACGAGACCGAGGTCACACAATTTATGATGAGGTTGATCCATCGGTTGTCGAAGCCCATTTTGGACATAAGGGCCTTCAAGTACCTCCATTCAACTCATTCGTAAGCATTGCTCATGTCCAGTTTGAGGGCGGCATATCCTTGTTTATTCTTTGTATGACGAAGCCAATGCATGCATTCATAGCCAAACATAATGTTGTCTGTAATCACCCGTCCTGGTATGAAAGCACTTTGGTTGGGGTCAATGATATTTCCCAGGACGTTACGGAAGCGGTTAGTGATAGCTCTTGTCGCGATTTTGTAGGCCACGTTGCAAATGCTGATTGACCGGTAGTTTTTCATGGAAGAAGGATCCTTATGTTGGAATTTAGAGGCACGTAATACATGCGCAGCGGAAATTAACAGTTCACCAATAATGAACACGCAATTGCATAACTGAATACGTATAAACATAAAGAGAAACCTTACAGTAAATCATACACATATTTCTCTACTATGGTATCCACGTAATCCCCATTCACGGACTTGCACAGATTTGCCAGCGTTGAATCTGAGACGGAATTTGTTAGGAAAATTCATATTCTAGATTTTATGGAGAAAATATGAATCCTTGTATTATGAATTCCCAAGATCTTATATATATAGGAGAGACCCATCTTGAAACTTAAGCTAACCTGATTAGGAAATAAAATCCCTAATCTTATAAAATAAATCTCTTAAATTTATTTCTCATATATAAAATCTCTACGGATTTAATTCCTATGTCACTAATACACATTTGGGCTTGGACAGCTGATAAAAAATCGTTGTCCAAGAAATCGCACTTGGACAACGGTTTTGAACCGATGTGCAAGATTAGTAGCTTTAGACAAATGGACAACCGCCTAATATATTTTAAAAAAAAAAATCAATTTTTAAAGACGGACCACCAAGATCTATATATATAAGTCACCAAGTCTCCCAATTAATTGAGGCAATTATTCGCCTCCCATGGGGACCTAACACGGGACCTTAGGCGCCTGAGCGGGATCAATTCCGCCGCACTTCAACTTTTGCAATTACTTAATGAAATTAATTCTATATGTTCTAAAAATCGTTTTTTTCTTACAATTTTTTTTTAAAATTCTTTATTTCAATTATCTTATTTATTAATTCAATCACATTTTTATATAATAATTTTTTTTTATATAAATTTAAATTAAATTAAATTAAATTAAATTAAAGTTATATTTTTTACTTGTACTTTTTTTTTAACTACCTTTCTTTTTTTAAACTTGTAATACTTTTCCTTTTAAACAATTAATACTTTTCTATCAAAATAAATAATATTTTTTCTTTAAAACAAGTAATACTTTTTCATCTAAACAAAGTAATACTTTTCTTTAAACAAGTTATACCTTTCTATCTAAACAGGTAATACTTTTCTATTTAAACAAGTAATACTTTTCTATCTAAACAAATAATACTTTTCTATTTAAACAAGCAATACTTTTCTATCTAAATAAGTAATATTTTTCTTTAAACAAGTAATACTTTTTCATCTAAACAAGTAATACTTTTCTTTTAAACAAGTTATACCTTTCTATCTAAACAGTAATACTTTTCTATTTAAACAAGTAATACTTTTCTATCTAAACAAATAATACTTTTCTATTTAAACAAGCAATACTTTTCTATCTAAATAAGTAATATTTTTCTTTAAACAAGTAATACTTTTTCATCTAAACAAGTAATACTTTTCTTTAAACAAGTTATACCTTTCTATCTAAACAAGTAATACTTTTCTATTTAAACAAGTAATACTTTTCTATCTAAACAAATAATACTTTTCTATTTAAACAAGCAATACTTTTCTATCTAAATAAGTAATATTTTTCTCTAAACAAGTAATATTTTTTCATATAAACAAGTAATACTTTTCTTTAAACAAGTTATACCTTTCTATCTAAACAAATAATACTTTTCTATTTAAACAAGTAATAGTACTTTTCTATCTAAATAAGTAATACTTAGACAAAATTGAATTAATTTATAAGAATATTAAATATTATAGGTATTAATTTATAAGAATTAATAGTGATACAAGTTAAATAAGTGTAATATTATGAATTTAATATTATGAACAAGTTTTACATAAGGGTTTGTGTTAATCTCATTATATAAGACGAATATTAAAAATAAATAACACGAGAATTTAAAGAATAAAATATTTGAATTGTACATAAAAAGAATTTTCAAAAACAAAAAAATAAAACAAAAAAAACAAGCTTTACAAAAAAAAAAAAAAATTCACTTAGAGAGCGGTTATGAACCGCTCTCCAAGCTTTACCTTGGACATCGGTTCAAAACCGCTCTCCAAGTACACTTGCACAAATGATTTATGAACCGTTGTCTTTTTGATCTTGGACAAATGTTTTTAACCGCTGTCTTTTTTTTTTTTTTTAATAGAAACGCTCTCCAAGGGACCACTTGGAGAGCTATTCGAAAAAAGAGCTGTCCAAGTGGAGCTCTCCAAGTTCAAATGTGTAGAAGTGTGTATATCAAATCTCTACGGATTAGATTCCATATATATTAAATCCTATAATAATATTCCATATATTATTATTGGGAATCTTATTTAATTAAATCCAATTTAATTAAACATTAATAATAATTAATTCCAAATTAATCTATTATTAATTAATTCTCAATAAATTAAAAAGGGGTGTATTCAATTGAGATTCTATTGAATTTTTTTGGACTTTAAAAAGTCCGTGGATTTAGAAAATTCATAGATTCCACGCAGAGTTTGGCTGACTTTTTTTTATTGATTTACATGAATTTTCATAGACTTAACAGAATTGTGAAATACATTTTTTTATTGATTTACATGAATTTCCACAAACTCCCGCAAACAATTCATTTAAAATTCTTATCTATTGGTAACATGAAATTAGCCAAAGAAAAACTTAAAAGAGAAATGAACCTGGCTTTAAGAACTGTGCAAAGACGGTCCCAGAATTTCATGCTATCATCTGTACGTAAGAATTTTGAGTTGTTTTTCAAGCCATTGATGCCGATGAGATGCCCATATCCATTACAGTGAATCAATCCGTATAATATATGGCTCTCAAATTCAAGAATAAACTCATCCAATGGAGCATTCCAGTTCTCTTTTGAAGGAATTACTAAATGGTACTTTCTCTTTCAAACAAAATGATGGCCCCATTCTGACAACAAAAATTCAAATCAATTCTACTGTAGAAAATTGAAAAAAGTGCCCAAATCACCAAGAAACATATAAAACGAAATCCAATCAGACAGTTCAACATACGCCAACATTCAAAAACAGAGACAATCGTAAATTAAAAACCCTAGAAAAGCAAGATTATCACGTAATAAAAAAGTCGACCAAATTAAAACCACCTGCTAATTCACAATACTCGCAGAAAGGATTGACGGAGTCCTGAACGGTTTCCTCCAGCGTGTAGAGAGGGAAAACGCCATCGTTTTCAGAGAAAAGTGAAAGGTGCCGCTTCGACGAGCGATGTGAGGGCACCCTGCGTCGTGCAGCGGTGCAAGGCACGGGGGTGAGCGCTGCGTCGTCCGGTGGCAGGAGAACGACGGCGACTGCAGTGGGCGGCGGCGATGGCAGGAGAACAACAAAGTTTTTTTTCTTCTGACCTTTCGTCTTCAGAGTTCTCTAAGAGAATATGTAAAAATCTCCGGTTGTTAGAAAAGATTTTGGAGAGTGAAATCTATTTATATTTTTGGAAGAGAATCAAAGAAAATCCATAGAGTATTAAAATTCATAGACTGTTGAATACCTAAAGATATTTTAAGATTTTTTAAAATCCGTATTGAATACCTCAGAATTTTTAAAGACTTTTGAAAATCCGAATTGAATACCTCAGACTTTGAAAGTCTAAAAAAATCATACAGACTCCACAACCAATACACCCCTAAATATTATATCCAATTTAACATTTAATCAATCAATTATAATACGTAAAAGGGAACTACTTGTTGTGTGACCCATATGCCCTCATATATCGAGCGATTAGTCAAATTAACGGTCTTAATTGAACCCTAGACAATAAATCAGACATTCTCAATATATGAGGTACGTTGCGAGAAACGTGCAACTACCTGTAACTGAAACATGGGCTATTACGATTTTCTCCTTTCATTCGCGAATACTCGATTAAGTCTTGAACATGATGAAATGTCTATTCAAATAACTTAATCATATTATCTCTAATCAGTAATTGATCATGTATGTCACACTTAGCCACAAAGTCTAAGTTGACGTGCATCGGACGATGACTTTGATCCAATTATGATGAGAAGATGAGTATTCTCTCTAAATCCACATTGAGAAATGAATCATATTCTAGGCTCAACTACCACGCACATGCACTTCGTGATGAACCCAATCCAAGCCATATCTACCCATGGAAGGGTGCAAGCGTCGGTCATGGTCAAAGTTCATCACTCCACACATGTCGTGCGTATTGACCTCAAGTCAAAGGAGTATCGCATCGCTCCCACTAACCGAGACACCCGTAGACACATATTGTGGACTTACATCAAACGGTTTCTCGGATGGGTATACCAATACCCTCTAAGGTATTTGTGCATCCATCATGAGATACCTAGTATCTCGTAGTAAGTGAGATCTTACTACACTCTCTAAGAATATGATGCAGACCGCACTCCAATCTCAATTGCATCATCAATATCTCATTCTTGATGGTCCATGATCGGGGCTATTTGAGAATCATGCTTAAGCCATCTGAGTTCTCTGTTGGGGAATTAATTGCCCGGATCTATTCGGGTTGAATATTTAAATACAAATTTAATTCTAACAATTATTACTAGCATGAATTAATCCTATATTAATTCAAATAATAATTCAACAACCAATCATGCATACAAATAGTTCACGTAAATCCTACGCATGCGGAATTACTACGGGTTTACGTAAACTAACCTCTCTGAGTGGCAACCGTTGAGAAAATGGATCCCGTTCACACGAACACACCAAAAGTCTTCTCAAGTATTCCCTTGTCCTTGTTCAACAATCCGGTGGAAAGAACTCGCGAACAATTTAACAAAAGGAAAAATAAAATTATGTTGCACCACCTTTGTGGATTTCTAATTTTTCCAACACATGGAATTGCACTTGGATATGAAAAATTCATCCCCTATTTATAATACTAGGGGTGGCCGATTTTTTCATTAGGAATAAGATGGGAAAATATTTTCTTGATTTCCAAGAAATCTTGAAAATATCCAATATATTATTTTCTCCATAATTAAAATATTTCATAAAAATTCCACCTCCTTATATTAAGGGGGTTTTTGAAAATATCTCAATAAAAAGGGAAGAAACAGGATCTTTGATTTTTCTTGAATTTATGGGATAATCTTGTATTTCAAGAATACATATTCCATAAAATCTTTCCAAGAAAATCAATAAAATCTTTTCTCTTTCTTCCTTTATTATTTTCGAAAATTTTGGAAAAATAAGCAACAATAATTTATTTTATTTTAAACACCTTTTTCAGTTATTGGACATTATGTTTGGGCTACTTGAGGGGCCTTTAGGAGAATTAAGATTGGACCTTCCAATGGACTTTGAATTTTCAATATTGAGCCACAATATTATTTAAGCCCATAAATATTAATTAATCCCACTACATAATTAATATTGCACTATCCATCATAACCCATATTACTGTTAATATGGCTCCCGGTTATTATTTTCCGTGTTTAAGATTATCTAGCCCATTAATTAATTCAAGCCACTAAAATAGCTTTCCATTAATTAATATCTTTTGTCCTTGGTCAAGGAACGGGTCAACATTATTATCCATACCGAAAACAAATTTCACTTGCAAGATTTGATATGATAAATCTTATGAACCTTCCACGGGGGCAAATCAAACGAACGTACTCGCACACGATTCTTCGTATTAAATCTTAGCAATCGCATGTGACCAGTAATATTGCCCAAGATATAAAGTATTGAATCTCATTGATTCTCTACCCGTCATAAGTCAAATCAATAATTACTAACCACACTCGATCCTATTTAAGGGACGAAGATTAAGAAATAACGAACCACTGAGGTCTAATTCTTCCTGGTTCAGTGCTGAAGAATTTATCCTCCTGTAGATCCTGTTCAGTGCATCAGTCATGCACTAGTGTAATCGTTTGGTCAAGACAAGCCAATCTGAGCCTTACACCTCAACCTTTCACGATGGATTGTTCATTTCCATCTAGGTCGTGAACCGCGTACTTTTAGTTACAAGGGACTGTTAATTTAATCTTCTGTGATCTGGTATCACTAAATTAACTACAATGTAACGCGTAATGATTATTGAACAATTATGCAATAAATATATGTAACATTCAATGATATTTAAAGCATCAGTGATAAATAATTTATTTAAGTAAATAAGACAGAAAATTCAGTTTGGTTATACAAAGTAAAAACATACTTTCCAGTATAACCCCAACATACAAAGTAAAAAGCACACTTTCCAGTATAACCCCAACATTCTCATAACCTCAATGACATCAATGACTCATGTGAACACTTTTACGAATAAATGCAAACAATCAAACATAATATTCAAACAAGTGTATTGTCATACGTTAATATTAAAATGAACTATAGTATTAAGTCAAACTGAATATCATCTAGTATTATGTCCTTACAATAGATTGTCTCTAGGACACTAACACTAACATGAAGTCCCCGCCTACAATCCGCCCAAGCGAATCATCTTGGTGGGTTTGTCAATTTTCTTAAGCAACTCCCAAGACTTGAATCTCAAACTTTGATTAGGATGGCCATAAAAACCTGTAAAGTACCAATAATGAGAATTGTGATTAATAAGACAATCAAATCGTGAGGAAAATCTGGAAGAATGCTTTGAGCTTTGTTGTGTTAGATCTTGGAAATGGATAAAGGCAAAATTCAAAGGAGGAAACTTATATAGTATCAACGAGTGGCATAGCAATCCAATTATGTGTCTTGAATAACTTAGAGTGGAGGGCTAGTTGTATTCTTGTCTAGTTTTGTTGCAAACTATTCTTTCATTGTAAGGGTTGAGTACCCCTTGTACTCTCAATAATAAATTTTGGCTTGTTTGAAAAAAAAAAAGTGACCCGCGGAGTAAGACATCAAAGAAACTTTCATATTAAGATTCCAAAACAACACAAGGCCACTACTTGGGCAATTAGGTTCCACACACACACAACCAGAAAAAATGAGAGTAGAACGCCAACTAGTGGCTACTGGATTAGAAATCTTGGATTCAGAAATAAAAAACAAGTCGGGAGATGTGTCTGCAACTAAACGTTGAAGATTTTTTAAAATTGGGAAAACAACAGATAAAGGAATAAACTAGAAGATAAAATGTCAGATTGAACACTTTCCCTTGGATAACTAGGAAAGGTCGAAGAGATTCGCACACTAGAAAGCGGTGCCGCAAATGTCTCACACAAACCCTAACCCTAGTTTCTAGAGAGAGAAATTGTGGAGCGGATAAACTAATCTTGCTTCGTGTAATTAAGGGGTACTTACTAAAAAGTAGAAGGACAAGTTACAGTTATAGTATAATTTATAGTCGTACTATAATCTATAGGGAATATACACATTTATGCCTTTTCTTTTGCTTTACCATTTTCTCCATACTTCAAGGTTTGAACACTCCCACTCTCTCAGTAATGCCATAGACGGAATTGAATAGTCACACAAAAACTTATTAATTATATAATGCTCCATAAATACAATTATATAAGGCATATATTTTGAGAAATGACAATTATTTTGAACAATTAATTTCTCTAGAATGACACCGAAAGAAATAAATTATTTTATATAGTAATTAATTCATAAACCATTCAAATTCAAAAGAGATAAAATCATACTCCCTCCGTCACATAATAACTTGCATACTTTTCTTATTCGGACGTCCCACAATAACTTGCACACCCCTGAAATAGAAAATCCCTTCATAAACTTCATCATCATAATATCCACAATTTTACACAAAAAATATCATTACATTTTGGCCAAATATACACACATTAACTCATTTATTTACTTTATACCTAAAAGTTTACTAAATTATCTCTCAAAACCCTACTCATTACTACACTTTCTTATTATGTGTGCAAGTTAACCGGGGACGGAGGGAGTACTAAATAGAATGAGTTTATTTGAGACCGTCATAAGAATCTCTTTCTGTAAGATGAGTCTATATTTGACCTACATAATATAAGGTCTAAATCAATTCAATCCATTTTTTTTAATTGACAAAAACACATTTGAGATGGTCTTATGCTTGAGACGGAGTACAACCTAGCACAAATCACACACATTCCTCCCAAAGTGTTAAAGCGTCAATGTCCAACTTATACCTCATCTCACTGTGAGACCGTGCAAGTTTGCCTATTTTTAATTATGCGTATTTAAGAAATTAAGTTTTTATAGTCCAGTAATTATTTTGGTCATGTAAGTGTTACATTTTTTTTTTAAATTGATCATTTAACCTGCTGCATCAGATTACCAAGCAGGTAACCGTCATATGTGTAATTATTTTATTTTTCTCTTTAATTTCGAAGCGTCACTTGATTTTTTTTAATCCTAATAATTTTGGTTGAATTTTGGATCGACGAATAAGCGATTTATTAAAAGAAAAAGTGGTGAGCCCAAAAGTGACCCCGTACAAGAAAAAGAGTGTCGCTGGCCCTAAAGTGGCCATGTGATCAAAAAGTACATCGTTAAACAAACAAGCTAACGACGACTAGCAGCTATAGTTTCATATAAGGAGGTTTGTAGGGCATCTTGCATCTTTTTAGTTTTTAGACGTGTATTGTACTCTTGTATTCTCTTGTTATCTTCATGTCGGGCTCGTTTCAGTTTTGCATTTATCAGCTTGCCCAAAGGGTCCTTTGAAGATACCTTGCCTCCAAAGGCCTCTAAGTAGCACTGTTCGACCGGAGTTAGCACCGTCTGCACAGAAGTCACGATCAATGGTAGCCCCGTCCCTATGCTCTGTGCAGAGTCCCCGACTAATGAGCCTTCTTCTCTTTCTTCATCTAGCATGTCCGACCATTTTTTAGAGGTAGGAGTTGGAGAAGTCGTAGAGTTCGAGTCCGAGGCAGAATTACCCTCGGCCAAATTCTCGAAGGAATTGATAGTAACGGGCCCAGAAGCAGCCGAGAGAGGTCGAGAAGGCGAAGCAGGTTTCTTTGGCAACTGCCAGTCCGGGTCATCTAGCTCTGTAGTCTTCCTGTCTGTCTCTATAACCTGGTCGGGTATCTGTCAGTCCATGTGTTCAATAATCTTGCCGCTCACTTAATCTATGACATCATAGGAAGGTAGAGAACCATCCTGTCCAATATCCAACAGCTTTGTATCCTTTGGTGTACCTGAAGTGCTTCCCATGTTGAAAAGGTACTTCTTTTTGTACTGACTATTCTTTTCTAACCCAATTCTTCTGCTTCGTATCCTTTTCCGAGCCATCTCGAGGAGGAGGTTTATCACGGTCATCCTTCTTTCCATCCGAACCCCCGTTGAATTTTGGGTTGGGTTTAAAAATAATTTGTATATTAAAAAAAATCAAATCGGGTTGGTTTATTGGATCTAAACTGACTAGAAAATTAAAAAATAAATCAAAATACACAAAAACCACTCTTCTTTCCTAAAAAATGCGCAGAAAAATTATGATTCAAAATTATTAGGATTAAAAAAGTTTATGTGGCGATTACCTGTTTGATGACCTGCTGCAGCATGTTAAAGGATTAATGTAAAAAAAACTGAGAATTTATCCAATCAAATTTTAAAAATCAAAATTTCAAAACGAAGTAAAATTATTGGATAAAAAAATTTAACCCCTGGATTAAATTGAGGCAAAGATGAATTGCACTCTCATCAACTAAATAAATTATATATATGTGACGTGCACTAGAGAATGTCGACAAGGCTACTCAGTCACATGGATTCTAATTAATGGAAAGTTGGCGCATCACCAAAAAGTTTTTTTCATGAATTTTCTAAATGACAAAAAATAAAAGACAATAAACACTATTTGATAGGTTTAGTGTTTGGTTGATTTTAATAGGTAAAACATACCGACAAACAAAAAGTGATTTTTGGCTTAGTGGGGGATGATTTCATTAAATCTGGGAGCTTTTTTTCTCTTTTAAAATAATGTGCCACGTAATTAATTATGTGTTCTCACTTCTTGTTTTTAATATTAGTTATTAAATTAATTAATAGGTGTGTGTGAATTCTTTATTTTATAGCATTCTTGGGCACAAAAATGTTCTTAATTTTATTTTTGACGTTGCAAATATATGAAATAAAATACTACTATTTATAAATTTTAATTCGAGGAATCCAATGGGAATGTAAAGGGAAAATTGTGGTGATAATAGATATGAATAAAAATATGGCATGTACTTTTAAAGGGGAGTAATGTTTTAATACGTGGAAACCGCTTTTTCACAAATCGTTGTAGTTGGTGTCCGTACTAGACCAAATTGACGTCACATATATATTTATTTTCAAACACAAGAACTTCATCAATATCCTTATAAAGTGATATTATTACCCTTATGAACTAATACTTATAACATTTAATACTGTGATCTCAGTTTAAAAATGTAATTGTATCAATTGATAAGTATAGTGATATTAATTTAGATAAAAACTTGTAACCTGGTTCATGATATGAACTCGGTTATTTAAGTATCACTGTTACATACAAAAACTCTCACTGTTATGTATAAAAACTATAAAAAATAATCACTGTGTAAAAAATGTTTTATATTTTTAAATGGGCCACGAGCAAACGGGCCGGGCTAACCGGGAATTTTCCAGGGTTAGGGCTTAGGTATCTCTGGCCCGTTTAAAACCGGGTCTTTTGGCCCGTAACCGGCTGGCCCGGCGGGCTTAGCGGGCTGGCCCTTGCGGGCTTCAGGGCTGGCCCGACTATTTTTTGTTTTTTTTTTAAAATTAATTTTTATAAGAGGGAGAGGCCAAACCCAAAGTAAAAGAAAGAAGAATGATAAATGATCTTTGTCAATCAAAAAAAATCAAAAAAAGGTCCTTAATCAATCATCATTCCTCACTCTCTTCCAAAAAAATCAAAAAAGGTCCATCATCCACCGTCTTCCAATTAATCATCATTCCTCACTCTTCTTCCATTTTTCCGGTTTCTTCAATCGGCATGTCCCCAAGCCAAGCCATCCATCATCCACCAAAGACCATCTTCCACTCTCCCACCTCAAGATCCATCGGCCACCCACTCTCTCTTCCCTCCATTTTAAAGTTACGCTCTCCTTTTTATTTTTTTAATAGCAAGAATCGAAAATGTTTTAAATTAGGGATTATTGGGGTGTTAATTGTTAATCCAAATTAGGGATTCCACCACATTAAATGTTAAATTAAGATTGTTGGGGGTGTTAATATCTTTGGGATTTTCAAATTTGTCCCCAAAGTAAAGATCTTGGGTGGAAACGATGCTGAATCAAAGTTCACCCACATCTTAGTTTTTCCTCATATCTCACCATTTCTCTAAAGTTCTTTTTCTCCTTCAACTTTTATTTTTTAATAGCAAGAATGTTTGGGAGTCCATTGGAAATGTTTTTAAAAAATTATATAAAGATTATTAAAATCAAAAGTGACTAATTTAATCGTTAACTTTAGTTTTAATTAGGGATTGTTGTAATTGTTAACTTTTCATTTTGGGGTTAAATTTTGAAGGGATTGTTGGGGGTGATTAATATCTTTGATTTTTAATTTAAATGAAAGACAAAATAGTAATCTATTTAATATGTTTGGATTGGAAAAAATAAAAACGATGTGGCTGAAATCAAAGTTTAGGAGGGTACATCGGTTAGTTGTTTGCATTGTCTCCATATCCACACCATTTCTCTACCTAACATCTCTGAGATATAATTTTTTTCCTGACATAAACGTGTTTTCAATCCCTATATATTGTAAAATAAATTAATAAAATTATTTACGGGTCGATATTGACTATATTGAGCTGTCTTTTGAAAAAAGATTAATTCCTAAAGTCCCCTTTGTATTACTTTTTGGATTAATGTTTTTTAGAAAAATATATATAAAAGAAAAGGAAAATAAATATCAAATGTCTTTTTCCCCACGAAAATTCCATCTTTTATTTAATATAAATAGTCACATTTAGTTTTATATACATCCTTATCATTAGCAATTTTCCTATCCACATGAGGTAATGGGAGAGATTGTGCTACCTAATTCAAGTCCAAAGATTTTATTCGACAAAATAAGAAGAAAAATAAACAAAAGGAAAAGAAATGAACCAAGCCAATTACTTAAAAACATGTATAAATATATTACTAATTTACACTAATTTTTTTTTTTATTTATGGTTAGAAAGCGTTTAAATAATATTATTTAAGTTGTAAAACTTTTCAGATATTAGTTATAATTTGTTTAATATCTTTTGGATTTTGTTTCCCTAATCACTAATAAACTTTATTAGATTTAAAAAATAAAAAATGTGATGTGTGATCTTCTAATTACTTTTTATGGTATCGCCCAAATTTTCGATCCTAAACCCTATCTCCTAAATTCAGTAGGGTTAGATTCTCTTCTTAATGGCGTTTAAAGTGAACGCAATGATTAATATGGTGGGCGCTATCAAACTCTCCAAATTTAATTATCTCCCATAGTACAAATCATGCATATGGTGAATGTTTTTGATTTGATTTTGACGGCTCAACCATTGCGGTTACCATCACGACGAATGATGGTTTCAACATCTCTATATATAATTTTATTTCCTGACATAAACGTGTTTTCCTCCATCCCTTATATATTGTAAAATAAATTAATAAAATTAATACGGGTCGATATTGACTATATTGAGCTGTCTTTTGAAAAAAGATTAATTCCTAAAGTACCCTTTGTATTACTCTTTGTGGACATTATAGGGCTTTTTCTTATGAAAACTACATTGAAACATCTTTTTCTTAAAAGATAAGGAATAATAAATATCAAATGTCTTTCGAAAATTCCATCTGCCCCCCTTGGTAGTAGTATGTATATACACATATTGCTACATACATGTGGTATATGTATATACATCCTTATCATTAGCAATTTTCCTATCCACATGAGGTAATGGGAGAGATTGTGCTACCTAATTCAAGTCCAAAGATAACCAACCATTTATTCGACAAAAATAAGAAGAAAAATAAACAAAAGGAAAAGAAATGAACCAAGCCAATTACTTAAAAAACATGTATAAATATATTACTAATTTACACTAATATTTCTTTGTAGTGTAATTTGAAATTGAGGTCTTTTTATAGTTAATAACATAAATTTGATGAGTTGCACATTGAGTATCTATACTCATGATTCGTCCAAACTTTTTTTTTTCGATTCTTCGTCCAAACTTATTAGAAATTAGTATAATATAATATAATTTGTTCAAACCTCCAAACTCAAATCATTATCATCAACTCATCCCTATCAAAAATCGTTATTGGATTGCCACAAAATTTTGTACAAATAGAACATTATCCAAACTTTGAGTAATTATCCTGCGAAATTTGTTCAGATTAAATTGAATTTCTAATCATCTCATATATATTTCACTTAATAATATTAAATATTTCTCGTGGCCTCTATGCTTTTTTTTCATGCACATGCAATAGATCCCTCCGTTCGATGCCTTTGCCACGTGAATGATATTTTTATAATATTCCGTCTTATCTGAAAAGTGAGGATAAAAAAATTATGGATTTCAAACCTTTTCGATTTATTTTTTCTATTTATAGATTATGAGAAAAATAAATTGGCACCTCACTTTTTTTTTGATATATAGGGAAGGAATATTTCAAAAAAAAATATGTGGAGTAATGAAATAAGAAATGAATGATTTTTTTTATAATGAAAAAAGAATGATAAAAATTATGGATAGTATTAATTTTTTCTATTTTTATAGTATGAAATCAAAAAAAAAAAAAGCAATTTATAATGAAAACGAATGAAAAATTATTCAATATAAAAAAATTCAAAAAAAAAAAATAGATAATATTGTTTACTGCTTGATAAAAACCATTAATACTAAGCACTGTTTAGTAAAAATATATAATATTTTTCCCTGAAAACAGCTGATACTATTTACTGAAAATAAGAGATACCGTTAAAAAGGATTGGTGGAACAATTTCAATTTCCGTGAATTCCAAACTAGTGATTTTCCCTAATGTTTGTGTTGGCAAATTAATAATTGTAAAATTCAAGTGGCTCGAAAAGCCAATCTTACATAGGGATTTCCACAAGCACTTTTCGACACTACAAATTGACCCCCATCCCCTCGCTTATCCCTCATTCAATCCTTCTCCACTCCTCTCTCTACAATCCCTAAATTCTCATTCAAAATTTTCAACCAACATTTTCTCACATTCACAAATTCAATTCAATTCAATTTTCAATTCTCAATTTTTCCATATAAAAAAATATGTCGACTATAGTGTGCCAAAATCTCGTTTCTTGTTTCGAGTCCCACCTCACCGAAACCACCACCACCCTAAAGCTCAAAGTGGCGGCGCCGCCACCGCCCACCGCCGCCGATCGCGATTTCGGCAATTGGGGCAATTTCGCCCCTGAAAAAACAGGGGATGCTATAATTGATTACAATAAAAAGAATTACACATCGTCATTTTCAAAATTGAGCCCCAAATCCCTCGAATTGTGCACGGAGAATCTGGGTTCCGAAACCGGCACCGATATCCTCTCCGAAGACGGCGACATTTTCCCATCCCCGCCGGCGATATCGAATTCCGGCGATTTTGACTTTCCGGCGGCGGGCGGGAATGGAAACTTGAAGCGGCGGTCGAGGTACAATCACCACCACGCTTGCCGGAAAATCAACAATTTCCCGCCGCCGTTGACGAGCTCGAACTCCCTGCAAGTGCGCCACCACAGGGAGGGCGGCCGGCTGATCATAGAGGCGGTGGAGGCCCCGTTCAGGAATTCGTATCTGACGGCGGAGAGGAGCGGAGGCAGGCTCAGGCTCTGTTTCTTGACGCCCGCCGGCTCCGGCGCGGCGGAGATAATTAACGACGAGGAAGAACAAATCGGCGAGGAAATTAATGACGCGGATGTGGGGCCCTCTTCGACTGATGACACGGATGTGGGGCCCGCCTCAGTTAATGAGGTGGAATTTGATGACGAAATTAGTTTGGAAATGGAAATGGAAAAAGAGAAATTAAAGAGGGTGAGTAGGTGCAAAGAAGGGAGCCATGGAGGATCGAAAGGATTGTGCAGTAACTGGAAACCGGCTCTATGGGTTGCAACTTCTTAATAATTAAAATAACTTTTAATTTTTTCTTGAATTTTTTTTTTTTGGGATCTGATTTAAAATTATCTTTTTTTTTTGGGTTATTATTTGGGATTTTTCTCTAATTTTATGTTTGATATGGGGTGTGGTTTGGCAGTCATTGTCAGTTACAAGTTTGGATACGAACTTGCATGTTTTTACCACCCCAAAACTCGGGATATTCCAATGATGTAATATTATTATTATTATTTAACTCCAGATGATTTTTTTTTTCTTGAATTAAGAAATGTGCAATTTTTTGAAAGAATTATATTGAAATGGGTTGTAAGAGCAATTCTTGTACCATAAATGAGCTTAAAATAAAATAGCAATACTAGAGCACGTGCATACGACGATAAAAGTGCATACAAAAAAAACGAGATTTATTCAGTAAATATTTGGATAGTGGTTAACAGCATTCATATGAATGTTGTCTATTAAAATCAGATTTAAGAGATTTGCGTCGTAATATCATAACTAAATGGGTTCAAATGTGCATTATGATATGCTATTTTTGCTCTAAATAAACGGAGCCTAAACAAGTGAAACTGATTTTGAGGAAGAAAATTGTGTTTTAAATCTCAATCTAAGCGAGTAGGGAAACTGAATCCTTTTAACGTAGGCCCAATTCTTCCAATAATTTATAACACATTTGCATTACACCGTCCCATATAATTTTTTATCAATTTATATTTACATAGATAGATCAAATGAAAGAAAAATTGCGTTATCATTTCTAAAAAAAATATTATTCAATCATAAACTCTCTTATGAAAATTGTTCATAGTATAAAATTAATATCACTAGTCTCATATAGTGCTATCAATTGTATTTAATATTATAAATAAGTTTCACGAGTGACTTGCTCTTATTCAATTCTTTGACAAAATCTTGTGCTTTATTTCAAAGTAGCATCAAGGACGTTAATTTTCATTTTATTTCAATTCACTAAATATGTCCATCTTTCGACGTCTACGTATATTAATAATACTTAATTTATATTTACATGTTCTAAAATATCAGAGATTACTTAAACACAATATACTGGAATTGAGAATTCTTGGAGTGTTCAGTAACAACTCTGTTTTTCTTCTATTTAATCATTTTATTAATTATAAGTTTAATTTTATCATCTATTCTACATTATTACATAAACTATATATGCATATTTATAATACTAACATTTTATGCACATATATAATATTAATATGAGAATATTTTTTGTGAAAAACTTATTTAAAATAAAGAATACAACGTATAGTGTCTTCGGAGGTTAGAGAAACTATTGAAGAATGTTATTTTATTGAAAGGTTGCATCAAGCATTACCATATTATATATATTAATATATATTACTGTATTAGGGTATCAATTATTGTGCTACATTACGTAAGATGTCACTTTCATTACAAAACGATCGACTTTATGGTTGACTAACTTCATATTCTATTTTTTTTTTTTTTTTGACAGAATATTCTTTTTTGAAAACT
Organism: Stenogyne calaminthoides; assembly: GCA_037126765.1. Classification (NCBI taxonomy): domain Eukaryota; kingdom Viridiplantae; phylum Streptophyta; class Magnoliopsida; order Lamiales; family Lamiaceae; genus Stenogyne; species Stenogyne calaminthoides. The sequence goes on along the minus strand of JBBCBC010000025.1, from coordinate 31,017,500 downwards.
TAAAGGAGAGCTTTTATTCATAAGAAAATACACAAGAGTATATAACTCTCGAAACAAGCCGAAAGTCTCAAATTCACCCAAACAAACGGGTGCAACGAGACAAAAGAAAAATTAAAATCATCTAAAAAAACTCTACTCTTAATAATCTATTTATTTAATTTCCTCAACAAAAAAAAAACATGGACAACCTACTCATCGACCTTCAGAAAGACAAAAGACAAAAAAACATGTCACCATGAAAACCATGAAAATTGGACTCCAATAATTACTGGATCAAGCACCGTCGGCGACAATCCAACGTTTCCCGACCAAGGCGATGCAGTTGGAAATACTGAATGCACAATCCACAGAACCCCAACACATATATTACAAGCAAAAGAAAAAGAAAACCAGAAAGTGCAACCAAGCTTAGAGGGCCGAGCTGGCCACAAAGGCAGTCGGAAGTAACCAAATGTCCGGCGGTGATAATCTTGAAAAAAAATAGCTTGTACCAAACGATGAAGAAGAAGGAAAAAAGATAGAGAGAGGGCAGACCTTCTCTCTCCTATCACGGACAGAATATTCTATCTTCTTCATAGTTGAAAAAAATTGAAGAATGTTTTGGGTTGAAACGGTGTCAAAAGAATGTTTTGGGAGTATTAATGTTTCTACTTTCTATATTAAGTTCTAAATTTATTATTATCCAATTGGGATCATTTCACATTCCCTTAGTTCTAAATTAATTATTATCCAAATGGAATCATTTAACATTCCTTGGTTAATTAAGTTCTAAATTAATTATTGTCTAAATTGCATGGTGTTGAGTGAAGTTAAATCGAGACGGTAAATAATACTAGTATGAATCTAGACGAACGTATGCGGTTCATAATTATTTAAAATGTTATTTACATGCAATATATATTTAGTCTTGCTTGATATTTATATAATTGAATTATTGTAATTAAAAAATCTTAATTTTTTTGAGCCGAACACAAATCGATCTTAAATAATTTGACATTTTTACACTTGTTTCATTTTATTCTTTTACTTATCGACCTTAGGCTTAGGCTGAGCTTTAGAGAACGTGGTCAAATATTTGTGCATTCCATTATCATATATTGGAGTTTGGAACTTTACGGTGTAATATTTGTCGTTTTTTTTTCCCAATTAATTGACTCGCATTATTGTTATGAAATGTACAGAAAAATTGGAGTACTGATTGGTTTGTACTTTGAATTTGGGGAAGTGGGGTGCCTTTAATTACGTGAATTAGGAGAAGTTGGTATATAATTGTTGAACATGGAAATGCATAATCTCATGCATAATGAAGGCCCATTTAAAGTTAAAATCTTGAAACATATTCAATTTTGTCTAATTGTGTGTGGAAATTCATATGATTATTAGAGACAAAATAAGAATCTTTGAGGATTATTTTGTCTTAAAAAGAGGTGGGAGCTGCCGCCCCTCATACGATAATAAAATGCCCAAATATTTGACCACAATAGATTTTTTTATTAATTACACTTTAATGATCAGTCGCAATCATCTGAAAAATTATACTCCCTCACTTCCAAAGAAACGTGCACGTTTACTGTTTTCACGTATTTTTGCGAGCGAGTTTTTTATTAGTATTTGAAATGATAAAATAATTTTTAAAGATGCATGCAATGGATGAGAGGTAGATCTAAATACCCATCTTTAAAAATCACTTTATCATTTGAAATACTAATAAACAATTCGCTCATAAAAACTCAATAAAAAATAGGTATGCATGTTTTTATGGGACGGAGGTAGTACTACTTTAATACTTAATTGTATGACATAAAGATCGAAATAAGTGGGAATTAAACAAATGGAAGTTGTAAACTTTGATGTTAACTATGTTTAAGTAATTATATTATTCCATAGAGATGGGATAATATTGATTATCTAGGTTTAAGGATTGTCCTTTTGGATTATGGGCAATTATGGCGATCGATGCTCACAAAAATTTCTATGAATTCATCTTTATTTAAAATTTAAATGAGAATATAAGAAAAATAATATAAAACGAATTAATTTGACATCTTTCTACAGGATTAAATTTTTAAATGAAATGAATTTTTTTTATGAAATAAGAATTTAGGCCCGCTCACGTTCCCGCTGAAAACAACTCCGCCCAGGAGTGGGATATTAGAGATTCAAACTTAGGATGTGAGCCTTTTTTGGTCTGTTACTGTTGAGGGAAATAAAATAATTGAATTGATTCCCGATCCTTTCTATAAGTTCGGACTTTTAGATGAGACATAATTTTTAATGGTATCAGAGCTTAGGCTCATCCAGATCCTGAGTTCGATTCTCGTGGAAAGCACTCCACCCCATTTAAATTGTTCACTCGTTGGACCTCTTCTCTAGAAGGCAGAGATCCATAGACAATGATTCAACCCATGAACGAGGAGAGAAATTAAATAAATGAATTGATTCCCGACTCTCTCTATAAATTCGGACTTTTAGATGAGATGAAATATTTTTAGATACCGTGACCAAATTTGTCTCGCCAAAAGATCTAAACATAAAGGTGTACAATTAACAATTATGACTTATATATTATTTCCCCAACATAGACTACGTACCCCTGTTTTTCTATAAATTTCTTATCAAAACATATATAATATCACATGCGTGCATGCTTTTTTTTAAAAAATCAAATAGACACTTATAAATTATAATATAAGGGGAGTGATTTGTGGCAATTGGATCGTACGTACACAAAATTTGGACAGAGAAATCACTATCTATACTTGTATTCCATCACGTGATGTTGCCATCTTCGTGGAACCTTAAAACCCTACAAACCCTACCAAAACACATGCAGTATGTTGGGTGCGGGGTCGACGCGATACGAATATAGAAATACAGATTTTAAAAAAATTCAGGGTGCGATTCGGCAAAGATATGTGTACTTATTTATTATTTCATTATATATAATACTTATAAAATATATAAAAATAACAATTCAAATATCATCATCAATCCAACATATAAGACATAATAAAGTTTTCAATTCAATTAAAACAAGCCACATCTTCTGTTCGTTGCTTTGGGTTTAAAAAGTAAGTAAAATAATTAATATTTTCTATTAAAAGTTTGTTTTCTTATTTTAAGTTTTGTGGGTTAATAAGGTAATTAAGCTTTCTTATTTTAAGTTTTAAATTTTTCCCATAATTTTTTTTTTCAAAAATGCCCCAGACGCACCCAAGACGAACTAGATTTGCATTGTAAACGCACCCGGTGCGCTTATCCCTCCACTTTTTTTAAAAAAAAAAAAAAAATTGCCACGTGGCGCATCTGATGCGAATTCCACGTGAATCGCACCCGCACCCACCAAATATTCAATACTGCATTTTAATATTTTTTGGAGAATCCGCGCATTAATTAGAGACACAATATAATTCGACTGCTTCAATTTTACATCTTTTTTACATTATGTATGAGAAATTTTGAGGCTACATTATATTATAATTAATATGAATTTTAATTTATCGTTTTTGAATTTTCCCCGTCGTTCCAATAGTAGTACAACGTAAGCTGAACTACGATTACGAACTTCATTATCAATTTATTTATTTATTTATATTTATATAAAATAATAAATATTGAATCCGAATAAAAGCAAGGAAATCTTGTGAAGATATATATTCGCAGAGTGGTGAATGTGATATATGTTTGCTGAATCCAAGAGTTGCAAGTTGAGGCGTACGGTAAAGATAAGATGTCGAAATTGACGTAAGAGTCGCGTTTCAACGTAGAATGGTAGTACGTTTTTTTTGTACATTTTACTATCTGCAATTTTTTTCCGAAAAGTTTAAAATTTAAATCATGAATATTCAGACCTAGACGTTTTGGAAGCACTTCCTGTATCACTATTAGATTCTTCAATAATTTGAGGGTTTTTTTTTTTTTGAAAACTCAATACATTAAGATTAATTATATAAAATTTCATGATTTTTTATTTTAATTTTATTTAAATTTTATTATGAGTTTTTTATTCTGCAATTTGGTATTCGAACTTTTTAATTGTTGTAATTTTAGTGCGAGCGAAAAAAAATTATCTTATCTAAAAGTTCGAACTTTTAAAAAGTGAATAAAATTAATATATATATATATATATATTTAATCTCTCATTCGTTGACTAAATTCATTTAATCCATCATTGAGAAAAGAACAGTCGAATGAAAATTAAATATGCGTGGAGTTGTTCTTAGAAGGAATTGAACCTAGGATCTGGGTGTAATTTAATATGCACGAAGTAATTGTTTTCAACTGGAATCGAAATCGCATGACGGCATGAGCCAAAAACTCTGCATATATATCAAAGAATTTCATTTTATCTTAAAACTCAAATTAAAAAAAAAAAAAAAATTAATTCATTTATATTATTTTTCGAAAGGCAAGAATATCCCTCGACAACTAATTATGACGTGACAATTTATTAAATTGGAAAAGGAAAAAAAAAAAAAAAAATTCTTATTCATTTTTAAACAAGATTAAATCGACTTATTCAAGATTTTTTAAGCGTCTTAACTATACAAAAAGAAAAACGTGCAACTATTCAAAAACAGAAACATGCAATTATGTTCCCATATTAACAACAGACTTTTTCTATATAAATAAAACGACTTTTCAAAGATAACAAGTTAAGACGCTTTTAAAATCTTATTCACAAATCTTGGCCGGTCATAAAGATCTGAGCCAAAAAAAAAAAAAAAACATACTGTCTAAACGTTGTATTTGCGTCGCCTCCCTTGAATTACCATTGGATTCATGCATTTTGCAAAAAGCATAACTTTCTTTCAAACTTCAGTAAGTGTCAAATTCTAGATTTAGAGTTCCTAAGTCGTCTGATTCAGATTCATCCAAATCTCTATCTTCTTCTATCATGTTCAGCTGCTTCGCAATTTTAAATTCTCGTTCGATATTACTATATATATATATATATATATATATATACACACCAGGATCTTCCAACTGCACATTAAAAGTATAGAATATTATTTTTTGTCCGGTAATTTTTTTCAATTTTTTTTTTGTTTTATTAGTTTTTAAATTTTGATTTTTATCGTATAATTTAAACACTTACGATTTTTTTATTTTGTTGATTTTAAATTTTGATTTCATTCTATAACTTTTAATTAATAAAAATGGGTAAAACTTTGTAAATTACATGATAAAAAAAATTAAAGTCAAAGGATTAAAAAATCAAAATTTTATTTGTTACGGGACAAAAATTAGAATTTAAAAATTAGTAAGTCCAAAACCAAAATGTACCATGTATGATATAATATATATTAGTTCATTTAAAAATTTTGTAAGTACGACAAAAGAATTACATTTTATTTAAAAATTTAAATTTATAGAGACGTAATTAATTCATTTATATTAATTCATTTATATTAATTCTCTATGAAATTATAAATGATAGGTTTAGAGGTGTAGGCATAGGTTTGAGACACTCGCCTTCTCAGTTAACTGTTAAGAATAATTATAATATTAAATGACGTTGAGAGGGTATTATTATTATGTAAATAAAAATTTGGCATTTATTGCATTTGTACAAGAGGAAGGCAGAATATGATCGTGGAATTAGAATATCCATTCAATTCATGATATGCATCTCATCCTTCTGCATTTATATATTCCTTACATTACATAAACATAACTTTCCTATCTTAGATATTTGTCGTTATAAACAACAACTCTACACTTGATTTTTTTTATATTTTAATTAACTTAATACAATACAATACGTTATATATATATTTTTTAAGATAAAAATTTATATGAAGAGATATACTACGTCGTTTGATTTGGATTCTAATTAAAAGATAAATCAACACTCACCTCTCTCAAAATATTAAAGTTAGCGTTAATGTCCAAATTATGTTCCGTTTTACCATAAGACCGTCTCACGTAAATGTGTTTTGTATTTTAATAATAATAGTTGACAACATAAGTATTGAATCTCATCTAATTGATTATTTCAATTATATTAGTGATCATTTCCGCCTTAAAATAAATAAATTGTGATCATTGTTTAAAAATAAATTGTGATCATTGTTTTCAACTCGTGTAATAAATTGCTCCCTCCATCCTAATTATACAAAATTATTTTCTTTTTATAAATATTTTAATTATATAAACTTATTTTCATATAATTTTTTTTTTCAAATTCATTTAATAATATAAACTCCATGCATTAATTTATATTAATTTTATTATTTTCAAATGTCATTCTGATTTTTTCAGTCAAATTAATGATTTTTTATGCTAAAATTAATATTAATTAATAATAATTAAAGATTTTTACCAATAATTATTATTGATTAAAAAATTATTCACACAATATATTTTTAAATAATTTAAAATTTTAATGATCATATTATGAATATATATGAGATAATTGGGGAGGGGTGGGAATAACATAACAACATTTATTATACAAAAATTTTAAAAAAATAAAACGATATTTAAAAAAATGATAGGAAGTATTAAGTCGGGTTATATATAATATAAATTTATTTATCTAATTTAATTTTTTAATATAATTTTTAAATTTTTTTTAAAAAATTAAATAAATCTATATAATTGGGACAAAGAAGTATTACCTATACTTGTGATAAAATCAGGTATATATATATATATATAAAATAACTGATTTTTAAATTAGTTTTTTGAAATACAATATGATATGCGTACCCGCACCTCCATATTCGAGCTGTATATTATCTATCCATTCTGGGCGACTTGTATTTTCAATGTCTGAAAATAAATAAAAAATATTAATATTCTTAGCAATCCTCCAAATTTTGATCGCGACAATCAGAACCGCAACTGTATACCCAATTTGGCTGTCACGATTGTTTTGGGACCAAAACTCGCCCAAATTGTATTTTTCAATTAAGTATATTAATTTGAAAGGTAATTTTTTTTTTTTTTTTAAACTTATGTTAGAGTTAATTTAAATTTCGAATTCACCCGAATTCAATTCATTTATAATTTAAAATTTAAAAATAGTAACAAATTTTAATTTTATATCAATCAAAATACTTAATATTCATGGATTTGCCAAAAAAAAAAAAAAGTCACACATGATTTCTTGATTTTTTTTTGTAAAATGTATTATAAAAAATCACAACTATCAAGATGCTTTTATTTCTTTTTAACAATGTCACATATAATCAATTTAAATTTTCCAAATGCATGCCGAAGATATATTTAAATTATATTATCTTGCTGGATGTGGTAACTAAACCAAAATGACATACACACATGTATATAATAAATTATAATGTATTATGTTTCATTAGTTTCACTAGATATTGTTGCACTTGCATAGTGATTTCGATTTTTTTTAATCAATTTATTTTACACGTTACATCATTAACAACTTTACATTTAAATAATACACAAATACTTTACATTTAAATACAATTTTATTCTAAATTTAAAATTAGAGTAATACAATTTTATTTTAAATTGAGAGAGTCTTGTATGAGACTATTTTATGTATAAGACGGAGCTTCAATTTAATATCCATACCTTATTTCACTTTATAACATGATCGGGGTAGGATTGCAAACCCACAAATTATGTGTTATGTATGTGTTATGAATCTATAGCATACATGAGATCACCTCATACAATTTTTAACCTTTATAATTTAGTTGTACATTGAGTTTGAATCACAAATGGTCTCATAACTTTTACCTCAAATATATTTAGTCTCATAAGTTTTTTTATCGTCGATTTAGTCCCAATAACTTTGATAATGTCCAATTTTAGTCCCAAATCGGCCGGAACAACGTCGTTTTGTCATTTTTATTTAGGGCTTTTCGGCGGATGTTGTGACTGGACTGCCACGTGTATTTTTATTTTTTTAATAGCTGGAATTTCAGGCATATAATTAAAATTTTAAACTTAAAATTAAAACAGAATTGACGGTAAAAATTAGTCAAACACACTTAAAAATACACGTGACAGTACACGTGGCAGTCCAGTCACAACATCCGCCGGAAAGCCCTAAATTGAAACGTCAAAACGACGTTGTTCCAATTGATTTGAGACTAAAATTGGACATTGTCAAAGTTACTAAGACTAAATCGACGATAAAAACTTATGAGACTAAATCTATTTGAGACCAAAGTTATGGGACAATGTGTTATTCAAACTCAATATAAAGTTAAGTTTGATAATTTTTCAAAATACTTGAGTAAGTAATAGTATGTTCGATTCGACTAGAATCATTTATAGCTGGTATACACTACACGTTTGTTTTTTACTTGAGGTGGATGAGGGAAATCCGGATGGAGGAAATCCTGTGAATAGTAATCTGATGTTTGTTTTGTGTTGAATGTGATAGAGGTGGACAGAGCTTTATATCAAATTAATATTTTTTAATTATGATGATGTATTATTTTATTATTGTTAGTTATAGTGTGATAATGATTGTATGAAATAAAAGTGTAGGGAAAGTAGGAGAAATAATTAATTGCTATAAGAAAAGTATAACAAAGAATGAATTGATGTAAGAAAAGTTGTGATGCGATAATTTTAAAGTATAGATGTATAATACAAATGAATATGTATTTAGATGAAGGATGTCATGTTCAAATCCGAAAGCGAAAAGTGGCCGTGATGAGGGATATTTAAGTATTCAACTTGTGAATATTTGTATTGAAAGCTAAATATTAATCGTCGGTGAATGGAGTGTTTGAATTCAAAAAAACATGATTTAGAGGGGTGATGATGATAGACAAGAAGATGGTGGTGAATCAAGATCCAATGAGATTAAACCCTAGCCCTATATGTTTCCCAACAAATGCACATGATAAAACCTTCCATCTTCAACAAGAATGATGGCCTTGATTCTCGAGATTTATTTAGTTGGTTGGTGAAATTAGTCAAAGGAATATATATGTTGGTTAGAATTCGTACACCCTTTGAAAAATGGAACAAAGTGACCAAACTCGATCTTTTCTTGATATTGTAAGTTGATAATGATTTAAATTTCATAAACTCGCATTATTCGTACTATAAATCTGATACCAATAACATTTCTAAATTAATTTTATTATTTTTATAAATTAATATATTTATAATATTTAATGTTAAAAAAATTAGTTTATGAAGGTAATGACATCAGTTGATAAATGTTATTATATTAATTTATAAGTATAATAATATAAATTTTATATTATAAACAAATTTAATTTGAGTTCTACTTTTTAAATTTTTGTTCATATATACTCTAATGAAGAACTTTTCTATGAAACAATTCACCGTGAAATATTAGTGAAAATAGGAATGAGCTGAAAATTCGCAGATCACGGGCGAATTGAACTTGATTAAGTGGATATTTCCTAAAAATTAGTGCAAATGTAAAATAGAAAAACTCGCTCCCAATCTGAGTTATTATATAGATAATTAAATACGTGTTACTGTAAAAATAATTATGTGTTATTACGTGATGATTGAAAAAAATATTTTTACTAATTCAATTGCGTAATCTCGTGATTTGGATCTTTACTTAAGGCGGGTTAGGCACATGTTAGAAGGAGAAACAAATAAAAAGTTAATAAATGGGGGGAGTAGATGGAAATAGAGGGAGTGTTGTTTTGTTCTTATAGTAACACAGATATATACTTATAGTAATACATAATTGTCTTATAGTAACACAGATCTCGAAATGAGTTTTCTACTGTTTTGCCTTTACGTAAATTTTACAGAAAAATATGTTCGACCCAATTTGATCCGCACATGATTTCCGAATTTTTCCCTCTTTGTTTATGAGCTCCTCTTTCTGTTTCACGGATACTTTCTTACCGTAACACATACAAATACTCACAATAACACAATTTTACTCTTATAGTAACACAGTGCTCGAAGCGAGTTTTCCTGTTTTGCACATGCAAATTTTAAGAAAATATCAACTTAACCCGATTCAATCTATACAGAATTCGTAAATTTTTTCGCTTCTCATTTTGACCCGCTGATCATATTTAACTATCTCTAAATACGTGAAATATTTCAGATAAAGGTTTGCCTACTCTATTAATAAATGGTGTATATTTATACTTATTTTATTTTACCTTCACATGTATCTCATGCATGTCGTATATACGAAAGGAACATGAACTTATATGACGTATATACGAATTAATTCGAAATATATTTCATAACGAATATTTCACTTATTTTTTTGAATAATTTGTGAAATCAATTATACTCTAGTGCAAGATTTCGGTCAAATGAAATCGTAGGGTACAATATATTGTGGGCGTCTGTCAGAAATGCATTGATTTGTTAACTGAAAAAATCAATAAAAATTCTACTCCAAATTAGGTTAATAGGGTCCATTTTACTGTCTTCTTTTTTTTTTTCACTTGTCAGAGTTGAGTGGCATCTTCATCAACATATATTTTGCCATAAAAGCAAATCTCCTAATTTCTCTCTCAAATCCAAGAAATAATGAGCAATCCTTTTCATTTTGTCTTTCTCAAAGAAGTATATACTATCAAAAAAGGGATTTCCTAATTAGAGAACAAGTGATGTGTCTTTTAATTCTTGCCTTTGCCCCCATCTACGAAATAGACCCAAATGGATAAGCATCAACATTCTAGTGGACATAAGTCATGAAAACCACGTAACAATACCTAATATTCATCAATAATAGTAATTTAAAAAAAGAAAAAAAAAAAACTCTCCTGCATATGGTCCATATAGAACTTAAAGTTAGTTAACTTGTGTGATTCTTTAAAAGATTAGTTTCTATAACTGGAAAAACTAAATAATATTAGTCCAAGTTAAAAATGTATTAAAAATGTCATTCAAGAAAGGAAGCAGAAAGACCGAAGAGACCATACACGTTAAATTTAATCTAAGTACAAAATAAATAAGGCTAGACCTTGTATACACTATGTATACCGTTAATTTTATAGTGTATTTTTAAAACATACAATAAGTTGGATTGAAATATATAATTTATTTACAATGAAACATGTAACTTGTTTCAAGTATACATGTTTCAGTTTAAATAAGTTATAGTATATTTTAGTACAAGAAATTATATGTTACAAAATACACTATAAAATGTACGGTGCATCTGGTGTACATGAGATCCATTCAATAAATAAAATGACAAATTGTAAAAATAGAACCGATCTTTGTCATTAATTGAACTTTGATGATCAAACTTTCGATTTTTACAGGGACGGGTACCAAACTTTTAAATTGTTGCAAGAAAATGATCTAGGGCAAATCCGAAACGCAAAACAATTGCATGAGAATTGACGAAAATTCTCCACCTTTTCTCCTGAAAATTTGCCTATTATCCTTTCTCGCAATAATTAAAAAATCCAGTACCCGTATTATAGAAATAAAAAATTGAATCCTCAAAATGTAATTAGACACATTTTGTAATCGATAATGTTGAGAAGGGTGATACACCTCAGGATGAACTTGTATTTTTTCTATTTTATCTTTATGACACTTGATTCCATTAATTCGTAAAAAAATTTCATTAAAAACAAAACAGTCGATGCATCCTACAAAATATCGAAATGACCCTTATCACATTTGGAGAATGTGGCCAAACAAGAGCCTCCTTTTATTTTTACCGTTTGTGCAAGATAAATAAATACACTAATATCGGATATAGTAGCATCTATAGGGAAAATGGAGACACCACTCATTCATTCGTTCTTTTTGCAGGCTTTTTGTGTGGGTGTAATTTAGGGTGAAATGGACAGGGATTTAAATTTGTTCAGATAATTATTCAGAAAGAATAATTCGCAAATAAAAGCATAATCTTTGGGTTTGTCTGGCGATGCATATATGTGTACGTCAGGTCATAAGATCCTCATGTTCCTGTGGTTTCAATTTTCTTGGAAGTCAAAAATTCATATCAACCCATTTACCAAATATGTCATCTTGCCTGTTATTTTTTGTTTGAATATATATGCAACTAGAACCTACTTTTCTTTTATTTTATTTATCAATTCATGATCGACTCCTCTCGTTCCACAATAACGTGTACAATTTTTTTTTTGGTTTATCCCGCAATAACGTGCACATTTTTTTAAACGGCAAAACACTTAAAATTTACATACTCACAGTATCATTATAATTGATTTATATAATATCAATAAAGTAAATTTTCTTAATTTCTATGTCCGGATAGGGGTGCACGTTATCTCGGGACGGAGAGAGTATAAGATTACGATAAACTCCGTTAGGTTTGTAACATCACATATAGTATATACTTTTGTTATTTTTATTTAAAGATAAATATTTAATTAACTATTGGAATAAGTAAATTACGATCGATATTAATCTCTTTAATTAGAGAGTAATATCCAGTCTAGCTAGGAATGATTTATTTATGTAACAAATTAATTCGATTCGTTACCGTATATTTTTTAATAACTCGTTATAACTTGTAATGATTAATGGTACAATTGATGATTTACATTTCCTCTAAAATATAATTTTGTCATCTCTGAACTCCAACACTACGAATCATAAAATGCAAGCTCAATTTAATTAGTGATTTTCTTAGGTATTACATCAATTGGTGCAAATGATATATACTTATATGTAATTTGAATATCAAGCGGGGATAGCTCAGTTGGGAGAGCGTTAGACTGAAGATCTAAAGGTCACGTGTTCGATCCATGTTCACCGCAAATTTCATTTTTTATGTGTATTTTCTTTGATTATTTTTTGGGGCAAATTTCATATTTTCTTTGATTATTTTTGTGGGGTTTAATTATATGCTGAAAGGTCCATTAAGACTAAAACAACATTTTCTTCGATCCACGTTCAACTACTTTAATTATATACTGAAAGGTCCATTAAGATTAAAACAATATGTTGCGAGTCCAGAGATAAATTTGAAAAGTAAAGGAGATGGGTACGAAAAGAAAGTTAAAATCAGGGTTTCTTTCGTCAGTAGGAAACCTGATTGAGGAATCTGAGGCTCAGGATCCACCTGAGCCAAATAAGCTGAACGTAGAAACTGAGGCTCAGGATCCACCTGAGCCAATTTATCTGAACGTAGAAACTGAGGCTCAGGATCACCTGAGCCAATTTATCTGAATGAGCAAACTGAGGCTCAGGATCCACCTGAGCCAATTTATCTGAACGAGCAAACTGAGGCTCAAGATCCACATGAGCCAATTTATCTGAGCGAGAATACTGAGGCTCAGATTCTACCTGAGCCAAATCATCTGAACGGCTCATCTGATTGAATGAAGGTTTGGGCTTCACGTAAATGGGCCCAAACATTGAGAATAATTTAAAATATTCTTTATATATTTTAGATTATGTTTTTAAATTCACTAGAGAATATCCACTGTGGGGTGGACCCCAATTGTTATTCTAAATAAAGACCGGCGAATGAATGAGAATATCGAAAATTTGCGAAAGATTTCTCTTCTAACTACCTCTCCTCCTATCTAATTATCTCTCTCCCTATTTCTTCATATCTTCAAATCTTGTTCTTCAAACAATTTACATTATCCGCAATATAATTCCAGAAAACCTCAAAAACATATTACGATCATCCAGAAAATATAAAAAACGTAACACAATATTAAGTTGGGCTTTCAATTGTTAGGGCTCAATAACTATAATACCCAAATTTTGGCGACCCATATGACTTTTTATCTGAAAGGCCATTAAAACTAACAATATTAAGTTGGGCCTTCAATTGTTAGGGCCCAATACCGATAATACCGAGATTTAACAACTCGTACATTAAGTTGGGTCGTTCGTTCTTTTTTCTTAACAAATGAGAAGGCTTATTGATTAAAGAACCTAATTTAAGTGCTATTTTGAAACACAACTGCAAAAGTTAGAAATATATATATATTTTTTAAGCGGTAAGACTCGACTTTAAAAAAAAAAAAAAAAAATACTTCTTATGCATAAATTGTGTTCCAAAATAGGTACTTAATCAATCGAGTTGAACATCACCTTCTTACGTCTTTGGATATAGAGACACTGTTGTGTGAAACCATTTCACAATGAGATGGATTATAGTTTGAAGCATTGACATTTTAACACTTTGAGAGATGTAGATGTTAATTGTGCTAAGTTTACTCCGTCTCATACGAATTTTTGTCATTGAATTAATTATACCAAATGAAAGGAAGTGTAAAATTGAAATTTTTTTTATTCTTTTACTAAAACTTGTAAAAGACCATTTTTAAGAAGAAAAAAGAAATAACAATTCAACTGTTAAAAAATAACACCGAGTAGCGTTGTGTAAATAACAATTCAATGCACTAAAAAATCTTTATAATATAATCTAACATACAAACCAAACATAACATGCCTATTTCATTTCATCATTATTGAGTTTAATCGTGTAAATATTTAAATCAAGCTACACTGATTACACCATTTATCATATGCGATCATATTTATATTCAAGCCAAACTCAGATCACGTATATATATATATAGGGTATGGAAAAGAGTATACAATGCATTCGTTCTTTAAAAATCAACGTAAATCTTACACGTACATCAAAACCTTCAACTCTTCCTGATACCATTGACAACTTACATTTTATTTCCCAGGAGACGCGAACCTTAATCGCTCTCTTTGTCTGTTCAAGATTCGGTCCTTGGGAGACGACGTTTTAGATGCGCCCGATTGGCGCATGAGTTCTGTGATACGAAAATTTCAAGCTTCAGAATAATAGTGAGAGCTAAAAAGAACAGTTATCAAGATACAACTCTAGCTGAAAAACTTCCAAAAAGTTCTAAATAAATATAATAGTCAGTACCATAAAATCTTGCACTTATCTTATTCTAAGTACTATATAGAAATTTTGTTGCTAAAACAATCCAAATGATAATCAAGAAGTCGAATACTGAGCAATTCCAGTTAAGTAAGAAAAATTCTAGGTATACACTTCCCAAAATATGGTAGCAGACTAGCCAGTAGGTACTACATTAAAAGAAGTTGCTGAATTCGATAAAGGGAGATACTCTTCGTTTCATGTTAACTGTCGCTTTTGGGTGTTTCACATAGATTAAGAAAGTCACTTAAAGCACATAATCATTTGTATAGAATGACTAATATATAATTTTTTAGGTATTTCACATAGATGCATGTATCTCAATAAATGAGACATGTCACAAAAAACTAGGAGAAATGGGCAAACTCGGGGAAAAAAATCCTTGTGGAAAAGCAAAAGCGACAGGTACTTCGGAACAATTTTTTTCTCTAACTTGACTGACTGACATGTAAAAATGATACAATTTTAATTCATGTGCAATAAATTAGACAGGACTTGCCTCTTGTCCTTTCGAGCTCTTCATCAAGCTCTTCTTTCCATTTCTTTTGTATCTCAGCAAACCTAGAGCTACAGAAAATCCATTGTTTATAAGTACCAAGAATAGGAGGAGAACAAGATAATCATAAAACATATGCTAAATGATATTGCAGACCTTGGAGTGAGAGGCTCCTTTTGATAATCGAAGGGCATCTCTTTAACATCCTGAGAAACTCGCAGGTTTACATCACCAATATTAGATACTCGTCTGGAAAACCTCCGTGGACTTGAGCTGTATTCTACATCAAGGGCAGTAGAATATCGTCTGCTACCCATCTTGTTAGGCGACCTACTTTTGGGGGGTAAGTTGCAATTACTTGAAACATTTTCCTTGTTACCAATCCCAACAGGGCTTGTGGGCCCAGCAACGTTCAAGGAATTATAAAATTCATAAAGTGGTGTTTGCAGCTTCTTCAGTTCAAAAGCCTGAAGAAATAGCAGCATAGCAAGTCTAAATAAGAATATATTCTCACAGGGACGGGGATTTTCCTGTTTTCCTCGTCAACATAAAATTTAGAGGAAAATGCACAAAATTCAAAATAGGCAATTTGGACATGACTCCCTCTGTTTCATATTACTTGTTGCTTCAAATCAATTGTCGTTTTAGCTATTTTTTCCACATCACTTCCAAATTTACCCCTATATGTATTCCTAAAATGTCTCTTATTTAAAGAAGAATATGTTTTTACACCCACACTTTTAATGTCTAAATTTTATTTTCCTTAATTATATAAAAGTTCTCTAAAACGAAAATTAATGTGAAAGAGAGGGAGCACTCAATATTGTATTTTGTTACTAGATAATTAAAGGTGTAGAATGATACCTTTTCATCGAGGAAGGCTCTGATCTTTGCTTCAGTTTCAACATCATCATCTTCAGGAGACTGCCCTCGTGGAAATGTAAAGCCACAATCCACCTCAGTAGAACCTAAAGATTTAAATCCAGGATCAATATTTTGACCAGGAAGAATCTCCATTCCACTTTCGGTCACCTCGGGACTTTTATCAAATTTGCATGGCCAATCATCATTTGGCTCACACATAGGATTAAAACTCTGCACAAAGAAAACAATGCAGAGCATTAATATTGAATCTTCTGTGGCTGATAAAAATAGTCACCACGCTTGGTGAATATTTGAGATTAAAGACAATATGCCAAATTTCTATAGCCTTTTCTTCACCTGATTACAATCACTAGAAAGAAGAGTATGTTTGAATTTCATGGATTCACCAAGTGCAAAATCGTCAGTATCATCAATTCGACACATATCATCATCCTCAAAGTTGACAGGTTGCCATAAAGATCCAC
Source organism: Stenogyne calaminthoides (assembly GCA_037126765.1). Taxonomy (NCBI): domain Eukaryota; kingdom Viridiplantae; phylum Streptophyta; class Magnoliopsida; order Lamiales; family Lamiaceae; genus Stenogyne; species Stenogyne calaminthoides. The sequence goes on along the minus strand of JBBCBC010000025.1, from coordinate 31,000,831 downwards.
CTTCTAATAAACTGGAGCCACCCAAACTACCAATGTCCTTCAGACCATTACAGGACCTTCTTGCATCTAGGCTCATTCTGCAGCATTAATGCAGCCTCAATTTCAAAAATCAAAATAGGTAAAAAACAAATGATTTAAGAAAATCATAACAAGATGCCAAATTAATTTTCCAAAAAGAACACTTACGACTTATTCATGTCAAACCCACTTGCAGCCACCCGTTTTCCAGAATTGTCCTGTTGATCCAGATATACATCTTGTCACCATGTGTATGTTACATCGCTAACAACATAAATATCAAGAAACAAGCATATTCTTACCACAACTGAAGAGCGACGAACTTGTAATTCCCGACCTTCTCCAGTTACAAATGGATGCTGAGCCATAATAGAAAATCACCAAATAAGAATACAACTACAAATTGTAGTTAAATTTCATGCATGTGGCAACAAGAATGCTTAAGAAACCCAATCCTTAGTACTACCTTTAACAGCTCTGATGCAGTAGCCCTCAGGTCTGCCTCCCTACACATAATTATGAAGTCAAATATGAGATTCGTGAAAGAGGGAAATAATACCAAACTAAAGATTCACATACTCAGTTTAACTTGCTTCAAAGCCAACGCTAACACCGTCCCAAAATGGAAATTAGGCAAAAAATAATTCAAGTATGCACCAAACTTACTTTTGTAAACATTTTAACAGGAAGTCCTTTGCCTCATCAGAAAGATGATCTGGTATTGGTGGATGAGATTTGGTTGTCCCTACATAAAAGAGAGCAGCAACCTAAAATGAAGACAACAGTTAGAATCCAAAGTTACTGATGATAATATAGGAAATGGTCAACCTAAAAGAACAAGTAGCACACCTCCTGATACTGCTGGCTCCAAGGAGCTTTTCCAGTAGCCATTTCAATAACTGTGCATCCAACACTCCATATATCCGCTGAGCTGTAGGTTTTTAATGAGAAAATATTAATATAAACTGAGATTACTTGGATAGCAGTACAACACTGAAACTTTTCCAATGCAAGCAGATATTTGGTGCAAAATCTGCTAAAAAGAAATTCAAAATAGTTGAACAAGTTTCCATAAATAGCTATCAAATTAGCATCACGGTATCACCTGGCATGTGGTATTGTTTAAGATTTTCATTGAAGAAAATGTCCGCAAAGGCCATGCCCAGAACCATAGAAGTGAAGATATTTAATAATAAACTTTTAATATCTGTGCATTCTGGATATATTGCATGCACTAAGTATGTCCACAACAAGCAAATACAAAAAATACTAACTTCACCAGCTATATGAACTGAACAATGTTTTTTACTCACTAGCTATGACCACTCTGAACAATAACTTCAGGAGCCATCCAATATGGAGTACCCTTCATTGATTTGGCACCAGTTATGGTGGCCTGCAGGAGCAATCAATCCCAAATTATGATACAGTTAACAGAAAATTGTAATTGTTAATGGAAAAGGATAAAAAAATACCAATGCTTCAACTTTTTTGGATGCTCCAAAATCAGCGAGTTTAATGCAACCCTTGTTGTCAACAAGAATATTTGCTCCCTGATAAGGATCAAAACTGTTATACTAAGTATTTGAGCAGTTTGGCCTTTGAAAAACTTATGAACGGATTATAAAGGTAAAATACCTTAATGTCCCTGTGCATAATTTTATTTTTGTGCAGGTACTCGAGTCCTACCAACAATTGTTTTGTGTACATTCTGATAACCTGAAATGCATATTCAAAGTATAAATTAGAAAACTTTGGACACTATTATAAGGTTTCACAATTATTAAGTTCCAGGACTTTCATAGTCAAGTGTGCATTGTTAAAGGCACTTGCTTAAACAAAGAAAATGCAAGTATTTTGACAAACATAATGTTGCATAAACTTTAAAAAGCTGACTGCACACAAAGCAACACTGACATCATTTCAGAAGCAAAACACAGATGAATGTGGCTTTTAGCTTCGATATGAGTAATCTCCTAACCATAATTCATATATACTGGAAGTACATATTATTATATACATTATCTGTATCTGAAATATTATAAGCAAAGGTAATCACTTACAGATTCCGGGAAAGACCCGAATTTCCCCAAGAGAGATGAAATAGATCCACCAGGCACAAATTCCAGTAATATATTTAGTGAATCCTCCTCTCTAGCAGTTCCTAGGTATCTCTGAGCAACAAGACAAGATACGCTTAGATCCATGGTTGAACATAACTCACCCATTGATTGAAAAATATAAGATGAGTTGTCTCACCACAATGTTTGGATGTGAGAGATTTTTCAATAGATTCACTTCTTTCTCGAGCTCCCCTATATATTCCTGCCAACTCCATTACATCAGTGAATCCGCCAAATTCAATCTTCTAATTAAGACAGTTAGATAGAAATATTATGAAAATTCATGACATATTCGCATGGAAGGTTTTCCTTAAATCTATTGGAATTGCACAGAAACGAAAACCAGCTAAATCAGAACCATTACTTGTGTTTTCTTTGAAGTGCTATTTGCCCCAATTGCAACCTGTACCAGAAAGACATAAAACCATATAACAAACCAATTATATCCCCACGAAGTAAATATCAAACTCTCTAGTGTCAAAGCAATCGACCTCTTTCACTGCGAGCAACTCCCCTGAATCGAGATTCATTCCCATGTGAACCCTGCCAAACGCCCCGCACCCAATCAATTCCCCCTTTCTCCACCGGATCGGAGGCGGCAGTGCGGCCTCCTTCTTCTTGTCTTCTTCTTTTACAGCTCTCGGTGTCGCTAATCTACAATCCATATCCCTACTGATCGGTGGCTCATCTGCCGTGGCCTCCTCCATCGGCGGCAGTTGATCCTCTTCCTTAGGCGGCGTTCCCCTCGCCGTCTTTGGTGGCGGCGTCGCTATCGGCGGCAGTGCGTGCACCGGAGGCTTAGCAACCAGTCCGATTCGAGATTTCCGAATGCTCGACCCGATTTTATCCACAAATCCCCCAAATCCGGCCGATTCTTCGCTGGGAGGTTTGAAAACTAGAGATCGACGAACAGAGCCTATGAAATCTTGCATCGCCGGAGAGAAATGCACTGCAAATTGGCGAAACTTGGGAGAGATACTGTAGTAGTGAGAGAAATTTTAGGGCTTTTTTGCGACTTTATTCATTTCAGTACAGAGTGGGGTGAGAGAGAGGGGGAAACGAAGGTTTGAAAATAAAATAATTAAATTTTTCCAGAAAAAATATAAAAAATAGAACAACAAACATTTTTAGACCCAAATATTTTGAAAGTAGGAATTAGCCGTTGGACATTACCAGCATTTTGTCAACGAAATGTATAATCTATTTGTAGATTTTGGGCTCGATTTTAATGGGCTCAGGCCCAAATATTAAAAAGCCTAGTTCATCTTAAAGCCCACATCTGAAATAAATTTGGAAAAAAAACATATGTATAAACCCATACAAAAAGACATTTGTTTGTAGACCTTACCACCCTAATTAGTACCTTATAACACTTTAATTTCTAGAACTTTTATTAAGTGTAACCTTTTTATGCTCATTAATTTTTTATTATAATATAATAACATATTCTTAATTACAAATCAAAATAAAATTAATAATTTCTCATGTATACAGTATAAATTATGTAACATAAATAAGTCCAAATAAGACGAAATTCATTCATGCTCAAAAAAAAATGAAAAGACAAAAAAATTGGTGGACACGGTTGGATTTGGATAACGTCATGTCAGTTCATGTCTTCTTACAACCATTTATCTTATGTGAGAAACATATATATTAATCCTTTATGCAATTCTTTTCATTTCTTCAAATTCCTCTAAAATGGAAACAAGAAAATACATAGAAATACTATTTAAATTTAATTTAATTAAATTTTTCTACTCTATGTTTAGCATTGTTTTGCTTAGTTAGAAGGTTGTTGAAGACATAATTATGGAAGAAGATGAGTTTTTCTCATAAGTTATAATTGTAGATGGCTGTATGCAGAGGTAATTATTGTTTGAATTCCATCATTCTTCCCATTATAGATATACTAGCTTTTTATTTCATAGTGGTGGAATTATAGATTTATGACAAAGTCTAGTACGAAGGTAAGACAAAATTGAGTGGTTCATGGTTCACTCGGCCCAAGTGATTCATGGTTCACCCGATCCGAATAGATCATAATTTATGGTTTATTATTTAGTATTTAAGGTGTAGATGGTTGATTTATGATAATTTTATAGATTTTCATACATGAAAATTTTCAATAGACATACTCTATTTATATATATGTAACTATATTCTCCTGCAGGTTTTATTTACCACTGGGATTTTGGGTGAGGTTTCAGTCATGTATTTTATTTTTTTACATGTTATATGTTGTACATATAGCGTTGATAAGATAAAATACAAGATTGAAATATAAGTAGAAAATATCGGTGTGGGCGACGGCTATTGATCGAGGTAATTCCTTTTTCTCTATTAATTATGAAGAAATTTTAGTGATGCATTGCTGCTGCTAATCTTTCTGTAAAGTTTGCTTGGGTTTTAAGGGTATTATTCATACCCCAAACAATTCCATGTTCTGATAAAATAATATTATGGAGAAATTTGTGTAAGTCAATACGTATATAAAAAAAAAAAAGTTCTATTTTGATATTTAAGTCATATATATATATTTATATATATAGATTTGAGTCATATACCTTTTTTTTAAAACATTCATGTAGGTATTGATTTTTCTTTCTTTTTTGGAGGGGTGTAGACTAGGTTGAATAGATACGGGTACGACACGATATGATTGAGACACAAATTTTAAAAAAAAAAAAAAAAAAAAAGTAAATTATGGTGGGTTTACTGTTATAATTTTTTTAAGTTATTACATTTTTCATGTATATATAAATTTTTTCACAATCTATTTTAAAAAATACGTGTCTTTGTAATTTATACAATTTTCTTTTAACAACTAAACAAATATAATTAAAATAAGAGGAACATTATAATAAAATATGTGAACACCAAACAGTTTGACAGTGGGAGCAACAGAAAAAGTCAATATATTTTTTTACTATTTTTGGGCTATTCTATTTTCGTATCCGATACGGTACCTCAAATTATTAATAATGTTTTTAAGTAGAATATATCACGTGATGTATCAAGTGTGCATTCTAGCCGTATTCACGTACTCAAGTATTGAAGGGGCACTCACGAGGTATTCATCGCTGTATTATTCACTATTTCCAGATACTCGGATGTAGCTATTGATTCAGGATTTTAAAAAAAAAGCTATTGATTTAGATTAATAGGAAAGTAGGTAAAAGTGATATGGAACCTCATTATGATTAACAGCAACTATATTTAAGATGCATATTAGAAAGGCGCCTAGGCGTAGTAGTTTTTATTTAGTACTTACAAAATGATTAAAACTCCAAAATCTTTCTACAACACTCTAATCACTCAGCCATAGAGGCATTACAAGGGATTAAATTTTTAACAATACACCAACTCCAAACTTTCCCTTTCACGACGATCATAAATGATTTGTAGGAACTATCATCTAAAATGATTTGGAGGATACTTTTTGGAATCAATTGCGATAAATGAAGCACTTATATTAGTATTCGGAATGTTTCACAATTTTTTATTGCAATTTAAAAACACAACACCTGAATTATTGGATGAGATAAAAAAAGTTGGAAATAATCTCCATGTAAATTTAGATTTTATTTTACTAAATTGCTCAAGTGGTTGAGCATCAATATTTATGCAGTATGGTCATGAGTTCGAGTCACTATTAACCCGATTAAAAAAGAAAAAAAAAATTATCTTTTTAAAATTGATGAATTTTTTAATTGACTCAAATCCGATTTAAAAAATTTATTATTTTAATGAGTTTATTATATAGAGAATTAATAAGGTTTTTACAATCAACTATATTTCAAGAATCAAATTATCGATATATATTCAAAATATATTAATACGTGTGAAGTGAAACATTTATATAGAATTTAATACTTGAGTCGGCAATTGCCAATTGCCCATACTCACATTTTCCATCTCCCAATAAGAGATTAATTGACTGCTCACTCCCCTCTCCGATCAGACGGAATCTTTCCACCATAGGTGCCGCCGCCACCACTTCCATTAATAGAAGGTTTGAGGTTTGTTTTTCCTCTCAATTTTCACTCTCCCCGATTAATTCAGTCGAATCAATTTACTCGATCGGAGAATTATGCGATCTGAACACGAGCGACGGCAGCGTATGTGTGTTGTTGCTAATTTTGGTGTTCAACAACTTAATTACTTCCGTTTTTGTGTGCGAAAAGGCTAGAATTCTGTGATGGAGTTCGATATGGAGTCGGTGGTGGAGGCGACTTCGGGTGCGATGGGCGCTCTTGTAAGCACCACCGTTTTTTATCCGCTCGACACTTGCAAAACCAAGTACCAAGCTGAGAATCGAGCTCATCATCACCAAAGATACAGGTTCCTGCTCTTTTTTTTAGCTAATTTGCACTTCGATTAATTGTGATTTTTTTTTTTTTTAAATTCCGGTGTGTGTCTTATTGTATAGCAATTCTGCTTTTAATTTATGATTTTTTGAGTTTGTTCTTCTCAAATTTCATGGCCTATAGCTGTTGTAGAAGCGAGTAAATTCGATGGTCCTATAAAATTGGAGATTTCAGTGGTGATCGTTTCATAATTTGTAACGATTAGGAAAGTTGGGACTTGGAATTCTCTATTCTCTTCTAGATAGGAAATCAAAGTCGAGGTTCCAATCCTCCCTGACTTTCTGTTTGTTGGCTAATTTCAACTTTTTCGGCAGGCAAAACCTTTTGTAGTTTGATATATGGGCCTGGATATTAGCACCCACATAATTACTATATACAACAACTTCTTAGTTGTGTTTGATTGTATAGCTAAAATATGGTACATGTGGTATAAAGCAATTTGTGGGTGTTAATAACAGTGCACTTTATAATTATCGACTCTAAATATCCGAGGATTTAGGTAGGAGCAATAAAGAGTTACAAAAGAATTTTTATATGACCTGTATAGATTAATAAAATGCAAGTATAACTTTGTTCATCAGATTACAGTGATATTGTTGACTGTTGAGGTTAATGAATAACATCATAGAAAAAAAATAAAATTTGCACCAGTTATAAATAACTTGAAATCTATCTAGTTTCGTAGTGGATTTCGGTGTTCGATATTTGGCTCCCAAGTCCTAACACTTAGTTCCAATGCGATCTTTGTGTCGGTTAGTGAAACGACGTCATGGCTAATACAAGTGTGTAAGCCTTACCATGGATAAGAGTAATTGGCCCCTCAGCCATACCTATTTTTGGTGTCTCCTCTCATATCATTTTCTCAGTATCCATATAACAAACACAGACATACTTTCTTGAAAATACATTTCTATAAATTCATGCAAAAAATAAATAAAATTTGGCATGCTATTATTTGCTCTCCTCAGTCATCAATGTGTTCTGTTGCCTAAATTTACAACTTTTTTTGTAGTATTCACATACCTTGATAATTAAGTACCGATTTGCTCATCTGTGAGTCTATATTCATATTTCACAATATCTGACTTAGCAACATGGTCTATTAGCTAGCAAATGCTGCATATATAGGTCGATTTTCAATTTAAAAAATGAAATGTTTATGTTGTTTTCACAGGAATATTTCTGATGTCTTCTGGGAAGCAATTTCCAAAGGTCAAGTACTGTCATTATACCAGGGCCTGGGCACGAAGAACTTGCAGTCCTTCATTTCACAGTTTATCTACTTCTATGGATACAGTTTCTTTAAGAGGCTTTACTTGAGAGAAAGCAATTCTAAATCGATAGGAACTACTGCTAACTTAATCATTGCAGCTGCTGCTGGTGCATGCACAGCCATAGCAACACAGGCAAGTCACAGTTCCATTCATGCTCTGCTTTTATATGTAAAGGCGGGTACTTTTATATTGCATATTGATTGTTACATTGTATAACAGTACAATTCAGCATAGTTGAGGCACACCTTAGGCGCGAGGTAATAGAGGCTATAGGTTATGCGCCTTTTATGATGCCCCTCTTTCATTTTCCAGATCCTCTTCACCCCAAAACGGGGTTTGTGTACAAAATTTGAAATTAAAGCCATTTTTGACAAAAAATAACTCGAAAAAAGAAAATGTGAATCATAAACAATGGTGTTGAATTAAGGCCTAGGTTAAAGAAAATATTAAAAAAGAAATAAGAAAATTAGAAACAACGCCACTGCCCCTATACGCTAGATTCTTTTTTCCCCTTTTCTTTGTGAATCTTATCTCTGTTGCTGCAGTTTTTACTTGTGATGAGAATGACAACTAGACTATAGATTAGTTGTTGCTTTTGCTAACTTCACAATGTTGGTGTTTATTTCATGTTTATGTTACACTCTATTGTTCATTGGTAGACTTTTGAGTATTATTATGTGATTTCATGAAGTACTGAACTTTATTTTGTAGGAAGAATATGTGTCAAACATGTTATTACCTATGTTGCATAGGTGCGGGTGCGATAAGATACGGGTACGGGGATACGGATTTTCAAAAAAATTAGGGTGCGATACAGCAAGGATACGTCTGTTTATTTATATTTTATTATATATAACACCTATAAAATATATGAAAATTTTAAAATTAATATATCAAATGTATGTAATTTACATAAAATTTAAGCTTTTTTAATAATTTAATGTAATTAAATAACAAAACATTAATTCAAATAACATTTGCTCAATACATAAGTTATACTAAAGAATTCAATAAAAAACAAACGAGTGATATATTTTCAATTTAAATTATATTACATAATAATATTCAATTTAAATAACACATTTAGTACTTAATAATATGACCATATAGAGTTTTAGTCTTGAAAATTGCAAAAATAAATAAATAAATGAAAATAAATGATTTTTTCTAAAAAAATAATCACTCATGCACCCTTCCCACACCGGATACACGTATGTAGCGCGTATCCTGTTTTTTAAAAAAAAATTATTCACGGATTCGCCACGTGGCGTATCCGGTGCGAGTCCCACGCAAATCGCACCCGCACCCGCACCCGCACCCTAGAAGTATCCGATACAGCGCGGTGGGTTTTTTAGAAGAATTCGTGCTAGGTTATTACTAATATAAATGATGTTTAGTGAAAAAGGACATGAGGCGCGCCTAAGGCGCTAGAACCCCTCTTGCGCCTTGGTATGCCTTTAACAACTATGCAATTCAGATTGGAAACTCAATACTCTAAAATTGGTAGTTTCCATTAAGTTTATGTCCTAAGTTTTGAAGCAATGCTCTAAGGATATTGCTTCTTCCAAGTCTTTGTGTGGGCACTGAAAACTTCAGTGTCTATATCTTATGTTTCTATTTTCTATGTAAATTGTGTTGTGTACCCTACCTCAACATCCTGATTGTAGTTTTACAGCCTCTTGATACAGCAGCTTCAAGAATGCAAACAAGTGATTTTGGAAAGTCAAAGGGCCTGTTGGAATCCCTCACAGAGGGCAGTTGGAGTGACGCATTTGATGGTCTCGGCATTTCCCTTCTTCTTACCACAAATCCTTCTATACAGGTATCAAGTTTTCTCTTTAAACTCCCTTTTCTGATATGCGCAGAGTATCATTTTGGAAAGCTTTTTCATATCCAGAATAAAAAAATTATGACCTTAGTGAAAACAAATTCTAACTGTAATTTGTGATGGCATGCAGTACACAGTGTTTGACCAGTTAAAACAGAGACTGCTAAAGGGGAAAATGGGGAAAGAAAGTGATAATGTATCATCTCCAGAAGCTCTTTCTGCATTTTCTGCTTTTGTGTTAGGTGCAGTCTCAAAGTGTATTGCTACTTGTTTGACCTACCCAGCCATAAGGTGAAATGTCTATCTCCGTTTTTTTGTTTGTTTTACTATTTATTTTGTGATTATGTCCTTTGTATGAACATATAGCTGTCATTTGGATAATTCTCAGGTGTAAAGTGATGATTCAATCTGCAAAATCAGATGAAAACGAAGATGGTAAGACCAAATCCTCGCGATCCCGTAAGACAATATCTGGAACAATCTCTTCTGTCTGGGAAAAAGAAGGGATACCCGGCTTCTTTAAAGGGTTGCAGGCACAAATGTTGAAGACTGTCCTAACCTCAGCCCTGCTTTTGATGATAAAGGAGAAAATCGCAAAGACCACATGGGTCCTAATGATTGCACTTCGGAGGATAATGTTGACGACGAGACCCAAGATAAAAAGCTCTTGAATGGTAAGTGCAATACTTGTGGTAGTAATACATATGGAGACATGCCAAATCTTAGCTTTGACATGAAAACTAATCGTGTTTGATTGTATTCTCAATAAAGAATCCATTTTGAATAAGTTTTTTTTTTTTTTTTTGTGAAAGGCATTTTGAATAAGGTTTAATAAAGACATTTATGCCAATAATTATATCTAAAGAAAATATTATTTGATGTATGGAATGTTGGACTGAAATGATCATATATGAATATGAAGATTATACATATGTTGTCGTAGAAAAACCACTTGAGTGGCATTTTGATGCTTTCTATATCTTGATTTCCCTCTTAGTTTAGATGCAGTTATTTGTTTTCTCCTTTTGCCACCTTTTCATACATTGAACTGTTTTACTTCATATGGGTTATTGAGTCGAAATAGGTTAATCATTGTTCTATTTTGATTAATATTCTCACCTACTATAATAATTTTTCTTTAATCATTCCATTATTTCTCAACCAACAATTATTATTTGTTTAAAAAAAAAGTCAAAATTAGACCAAAACAACAATAAAGTAACCACCATTGCAATCTTTCCTCCAAACATAATTTTGTTCACTACGGGAGTGTAGACAAAAAATATTCTCACCCTAAGTGTATTTTTAGGTAGTGTTTTTAGTAAGAAAAATGAAATCATTTGAATTTTGTAATAAAATTGTAATGGGAGTATCCTAGAACAATATAGAGAAACAAACAAATATGAAATATGTTGATCATCTTATTCGCATATGTAGAGAAGGTGGGATGCACCAAAAACTTAGGAAGGATACAACATTCAAGAAGCAAACTTAGATGTATTCTCAAAAACGACACCCATTTAAACTAAAAACAGAAAGACCGATGATTAAAACCATGGCAGTGTTGATGGTCGCAAGACCAGAGGCCCCGCTGTTCGGATTACTATTGCCACCACCAGTTGTCGTCCCCCATTGCTGGAATTGCTATTGCCAGTGGCAGGAGTGCCCGGAGTAGAGGGAGTGCCCGAAGTGGCGGTATTGAGAATGACGATTGTCCAGTTGTCATCGTTACCAATACCAATGCTGGAAAAACGGGTGTCATTCAAATAAGAGGAGTAGCTTGGGCCCGTATAACTGGTGAGTAGTTGAGTTGACTGGGACTCAGGAAGACAAACGGGCAATATTTAAGCGTCTTGTAGGGTGACGTTATTCAACATGCATTTGGCTAGAAGATCGGGATAGTCTGAAACTTTAGGTTGGGTCGGGGGCGTGGTGTTGGAGCAAGGTTGATTCTGAAACCTGTCGGCGATGTCGTCGGCAAGACATTCCAGACCCTCATTGTGGGAGGCTTATAGATGATCTATATTGGTTGATTCCTTGCAGAAGATTGTCTTCATCTGTGTACACAAAAATAAAGATGGATTGTTTAGTACACCATCTATATATATACTGATAGACTGATGAGATGGGGAATGGGGCAGGGTGGAATGAGTCTGTTATACACTAATTGCATCATGCAATTTATACATAATATTGTTAAATCAAAACAACTGATATTATTCGATGAGAACAATTAATACTAACTGAATTCGTTACCCTTAAACGTTTACTTGAAATGCATGAACCACATGGTGTATACAAGATTTTATTGACATGAGTAGATATACTATGCACCACGTACACCATACAACTCAAGAACGATTTTACGTACAACTTAATACACTTAAACATGCAATTTATTTATACTGAAACATGTAATTTGTATCAATTAAAAACAAATTATATATTTAAATATAATCAAATTACATGTTTTAGTGAAACAGATTGTATACAAGAATTGCCTTTAACAAATACTCCCTTCGTCCACGAAAAGTGTGCTCAGAGGGTTTAAAAATGTTAATATGAAAACGTAGATTAAGTCCATTTATGAATAACATAATTGATTGTGAATAAAATATAATGATAGCTTAAGTAATTAAATGTGTTGGACGATGAAGATAAAAAAATTGTGTTCGTAAATGTACTTAATCAACCTTTTCGTAAAATATATTTCAACCTTCTGAATACACTTTTGGTGTACAGAAGTTATACATTTTAATCAAACATAGTATACTTCAAAATCACTACTGATTTCCCTAAAAGAAAAAGTTGTGGGCTATTACAAACACTATACGTTAATAGCCTAGGAACATAAAATGAGACTGCTCCAACGTTATTTTCTTCTCCCTTCTCTCGTGAGATCTGTTTGGCGTTCAAATAGTCCAACAATCTTACTAATTAATTTTACTCACCTAATTTTAATTTTAACTAATTAATTGATTCTAAACATCGTGCTAATTAAGATTATGAAAAAGTATTCATGAACAAGACTCAAATGGGTTAAATGCATAACAAATTCACATATGACAATTATTTGGTACTTAAACCTCATAACAACTGCTACAAAAATCAGAAGGAAATCATGGTTCAATATTTTAAAATAAAATAAAAAATGGAATCAATCATAAAAATGAAAGTTAACATGCAAGAAATCAATTACCATCAGGTCCATCATCACACTTGACGAGAAAAATGGAGTGAAAGAGTAGAAGAGAGAGAAATAGAAAATGAGTGATCGAATTCGACGCCATTAATCACTAATTTTGAGGTTGAAGCTTTTTTTTTTTTATGGAAGATAAGATTTGTGTCTCGAATTCTCTGAATATATACAACAATTTTGTTGACGTCGGCAACAAAGTTTTTAATTCCGTCGGTTTGTCTCATTTTCAAAATTAAATGTTGTTTTTATTTTTTGGGAGAAATATATAGGAAATTAGTTGTTTAAATTTTGAACACATGTATGGTCTCAACGATCATTCCTCTCTCTTTTGAAAGTTCTTATCATGTTTATCCTCATGACACGTATTAGGATTTCCTTACTCATCGATTTTTTTTTAAAGATAAAAATGGTAGTATTTGTTGTAAATACATTAGTTATTGTGATGGACTTAAAGTTAGAACTTTTTTTAGGGTTAAAAAGTCAATACCTAAGATATATATATATATTTTATTTTTATGCATTTTACGTGAGAATAAGAGAAGAGTGAGGTTTATGAAAATTATAAATAAAACCTCCCCTGGCTTTGCCTCCTCGGATGTAGTCGCTTTTTGGACGAATTTGGTCAACAAATCGGTGTTCTTACATTCTCTCTTTGATCTTGATCTTCAATTTACAATACGTTATCAGCACGACGCTCTACCTGATTTACGATCTCCTCACAGGTGCCGCAGGTATGAGCGGATTTGAATTAATTTTACTATCTGTTTATTCATCATTGTTTACTGTTGATTTCAATTAATTTCACATTGATTTAATTCTGATATATTTCGAAAGAAATATTTGTGGATCTGAATTTGCTTGCATCTAATCAATTGCTACGTATATATAAGCACACTTCTTATTATAAGTTTCCTTGTAAAATTCATGAACATGACTACCGATAGTGGTGCGCTATGATCTTAAGGAAATGTCACATTTATCATAAATAAATTATCATGAACATGACTACCGATAGTGGTGCGCTATGATTCTATGAAATCAAATATGTATTCTGATGATTAATAGTAAGAGTTTGGTATACCAATTGATTCTATTTGGGTTATGATGGGAAAATAATCAGGTGACTTTATTTTTCTACCATTCATGTATCGAGTTGGGGATCTGGTGCCGTAATTTTTTTTAATTAACCACTATTAGGTTATACATGGTCTGGGCAAATTTAGAGTGTTTGGAATCACATGATTACTAGAATAGTTTTATTTTCAAACAATTAAATCTGGTACAGATTGATCGGCTGGGCGTCATAAATATAAGGTGATTTTATTTGATTTAAATTCATGGATATATGATTATTCTACGTGGCTCTGGGTTAAATAAGAAAATATATGAATGGAAGAATATGCTGATAATTGATCAAATTGCCTCTGGATGCTTAGACCTTGATTATCTGTCTTCATGTTTGATTGTTGAAAAATTGATTATTTGGATGGATTTTCACCTTTTTCGTTTAGGATTTGGGGGAAAGAAAATAGGGTTTCAGATGATAGTGAAAATGATGAATCTGTAATATGATTAAATGAATTCGAAAATTTAGTTGTTCGATTGACTGATTTTAATTGTCATGCCTACTAATTTATTGAATCCGAAAATTTATTGCTCCTTTGATCAATATCTAATTATCTGCTATAGAGCTATTTAATTTGTTTCAATATTGGATCAATTTATTTGTTGTTTATTGTCTGCTTTCAGTTTCACTATTTTCGATTGTGCATCATCAATTGTCTTGGCTTATGGAGAAAAATAATACTTTGTGTTTGGTAGATAGTGCTACCACACATACTATCTTGAAAGATGGGAAAATTTTCCAAACTTTGATAGAAAAAAAGGGGAGCGTTACAACTATTGCTAATGATAATATTTTAATAATAGGCTCCGACAGAGCTTCAATAATTCTCCCTATGGGTACTGAATTAATCATTAATGATGCTTTGTTATATCCACAATCTAAAATTACCCTTCTCAGTTTTAAGGACATTAGATCGAATGGTTATCACATTGAAACTGACACTGAGAATAATAATGAATATCTTTTGATGACACAATCACTAGGATGTCGAAAACATGTTGTCGAAAAGCTTCCTTCTTTCACCTTTGGATTGTATTATACTTACATCCGACCTTCTAATCTCCATATTGCCATGAACTTAAAATTTCATGATCCAAACTCATTCAAATTATGGCATGAGCGGTTAGGCCATCCAGGACAAAATATGATACTTCGGATTTTGTCTAACTCCATTGGCCATAGCATGCCAAATAACAGAATCCCTTCTGTAAATGAATTTATTTGTGAGGCATGAGCAAAGGGTAAACTTATAGTGCGGCCGTCTCGTACTAAAGTTGGAATTGAATCTCCTATTTTTCTTGAACGAATTCATGGAGATATTTGTGGACCGATTCATCCAGTATCAGGACCATTTCGATATTTCATGGTCCTAATTGATGCTTCCACACGGTGGACTTATGTGTGCTTATTATCCACCCGTAATAATGTCTTTGCCAAACTTATTGCAAAATTTATTGAGCACAAATCTCAATTCCCAGATTATCCAGTTAAATCCATTCGAATGGATAATGCCGGTGAGTTCACATCAAAGAAATTTAATGATTATTGTATGGCATTTGGAATCAAAGTGGAACATTCAGTCCCTTACGTCCACACTCAAAATGGCCTAGCTGAGTCATTAATAAAACACATCAAATTAATTGCTAGACCATTGTTGCAAAATTCCAATTTACCCATTTCATGTTGGGGGCATGCAATCTTACATGCAGCTAACCTAATTAAAATCCGACCTACTGCCCATCATGAATACTCCCCTTTACAATTAGTGTGTGGGAAAGAATCTAACATTTCCAATCTGCGAATATTTGGTTGTGGAGTATATGTTCCTATAACACTACCAAAGCGTACCTCAATGGTCCCCCAAAGAAAACTAGGTATTTATATTAGCTTTGAATCCCCATCTATTATAAAATACCTAGAGCCTATGACAGGGGATCAATTTACGGTCTGGTTCGTTGATTGCACATTTGAATAAGATCATTTCCCGGCATTAGGGGGAGACAAGAATCTAAAATTAAATGAATGCCGAGAAATTTCATGGAATGTTAAAGATCTTCAATATTTAGATCCACACACTAGTCAAACTGAACTGGAAGTTCAGAAGATAATTAGCTTACAATATTTAGCAAGTACTCTGCCAGATGCATTTACTGATCATAAATGAGTGACTAAATCGCATATACCTGCTGTAAAATGTATATATTTGGGGGCGGGGAATCCCTGCGAAAAATCGGCCCCATTCCCTGTCCCGTCGAGGAATTTCATCCCCGAGGGGAATCCCCGCCCCACCTCTTTTTTTTTTTTTTTTTTTTTTTTTTATAAAAGTCTCATTTTCACAATTTTAATACGAATATAAAAATTCAAAAATACAAATTAAACAACATCAATAAAAATACAAAAATAGTTCAACATCAACATCAACAAAAATTCGAAATATAAAATTAAGCATACAACATAAATAAAAATAAAAAATATCTTATTGTTTATCTCATTTGTTCTCTCCCATAATTAAACAACTTCAATTCTCCGTTTCACGTGCATCTATGTCAAGCTCCTCCTCAAAAAATATAAATAATATATATATTAGTAAACTATAATTTTAAGATTAGGGTTTTGAATTTTAAAACATATTATTTAATTATATATATATATATATATATATATTAATTAAAATTATAAAATTCGGAGCCCCGCAGGGAACGGGGTGGGGATCCCCACGGAGCGGGAAATGCTATCCCTGGCCCCGCCCCGCCCCGCCCCGACCTTTGGGGAAAAATTCTCCATCCCCGCCTCACGGGGAATTTTCGCGGGGATTCCCTCGCCCCGATCGGAGCGGATCCTCGTGGAGGATGGGGATTCCCCTCCCCGCTGCCAAACCTACCGATTACCATCTTTATGATAGCATTCAGTCGTTTCAATTCTTGTTACACGATGAAGACAAATAAGTGTAGTAAATTAAATTAAATTAATTACTATGTCACTATTATCACGGTAATGTGTTTAGAATTTTGAAGTAAAATAAAAAATCAACAAAATAATATTAATGTTTAATAATTCGTGTTTAAACATGAGGTCAAATGGATTGGATGGAGTATCATTATTACATAAATATACTTATTAATGCAATAAAAGATATACTTATTGAAGAAAATTTCTATGCAATTTGGTCATAAAATCAATAAATATTTCAATGCAAGTTGGTCATCAACTCATCAGAATAAGCATTAATTGAAGAGATTTAAGAGATATATAATAATTGAGTTAAGTGGACAAGTGGGGCTTTTTTTTTTAAGATAATAATTAAATACTCCATCCTATTCAAAAAATAAGATGTTTTGACATTTTGCACGTTTATTAATAAAAAAAATTATACTAAAATTAGCCTTATTTAATGATAAATTATCTTTAATGATATGATTAAGAGTAAAACAAGAAAGTAAAAAAATAGTATTAAATAAGGGTAGCGTAGGGAAAATGATGAATCTGGAATATTATTAAATGAATTCGAAAATTTAGTTGTTCGATTGACTGATTTTAATTGTCATGCCTACTAATTTATTGAATCCGAAAATTTATTGCTCCTTTGATCAATATCTAATTATCTGCTATAGAGCTATTTAATTTGTTTCAATATTGGATCAATTTATTTGTTGTTTATTGTCTGCTTTCAGTTTCACTATTTTCGATTGTGCATCATCAATTGTCTTGGCTTATGGATAAAAATAACACTTTGTGCTTGGTAGATAGTGCTACCACACATACTATCTTGAAAGATAGGAAATTTTTTCAAACTTTGATAGAAAAAAAAGGGAGCGTTACAACTATTGCTAATGATAATATTTTAATAATAGGCTCCGGCAGAGCTTCAATAATTCTCCCTATGGGTACTGAATTAATCATTAATGATGCTTTGTTATATCCACAATCTAAAAGTACCCTTCTCAGTTTTAAGGACATTAGATCGAATGGTTATCACATTGAAACTGACACTGAGAATAATAATGAATATCTTTTGATGACACAATCAGTAGTCCGAGACACATGGAACAAGATCCCGAGCCCACTCCATCAGATAGCCCCCGAACAAGAAGATTATCTTTCATATGGATTCTTTCATGAACAACCCTCCATGCAAAAGATGAAACTTTAGACGGGATCGCCTTCCACCACAACTTATGCCAAGGGAACGAATTCGCATCTCCATCGCCCACAACTTCCATTAAGACATTATACATCGCTCTAGTGGTGAATGAACCGGCACTACAACATAATTGACTTTAAGTAACATTTTGTTGTAACACTTTCACTTTATGCAACGCATTATGGTAACACTATTCTAATTTATATATTATGTAACATTTTATATAACACTTTATTAATATGTAACATTTGCATGTAACACTTTTAAATAGGTAACACTTCTTATGTAACACTATTATATAAGTTACACTTTTAAAGTAACACTTTTACATAGATAACACTTTTAAGCAATACTTTAATAAAGATAACACTTTTAAGTAACACTTCTAAATATGTAACATATTTTAGTAACACTTTGTAATAACTATTTAAATAAATAAACATATAAACATATTATATTTATAATATAAAATATATATTAAATAAAGTCGATATTTATTATGTGCATTACATTTGTTATATATTTCTTATATAGTATAACTTATTATATTATTTATTATTTTAGTAAATAGTATATAATTTTTTATAAGTATATTTTATAATATACTTTCATATATACTTTAAATGTATTTCATAATAAAATCTCTATACTCGTTATATACGTAAAAAATATATAATTTATATATTTTTTTTAAAATTATAATATAAAATAAAATAAAATTATACTAGTAGGCCGTAATTTTTTTGGTACATTGAGAATTAAATACGAAATAATGTTAAACAATGCTATTTTTGGGAAAAAAAGAAAAAGAAAAAACCAAAATATCATTTTAAATATAATTATCGTCCAAAATTTACATAATATGGTGGGTTAGCATAGTTGGTAAGCCATATCCTGTAGAACCATGAGGTCTAAAGTTCAATACGAATGAGTTGCATCTTTTTCGATTTTTTTTTAATTTATTTTCTTACAAAAAGTGTTACCTAAAAATTCATTTAGTAACATTTTAAAAGTGTTACCATAAGGTGTTACATGATGGTAACACTTTTTTAAAGTGATGCATAAATTATAAAAAAATATTACCTTAGACTTTAGACAACGCATTAGCAATTGTAACACCCTTAAAATTGTTACTTATTAGCTATAGTAACACATTATAACTATTAAGTAATACATTTTAGGTGTTACATAATGTAACTTATGTTGTAGTGCGGCTTTCGTTCCCCGCCAAACCAAGGAGTCTGCAGCGTTAGGCTTGACTTTGTACTTATATATCAACATCCACAAATCCACAAATTCAAGATAATCATCGGTAGTAAGCTCTCTATCCCAATACAACACCCAATAAGCTCTCTATCCCAATACAACACTCACGACTCCCTCCCATGGTCCCATACTTTGCCTACCACATCATCCTTTTGTGACAACAACTCAAACAAATTTGGGAATCTAACTGACAACCTACTGCAACCCTCCACCCAAGGGTCCACCCAGAATCTAGTACTGCACTTATTCCCAAGAGACAAAGACAACTCACTCCTAAACAGACAACCCGACTTACTCGACCAAAGCTCGTACAAATCTTTCCACCATAAAGACCACTTTTTTCTGACCACACTCACTTCTGACACCCACCTAAAAGACTCGTACTTAGATTCAATGACTCTGACCCATAAAAATTTATCCCCTGACACTCATCTCCACAACCACTTGCATAGCAAAGCACAGTTAAAGTTTTTGACATCCCTCACTCCTAACCCCCCTCTAGACTTACTCCGACACACTAGACCCCAGTGGACAAGTGGGGCATTGCATTTTACGATTTTCTCAATCATTCCACATACTGAAACATGTGACTTGTGTCAATAAAAATAACTTGTCCGCTATATTGCATTCCTTCGAAATTGTAATTGGTTTGTTTTGGTTTCTTTGCGCTTGTATTCTTGTTACGGGATTAGAATACCCCTTGTACCCTATAATTGAATTTTATCTTCACCTTTCAAAAAAAAAATATGGATATGAGTTAATTCATATAAAAATTCAGAAGGCAACTTAAAATTAATTGAGAAATTAACCACAAGTTTAACATACATTTAAATAAATCTCTCAACATATAAGCGAAAGTTAGGTTTTGCATGTGTCCATTTTGAATAAGTTTTTTCAAAAGAAAACTGTATACCAATAATTTTGTCTGAAGAAAACGTTATTGATGAATTTATATCCCATACAAATTGTGTGATACGAATATACGATATAAACCATATGATCATGCGATTGAAATGATAGTATATATAAATATGAAGATTAGATATACGTTGAATATATTTTGTCATATAAAGACCACTTGAATGACATTTTAAAACTTTGTATATCTCGATTTCTCTCTTAGTTAGATTCAATTATCTAGTTTCTCTTTTCTACATCAGTAGTCCTGTCGCACACTTTAAATTTTAGTACTTGTAGATACTACATTTCATTGGTGATCTGCATGTAGGATAGAGTAACTCCTCGGTCTTGATTTGATAAAACTTAGGCTCCATTTGGATGGATGAATTTTGAAATACATGGAATTTACACATAAATAATATTCTCCAATATATTTACAAATATTTAGATTTGAGAGTTTAGGAAAAATAGTGAAGGGGGAGAGGGGAAAGGAGTAGAGATGAGAGAATTTCACAAATAACTAGGTTTTGATGAAGATTTGAAATCTTTTCATTTTAAATTAGACTCTCAAATCTAAATACTCGTAAATCCATTGTAAAGTGATGATTTGTATGTGAAATTCATGGATTTCAAATCCATCCATCCAAATGGAGCCTTAGAGAAATTTATGTCAGTCACACCTTATGGGAAAAGTGGAGTGAGGGGACATGTTAAATAGTACTCCCTCAGTCTCAACTCTTTCTTCATACCATCATTTTATCTCATGTTTTAGCGAACGAATTGTTTATTAATATTTAAAATGATATAATGACTTTTAAGAAGGAGTATAATAGATATGTCTCTCTCCTCTATTATATGTCTCCTTAAAAATTACTTTATCATTTCAAATACTAATAAAAAATTCGCTCGCTAAAATACGAGAAAACAGTCTCTATGAAGAAAAAGTTGGTACGGAGGTAGTATATGAATAAGGGGTGCTTAGTTCAAATTCTTCAATGAGAATGGTAATAAGAATCTATTTTCCCTCACTTCCCGTAATGAGTGGGATATGTTGGAGGAAAGATAGTTTTAATGGTGGTTACATTTTTTATGTTTTCCATTAATTTTGGAATAAATATAACAAAAAATATTATCATTTGAGTATAGTGGAATGATTGAGGAAAACTGATTATATATGGGTGGAGGAGTAAATAAAAATAAGAGTAATGATTAATTTATTTTGAGTCTCATTTCCCTGTACAATGAATTAATCTTCATTTATTCTTATCAATCATCACAATTACCCCCTCATTCTCATTTCAATTTTCATTTTCATTGAGGAAGTTTGGACCAAACATCCCCTAAGTCATTTTTTTAGTTATTGTGGTATAGTAAGAAAGAAACAATCATTTGAATTGTACAATATATATAATCTAGTATGAGAATGTTATTCCTAAAAAAATAGAGAAACAAATGTGTAATCATCTAAAGAAAATTAAAGAAATATTGTTGATCATCAGATCAAATCCGCCAAGATATAACACTCAATAAATAAGTCTGTAATCACTCGCATCACACCATTTAAAATAACATGAAAAAACTGATAATTAAAACCATGATCGGGCTGATGGCAGCAATGGTGGTCGCCCCGCTGTTTGGATTACTATTGCCACTCCCAGGAGTTGTTGCCCCATTGCTTGAATTGCTACTGCCAGTGGCTGGAGTACCTGGAGTGGTTGGAGTGCTCGGAGTAATAGGAGCGGAGTGCCAGGAGTGCTCGGAGAAGTAGGAGCGGGAGTGCCCGGAGTGCTTGGAGAAGTAGGAGCGGGACTGCCCGGAGTTGTAGGAGTGCCCTAATTGGCGAATTGTGAGAATGACGACGGTCCAACTATCATCGTTACCAATACCAATTCCAGAAAAATGGGTGTCATTCAAATAAGTGGCATATCGTGGACCTGTATAAATGGGCAGAAGTTGAGCTGACTGGGACTCAGGGAGACAGACGGGCAGTATTTGGGCATCTTGTAGGGTGGCGTTGTTCACCATGCACTTGGTTAGAAGGTCAGGATAATCAAAGAATTTAGGTTGGGTGGCAGAGGCGTTGGTGGAGCAGGGTTGATTGTTGAACCTATCGGCAATGTCTTCGGCGAGGCATTCTAGTCTGTCGTTGTGGGTGAGAAGTGGGAGGCTTGAGCTTGATCTATATTGGTTGATTCCTTGCAAGAGATTATCGTCATCTATTTAACACAAATACAAAGAAAGTTTAGTGCATCATTTATACAAATATTGATGGAGAGGAAGGAGTGGCGATAGTACCTGTAGTGCCCGGAGTGGTAGGAGTGCCCGAAGTAGCTGTAATGAGAATGACAATTGTCCAGCTATCGTCGTTACCAATTCCAATGCCAGAGAAACGGGTATCGTTTAAATAAGTAGAGTATCGTGGGCCAGTATAAGTGGTGAGAAGTTGAGCTGAATGGGATTCGGGAAGGCAGACGGGCAGTATTTGGGCGCCCTGTAGGGTGGCGTTATTCACCATGCACTTGGTTAGAAGATCAGGATAATCAGAGAATTTAGGTAGAGTTGGCGGAGGTGTTGGCGGGGCAGGGTTGATTGTTGAACCTGTCGGCAATGTCATCGGCAAGGCATTCTAATCTCTCATTGTGGATGAGAGGTGGGAGACTTAAGGATGATCGGTATTGGTTGATTCCTTGCAGGAGATTGTCGTCATCTGTGTGTAAAAGTACAACCAATCTTTAGTCATGTACCGATGGAGAGGGAGGGGGAGAGGGCATGCGTTATTTTAGTATCATATCATATTCCTAGACGTCGAATGATATCAACTATGTTATTTTTGGTATTTCACTCTATGTTCACAGTGTGAATATATGACATATAAAATAAAAAAAAAAAATCTAATAAGTTACTATAATCTTGGGTCCATATGTTAAAAATTCAAAATACAAAATACATATTGAAGCATAAGAAATGACACGTTCAAGCAACTGATTCCTAGGTAGATAGTATTTGCAACCCTTTTTCACATTAAAACCTCGTTTAAAATAATGGAGGCGATCGATCATGCGTTGTTTAAAAAAAAAATCATTTTGAAGCAATACTTATTCTCTTAATTTTGAGAAGCAGCCTTAACTCAGTTCATAAAAGAAAAAGTATTTCTATAAACTTGTTAACCACGTGATAATTAAGAAAATGCCTGTATTTTTTAATTAAACATACTTTAATTTCAAACATTAATCATTACTAGTTTGTCTGCTAAAAAAAATGTAATTACAACACTTCGTTAAAAAAAGCCTTAAAAGAACATAAAATGAGATTGCACATACTACAATGTGCATGTTACTAGTAATTTTTCTTCTTTTTCTTGTGAGATATGTTTGCCTTTCAGATAGTAGCTATTTTACTAATTTCAATAATTCATTTTACTCACCTATTTTCTTATTTTAACTAATTAATTAATTTTAAAACGTCATGCTAAACCATCTCATTAAAGAAAAGAGTACCCCTTTATCTCGTGTGTATATATATATATATATATAGTTAAATTTGTCTGTTATCTTAAAAAAGAAGGGATTAAAAATTATCTCCTATAAATGTTAGTTATTATTAATGTATTTTTTCCTCCGGCTCTGAAGTTCGTACTCTATTTCCCATTTTAGTTGGATTATCTATACATACCACCTTCTATGTGTTATCAAGACTTATTTCTTAAATTTCCATATTATAATACATGTTGGATTATCTATACATACCACCTTTTACTTGTTATCAAGAATTATTTCTTAAATTTCCATATTATAATACATGTTAATAAACATGTGAAAAAATCAAATATATCACATATATCACGTGATTTTATATTCTTCTAATTCCATTTTCACTAAACAAATGTACTCTTACAAATTACAATACTTAATTATACTTCAATCGGAAAGAAAATAATTCTATATTAAGATTATAAAAGGGTATTCCATGATGAACAACTGTCTGCACACCTAATGAAAAGGCCTCATTCGGAAAATTTTAAGCCACACAAAATTAAAAATAAATAAAAGAAATGGAACCAAGCATCAAAATGACCATAAAAAGTGAACGTTAACATGCAATAAAATTCAACAAAATCAAGAAAACCAAGAGCTTATATATAATTAATTAATTACCATCAGGTCCATCATCACACTTGACGAGAAAAATGGAGTGAAATAGTAGAAGAGAGAGAAATAGAAAATGAGTGATCGAATTCGACGCCATTAATCACTAATTTTGAGGTTTTGAAGTGAGATATATGGGATCAAGGTTTTTTAGTGGAAGATTTATGTCTCGATTTATCTGGATATATATAGAGCAATTTATATAAGTTTCGTCGGTTAATTTGTCTCATTTTCAACATTAAATTTCTTTTAATTTTAGGGGAGAAAGATAGGGAAATTAGTTGTTTGAATTTTCAACAAATGTATGGTCTCAACGGCAGTCTAGTATCTAGATCCTTCGTCTTAGTTGAAAGTTGTATCCTATTTTATTTATGCATTCTTAATTTTAAATTTGAAGTATATATGATTAATAATTAATGAAACATTATTTAACATTTGAATTCATTATTTATTAATGAACTAGGATGCTCAATTCTTTCTTAAATGTTGAGCTTGTAAATATTGTAACTGTTGTGGGTTGTTATACCTGTTTAATAAAGTGCCTTCTTTTCCGTTCAAAAATATACGTATATGAATTCATTCCATTTGATGCAAACTATAACAATATGATAAAAAATTGTATGAACTCGAGTTTATCATGAGCTCGATTTTTTTTATTATTACTATTATGTGTAATAACTATCATTGTTATGTACAAAATTTCTCACTATTTATAAAATATTTTATATTTTTAAATAGTAAAATTTTTTATTCATAACAGTGATAATTTTTACATACAACATTGATATAATTCATGTATAAACTTAATTCACAGGGGTGTTACTCGGAAAATATACATGCTTTTTAAATTGATTAAATTAACTTAAAATTGCAAAATATTATGTGCATCATGTTCATCGTACACCATTATTATTATTGCTTGTAAGAATCGATATTTTAAAACCCTCAATTAACTTCATGTTTTAATTACATCTCCTCTCTGTAAATTGCAATTTTAAAATCACATATTTCATTTATTCTTGTGGTTAATTCTATATAATTTAGATTAATATTTATACTATTATTTTCCTCTCATTGAACACATAATTTCGACATCGTTTTTCGTATCATTTTATATGCTGCGACATATTTACGATCAATTTGAGACAAGTAAAATAGTTATGATGTAACAACAAAGAATTCGAGGAAAATTGATTGGACTAACTTTACCTTTTTGACCGAGTCAAACCGTCGAAAATCAGACCAATTCAACCAAACAATAAATAGGTTGATCGTGTCAAATTTGAATACTTACTCGTCCCAAATATATAGATTTATTTAATTTTTTACACAAATTAAAAAATTATACTGGACAAATAAATTAAACAAGCAAAATTTATATTATATCCATATTTAATGATTGTTATAATTTTCAACATAATTAATGCATAAGATTATATTAATAAATTAATTAAAAAATATTACTTTATATAGAAATAAACTTATATATTTGAGACATTTATAAAAAAAAAATAAGTCTATACATTTGGAAGGGGAGTATGATTTATCAGTAATTAACTCCATCTACCCTTTTCTTTCAAGGTTTACTTTTCTTTAGATTAATTTTCAGGGTTGAGGAGGTCGTTTTCCAACTTTAACTCTCATTAACATTCTAACACCTTTGCTTTTAAAAAAATTAAATAAAAAACATTTCTAACAAATTTTGAAATTATTCGAATTATTTTAAGGTATTACACTTCCCATTCCATGTAGCTGTCTTTTTTAGAAGATAAATTTTGTTTCAAAATTATCTTCATTTTGAAATTACTCAAAAAGGTTAAGTGATCACATCCCAAATTTATACCTCTATATGATTTACTTTATTTGTGCAATTTTTACTATTTTTAGTATAATATGAATGGGTAAATAAAATTATAATAAGGTCATTCGATACGAATATTTCGTAATGTTATTAAACGATTTTTCAATTCATGTAAAATAATCTTAAACATGGATGCAATAAAAGGAGATGTATATTATTGAAGATTTTTTCTATGCAATTTGGTCATAAAACAAATAGTTTTATCTGCAATATTATAATAAGTATTAAAGATAAAACTGTGTAAAACCATCTCACAGATCTCATTTCGGAAGACGGGTTTCCATTTAATCAAGAACTAATTGTTAAGAATTTTGCTCATAATTGTTCATTGGTAAAGACTCCCTCAAGCATTTAATTGAAAAGTTTAAGAGTTCGTTTATTTAATTAAGTGGACAACTGGGAGCTTGGCACTTTTAACATTTTCCCAATGGGTTTATTTTGTAATAAGAATAATTCATATAAAATTCAAAAGGTAACTTAAAACTGAGAAATTGACCATAAGGTTAGCATAATACATGTGATTCTTAACTTGAGCAATGTAAGAAATTCAGTTTCATTGTAATTTTATTAAGAAAAGGAACTTAAAAGAACAACCAAAGAAATTCAGCCCTCACTACAAAAGGTGATGCATGACTTCTCTAATAAAGAGGAGCTATGCCTATGGGATTCATTTTTCCCTCATTTCAATTATCACTATTTGAATAGCAGGTTTAATTATTTGTAAAAAGAAATACAAAGGGAAAATGATCAAAATAGTTACTAGTATTTGTCTATTCATAATATATTAACAATAAATATTTTATGCCAATCCATTCTAGCTCATACTTCATACTTTTGCACATATATTTGTTTAAAAACAGCATCTGTTCAAACATTGTAAATATTTGGTAAAGAATCATTTGTATTGGTTGATTTCATTTTTTTTTTTATCGGACAAAGTTAGATGTTAATTGTTAGTAGTTAGAGCAACTCCAGCAACACTCTATAATAAAGTAAAACTCTATAATGTGCTCTCCAAGAAGTACTTTATATCAACTCTATAATAGAGTTTTGCATCATGGTGAAGTTGTCCAACACTATATATAGTGCAAGGATAAAGTAGCGATATGCGCTATATTTACTTTTTTTTTTTTAGTTTTATAATTTGTATTGGTAATCAAAATTTCAACTTATATTTTTTATTAGTAATTCAATTTTTTATTTATAATATTATAAATTTCAACTTATATTTTTTCTTCTCAATTAGTAAAAAATAAATTAATATTATGATTTTAAATTATAAAGTAATTTAAAAAATTATGTGCAATAAATTAAAATAATATACTTTAATCAAAAGATAACATAAAATTGCATAATAAAATTAGAGATGCAGATGCACATTTTGCACTCCGGAATGCACTAATTGATCATCTATGAGAAGAATATTCCAACATAGAATAATTAGTGTATATCATTTCGTTATTTATATTGTTGTTGTAATTTTAATTTCCGTCATAATTTAAATTTCCATTGTAATTTAATTTCCCTTGAAATATTATAATGAATTTTCAATTTTAATTTGCATAAATACTTATGAAGATACATATTTTATAAATTTAGTCAAAATTTTAAATATAAAAAAATATTGCTTTATTATTTATATTAAAATTAGTGTAAAAGTATATTATAATTATAAATAATTATAGCATAATAATAAAAAAAAAATTTAATAAAGAATCTTTATGAACTATTCTGTTTTAGTGCAACAATTAGTGCAAACTGCTGGAGATATAATGTTGACTGTATAATAAAGTAGTGCTGAATTGACTCCAGAATAGCGTCAACTGCTGGAGATGATCTTAGTACATCAAGCACCCAAATACTCCACGAAATCGTCAATCCACCTTATAACTCCCATAACTCCAAATTCGTTCAGAATTCCTCTCATAAAGATATCAAATTATATTTATAAAACTGTTAGCAATTTTTTTCTCTTTTAACTTTAAATTTGCTTGCTTCTTATTTTCAAAGATGGAACAAGAAGGAACATAATCCAGACTTTCACCATTCGTCTTTAGACAAAAACTCATATAAGACGGTCTCATGTATGAGACGGGGTACAACTTATCACAAATCACACCCACCCCTCTCAAAGTGTTAAAACGTCAATGCTCAAATTATGCCCCGTCTCACCGTGAGACCGTCTCATTCAAGTGTGTCTCTTTGTCTTATTGTTGTTACCCAGAAAAATATTATTTTCTAGGGCACAAACTGATGGAATATTCTTTGTATGCATACATACAAAGAAAATAAGATTTGCTAAAAATTATTGGTATGGATGAAGTAGTTCAGAAAGATAGTTCACAAATTCAAGTTGACTACTACACTTTTTCAGTCTATCACCTCTAGCTAAATTAAATTATACTTATACACAACATAATTGGGAAAAAAAAACTAAGAATCAGTTTTAATTTACTTATTTCCGAATCATTTACCAAATTTGGTTAATCCATTGACCCACCCAAAATTAAAAAAATTCCAGTATTACAAATTTCTTTTGGCAGGATTCACATGAATACAAAAGATAAATTGGTGGACGTAATTGAATATGGATAGGCTCAATCTACCAATGGCATGCAACCCATGTAAACTCCCACACACACCATTCTCTTCAAAACCATTACTTCACATACCTGGAAATTTCACTTATTTCCCCTTGAAAAATGGCAGTCACGGCCAACGGCCGCATTGCCCTCTCAGACACCGGGCAGTTACGCCGCACAGAAAGATTTACAGGCAGAAACGCACTGCAAGTGAAGTTCTGCAATGGAGAATTCATGGGAGAGAAGCTCAAGTTTGTACCTTTTCAACAAAGGAACAAGAGCAATGTTATCAGGAGCTCCATCTCCAATACAATCAGAGCTGACCTGGCAGGTGAGAATAAGGTGAGTTTCGAGTAATGTCACGATGTTTTCCAGGAGTTAATAGTTTTAGGACGGCAACTATGCACATAATTGCAGTACAATATTTTTACAGGCTGACAAATTTAGGCAATTAAATTTTGATTTGGCACATTTAGGCCAGTAAAATTTAATTTTCACACATTCAGGCCAAATTGGCTGGAAACAAGTGATAAATTACCCCGAATTGGGGTGTTTCGGGTCAATTTGGCCAAAATGTGCGAAAATTAAATGTAATTGCCTAAATGTGCAAGCTAGCATACATAATGTCCTACAATCACTAACCCCAAGTTGCGGGCCAAAGAAGATTATTCCCGTTGTTTTCATGTAAGATAGATATTCAAGAAAATTATTTTAGCAATGATGTAAGAAATTTATAAATTAGAGTGTATAACAGTTGAGGGACTTGGAGATGGAGAAGAGGGATGCCAGGACTGTTGTGGCAATCATTCTGGGAGGTGGGGCCGGTACTCGTTTATTTCCACTGACAAAGCGCCGAGCAAAGCCTGCTGTGAGTCTTGTACATTTCAGTGCAATCAATCATTTTCATATAAATATCAGCAGTTAAGATAATGAAATTGAAAAGCAACTCACTAAGTTTATGGTGTTGATCGATGTTGTAGGTTCCAATGGGAGGAGCATATAGGCTGATCGACGTGCCAATGAGTAACTGCATCAACAGTGGGATCAACAAAGTTTACATTCTCACTCAGTTTAACTCAGCATCACTCAACAGGCATATAGCACGAGCGTACAATTCCGGAGGTGGCGTCACATTTGGAGACGGCTATGTTGAGGTCATCATTCTCAATCTCATCTATCAACAAATACAGTTCTGCCCATCAAAATGAAAAAACAGTACATGAAAGATAGATTGAATTTATTATAATGCACATGAATATGTTTTGGTGCAGGTTTTAGCTGCCACTCAAACTCCAGGTGAAGCAGGTAAAAGTTGGTTTCAAGGCACTGCAGATGCTGTGCGCCAATTCCACTGGCTCTTTGAGGTACTTAAGAGCTGAAAACACCAACATCAACATGTGAAAGATCGATAGATATGGTATCTCATGTGAGTATGTGATGTGACAGGATCCAAGAAGTAAAGATATTGAGGATGTTCTCATTCTATCCGGTGATCACTTGTACAGGATGGACTACATGGACTTTGTTCACGTAAGTTACGTCATTAAATGCATGCCAAACTATGCATTGCATGCATTATAAGTTTCTATATTCATGGCATGGGATTACATGATGTTTTCTGCAGAATCATCGCCAAAGTGGGGCAGATATTACCCTCTCCGCTTTACCTATAGATGACAGGTATGACATCTTTTCTTATCTTAATCATTACTAAAATTTAATGTCACTAACTGTTATAATTTCATTTTGGCAAGTATCAATATCATTATAAATTGACTTCCATGGCCAGGCATCTTGTTATTCGTACTTATATGCATGGAAAGAATTCGAACAGCAGTAAACATGAACATGTTTTCAGATAATATGAGCATAAGAAAGTGCACTAAACCTTGATGTTGAGAAATAAAGACAGAGAGAAGCTAAAACATAAAGTATTATGCACAGGTTGTGCGCGCGCACATTGAAATGATGTTCGATCTTTGAAAATATAAACAACAAAGAGTGACAATAAATTCATATGCCAACTGTTTCCTTGGTATGCAAAGACATCAACATTTCAAGCCATCTATCTCTTTTCATGATAGCCGTGCCTCAGATTTTGGTTTGATGAAGATTGACAACAAAGGAAGGGTGCTTTCATTCAGCGAAAAACCCAGAGGAAATGAGTTGAAGGCAATGGTAAATGCGGAAATATAAAACATTCTTAAAGAAACTTTAAACTAAAATGATATAAGGATGCAATTGATTCAGTATAAATTTCAGGCAGTAGATACAACTGTTTTGGGACTCTCGCGAGAAGTGGCAGAGAAGAAACCTTATATTGCTTCAATGGGAGTTTACGTCTTTAAGAAAGAAATACTTCTGAACCTTTTAAGGTAATCTTGTAACCTCAGATCCTAACGAAAGTAGAGTGCAGTCAGAAATATCAAGAAACATGAGACTAAGTACTGTTTTGTTTTCCTGCAGATGGCGTTTTCCAACTGCGAATGATTTTGGATCAGAAATAATACCTGCCTCAGCGAAAGAATTCTTCATCAAGGTCTCTTGTACACTTGCCAAGAATAATTTTGGACAACAGCATATCTTTTAAACCTAAGTTGCTTAATGAAATCGGGGAGTTTTTGCAGGCTTACCTGTTTAACGATTACTGGGAAGACATAGGGACAATTCGTTCCTTTTTTGAAGCGAATCTTGCCCTTACAGAACATGTGAGTGTTCTTCTATGGTACACGGTTCTACATCTAATATGTTATCAGCATCACTTGGCTATCGTTTCTTAGTTTCTGTTCAATGTGCCTTTAAGACTAAAACTTACCAATAACCATGATCTGTTCTTGTGTTGCCTGCTCATTCAGCCACCAAGATTCAGCTTCTATGATGCAGCAAAGCCCATCTATACTTCACGAAGAAACTTGCCACCATCAAAGATAGATAACTGCAAGGTTAATACACTTTGTACACAACTTTCAAAAGTCACCCCATGAAGACATTTTTCTCCATTCATAATTTCATTAATTCTTTTCTTTCGCAGATTGTTGATTCAATAGTGTCACATGGTAGTTTCTTAACTGATTGCTTTGTTGAGCACAGTGTTGTTGGTATTCGGTCACGCATAAACTCCAAGGCTCACATAAAGGTATTGTTCTTTTCCAAACATAACATTATCTTGGATCAATATTCATCGCAAGTTTCCCACACTGTGTAATGTAGTAAGGAAATTGTCAAAAATCTCAGGCCTAGATTCTTTGAAGAATGAAATGCGACCATAATAAAATTTCCAAATTCTGATATTTGCAGGACACTGTGATGCTTGGAGCTGACAACTATGAAACCGATTCCGAGATTGCCTATGCTTTATCTAAGGGAAAAGTCCCTATTGGAATTGGGGAGAATACAAGAATCAAGTACAAACAATATATGACAATAATTTCCTGAACAGTTCTTTCATACTATTTTGGTTCTCACACTTTTCCTTTTACACCATACAGAGAATGCATTATTGACAAGAATGCTAGAATCGGTAAAAACGTAATTATTGAAAATTCAGAGGTAGGTTTTTCTCAGAATGCTTACCAGAATTTACTGATGCGGTTTACCAAGAGCTTACAATTGTGCATATTCGTGTCTTGATGATTTACAGGGTGTACAAGAGGCTGATAGAACTTCAGAAGGATTTTACATCCGGTCAGGCATTACCATAATATTGAAAAATTCAACCATCAAGGACGGAACTGTAATATGACACTGCATTTTTGTCTCTCTTCTGTAGGGTGTGAATAACCGAAATATTGAGAATCATGTCACTTATAAAGAGTGTGCAAGCAAACATTCATGCCCAGAATTCATATTTCAACAACAAATAGTGACATTTCCATTTTGATTAGAGTCACACTTGGGTGCACTAGTTGCACAGTGCAATTGGTGCACAACTAATGTTGTTTAATGAAAATAACTAATATTGTTCAATGAAAACAGCTAATAATGGCCAACTAATACCTTTTAGTAAGACAATCAATACCATTTAAAAGTGCATAGAAGTATTTGCCTTTTATTTATTAATTCTTATAAAGTAAACCTAGCATTTCTTGCACATTCTTTTTTATGCTTCAGTTATCAATTCTTTCAAGAAACAAGTAGATACATGGCCAACTACGACAAAGACGGGAAAAATATACAGGTAGAAGGTGAAAAAAGAGAATTACTAAATCCGTATCCAATTTCTGATAAGATAACCATGTCTAAAAGAATAATTCTTCACATTGAAACAGTAATTCATTTTCAAATCTCTGCAGTACAAAACGTTCTTCTGCTGTTATAATGCTCGTAACATAACATTTACTGTCTGAGAATGGCTTCCTACCTGTTCTTCCAGCACGGTGAAGATAATTAGTAGCATCTTTTGGGATATCAAAGTTGTATATATGGGTTGTTTCAGGCAGGTCAACTCCCCTGGCTGCTATGTCTGTTGCAACAAGAAGATAACCTCCTGATTTCTTTAGGTCCTAAAAATATCGAACAAAAACAATAGCAGTCAAAAAATAAATAAATTACGCTCTAATATTTTTGCACCAAAACTATAAGTTGACAACTTGATTGAAGAAATCGTTGTACTTACAGTTAAGGATGCAGCTCGTTGGTTAAAATTCATGTCTTCCTCTAAAAGAACTAACTCTGGGCATCCTCCAGGTAATGATTTTAAAAAATCGATTAAAAGAGTTGTGGGTGGAGCATTTCCAGCTTTCTTTGACTTCTCGGACTGCATCAGGACAAGATACATTAATACACAACTAACCCATAATTGGCATGCTATCTTCAACATCAAGAGCAATCTATATAATCTGGGTATGATGATAAACGTTTATATGAAAATTTTAATAACTTGTACTATGAAGAACAGGATGAGTAATCTCATCTCAAACCATTAATACACAATTGACACTAATTTAGGCAGGTATAATTGAAATATAAGGTTCACATGTGCACTTTTATTTAAATTAAGAAACACCAGACCACTTGATACCCAGTCACGTTCCTTAGAGAAAATGCTTCTGTTTATCATGTTTACAAAATTAAAATCACCATGAGTTGCCCACCTTTTGTTTGAGCAAGGGTATATATCCAAACCAAATAAATAATTTCATGACATCAGTCAACTGTATATTGAGGGTGTTGAGAGCTACTAACATGTTCTCCAACAAAAATTATGGCAGATTGAGGTGCATCTGACTTCAAAAAATGCAAGAGTGTCGAATACTTCTCTCTTTTACCACATATCTGAAAGAAAAAAATTAGAGATACTAGATTACGAGAGAGTACAATGTGAAAGGTAATGTTATTCAATTACAAACGCTGCATTTCTATCATTGCAAATTCATGATGCTGTATTTTCTTACCATAAATCTGTGATGTAGGCATGACGGCATTGGCTCGATCGGATTTACATGGACATGTACAGCATCAGCCTGTTATAATAAGCAAATATTGCGTTACTAGCAGATGATGATACTGAATTCAGATAATCACCGTGAAAGAATAAATAAGTTCACTAACCTTGGTCCATTTCTGTTGAATGCAATCGTACAGGAATCGTCTATGCTGAGGGATAGATGCACTAGCGAATACTGTTTGACGGTTATTGATTGATGAGTAGATTGTCAGAAGCTTCTTTAAGGAACTCACCTCTTTGGAAGAATTGAACATAAAATCAACCTACGCATCAACCAAATCATTATGTCCAGCTCATCGTAGGGCATTACAAGTTTCACAAAGTGGGAATAATCAAGCGACAAATTCCAAATAAAAATTGAACACACAAAAGCACTATCTCAAATTTGCGTAGACAACGGTTCAAGAAGTTCATTACATCTAAAAGCCAAACCTAGTCTCTTAAAACATTTTTTGACAATGACCTCATGGATCTTATGTTATACTATATACTAATTTGATTTACTGAAAGATAAGAGCTTAAATACGGATATCATTTTGATTACCTCATCAATTACCAACACACGCATGGCGTCCAACTTTAGAATTTTCTTGTCAAGCATTTGACAGAGACTCCTCAAAGTAGCAATTACTATAGCTGGGGGTTCCACCTGTCAATGTGAATGGTTTACAGTAAGAAACTGAAGAAAAAGAAAACAAATATGACATTTGGTTGCTGGCCACCATGAAAGAACATATTCATGGTCACATAACAAATGTAATTACTGTAAGTGTGTTTACTTTACCTTTAACCAGCTCTTATGCCTATTTAATGTTCCACCATCTAAAAGTGCCATTACTGTACATGATTTCTGTTCTGAGTCAGGTTCCGAGGATTTTGCAGCCAACATGCGTGCAACTTTTGTGACCTTTTATTATGGGCATGATAAAAAGATCAGTCTGGTATATACTAAAACCGTTCCACAAAAGTATGATTATATCTTACTTGCATGCCGAGTTCTCGTGTGGGCACAACAATCATGGCCTGCACAGATGACCTTTGTGCATTGACAATTGAAAATATCAAAAGTAGGTACGCTAGGGTCTTTCCTGAACCTGTCTAGAGAGCGAAGCAGGAACAAAATTGAAGTTACTTTTCGAATTTCATCTGCAGAGCCTAAGCAAATGAGCTAGTGATAAAACAACTTCCAGCATTAAAAGTAGTCCTACGAAGAATGATATCTGAGAAAGCACCAAGATCAATTGAAACGCACTCTAGGACCTAAAATGTAAGCCATTTTCACATCAAAAGTTATGTCTCAAAGCCCAAAAAGGATTCTCCTAATGTTCTGTAGGATGTCGTTTCTACCATCTTCTAGCTGCTAACAAGAAATGGTTCCTAAAGAAACACAGATTGATATAAGTTATGTGCAATTCATATTGAAAATTCTTAGAAATACATTACGGATATGCTTGCATTAACTATAAGTAGCACATATTGATATGTACTAAAAGTTTGAGTAGTTTATGAGCTAATATTCATTGCAATGTGATGTGCTTGATGGTCAGATGAATGTCAGTTTCTGTTTGGATGCTGGATTAGCAGAAAGTGTGAAATGAAAGGTAAAATAATTATGCATTCGATTTTGTATCTATATTAGTACAAAATAAGGCGCCACTTGGTTCAAAATCAATGAATAGTGAATTACAATAAGAATGATGGGTACATTGTTAGTGTTTTCTTCTTAACTTAGAATAAGTGAGGATAAAAAATGTTAAGGAACAGCAAAATGATTATAGGAGGGGAGGTCGTTAATCAAAATAGGGTAATGATCAATATTTTGAATGTCGTTACTCGTACAAAATATGCTGAAGGTGAATAGATCATCTTTTATTTGCATTAACCATCACAATTACCTTATAATCATTATCATTGCCGTCCTCATTGAAAAAATTTGAATGAAACGTCCCCTAAATAACTTATTCAACTGAGGTGCACATCATATGAAGCTAAATGAAACAGATAGATTAATTAGTAATTTTCGTTCAAAGTTCTATATCCAGGAATAATACAAAAGAAACTTTACGTCCAAACTAAGCAACAAGTTTAATTATTTTCAACAATCCAAAATCACAAATTTCGATGTTCATAAGTTGATAAGCACACTTAATTGCATTCACCTGAGCATGAATCACAGAATCACGGCCAGAAAATAACAGCGGCAATGCATCACGCTGTACAGGAGTTGGCACAAGATACCCAACCTCCTCCGCCCTGCCATTGAAAACATCAAATTGACATCACAAAATCACAACAGATTTTCACCTAAATCAAAATTTAACCTAACAAAAAACTCAACATCAATCCGAAATTCAATTACTTCCATTATCAATTCCACAAACGCAGAAGAAATCGAAAAAATTACCTACGGAGCACGTGATCTGGAACGTGACCTTCGCAGAGCTCACGCAGCGCAATAGGAGCGTTTTTCGTGGTTTCAACATCGCTTTGGCCCTCACAAATGGAGCTGAGAGAAGAGGATACTGAAAGAGAGTGTAAAGTAGGGTTCGTGCGGTTAGGAAACAGCCAGCGCGTGCAGTTAGGGCGAATGATTGAAATTGATAACACTTTCTTTGAGGGAGCCCATGGTACGGATTGGAGATGCGGCGCAGAGGAATACGCCATTGGAAGTTAAAGGCAAGCTTTATTGTCACTGTGCTATGAAGATAAAAGATACGTATACTATGTTTTTGTATTTTATAAATGGTTCTTTTTTTAACAAGTTATTTGATAATTAATTATAGATATTTTATGTATAAATTCACTAATTTTAAGTTTTTATGTGAAGAGTTATGTTATGTAATTACTTTGGTTTTATAAATATAAATATTTTTTAGTAATTTAAAAAAAAAAAAGTCATTTCTTTACGCAAAGAGTACCACACTCACTAATGAAGTTTGTGTTCTCCTATGTAAGTGTAGGGGTGAGCATCGGTCAATTCGGTGACTGAACCAAATCGAATAATGATAACTGAATTAAATTGAAATTTCAGAGTTGGTAACTGAAATCGATCGAAGTAGTGTGAAAATTGTTATATAACCGATCGAAATGTTTGATTCGATTACGATTTTTTAACCGAATAATCGAAATAATATTGTTTTTTTTTAGCTTTTTTAAAATCATATTGGATCTAAATAAATAATTAATATAATTTTTTTTTAATGGTGGACGGAAAAAGTAATGGGAATTTTGTCATTTGAGATCAATGAACAAAAGTCGAGCGTATAGATAACTAAGGTATGGTCCAAGAAAATTATACTCCATCTGTTTCATTATAAGTTTTTCTTTTATTCGTCCCATAATAAGTAGTATTATTTTTCATAAATAAAAAAGTAAATTCACTACCCATAATTTTTATTTTCACTTTTCACAAAATATTACAAAATTGTCACTCATTGCTCCACACATTTTTTTCCTTCCTCCCAATTCCTAAAAGTACATTTTACTTTTCAACAAAAGTATTCATAATTTATTACTTTATTTAAATACTCAAAAAGCCCAAAAAAATAAGAAATTTATAGCAAGACATGGGGTATGTATTATTTATATAATAATTATCAAATTATATGTATTTAATAATTATAATTGGTTTTCAGTTTTTTATTTTTGTTATTAATTCAAAATAATTGAATCAAATTGAAAATCAGTATACATGAAACTAATAACCATGACCGAAATGAAAATTGGCGAATCGAATTATAAATTTCGATTATATTCAACTGGTTAATTCGTTTTTAACTATATATAGCACACCCTAAGTTGGGGGGAAGTGGTTTTAGGGAAATTTAGAAAAGAGAGTCCGGGATGGAAGTGAGTTGAAATTATGGTATAGTCTTTGGGCGGGTGATAAGTCATTAAAAAGCCTTTTCCCAAGGATTTTTAATATTTGTGTCGAAAAAAGAAGGTAGAGTACATGATAAGGGGAGCGGGTTGAGGGAGTTTGGGGGTGGGTGTGGAGTTGGAGAATAGAGCTTTTCGAGTATGAAAAATTGCTACTTAATGATCTTACTTCACTGATCGATAGGTACACTCCAAAACAAGGAATGGAGGACTGCTGGAAATGGAAAGCTACATCAAACGACTGCCACCAGACGAAGATAGCTTATGAGTTGCTCACGGAAGTTCCCTCATATTCACTTCCAAATGGACCTAGTTGCATCGATTTAACCTCGATTTGGAACAAGATTGTACCCTTTAAAGTGACATCAATGGCATGGAGATTACTATAGAATAGGCTATCGATTTTGGACAACCTAGCTCGAAGACACATTATGTTGGGA
The DNA here is from genome assembly GCA_037126765.1 of Stenogyne calaminthoides. NCBI lineage: Eukaryota > Viridiplantae > Streptophyta > Magnoliopsida > Lamiales > Lamiaceae > Stenogyne > Stenogyne calaminthoides. Next base: position 30,962,233 of record JBBCBC010000025.1, on the reverse strand, counting down.
AAATATGGGTGCTCGGATCTATTCGAGTTGAATTTAAATACATATTTAAATTAATTAATTAATTACTAACATGAATTAATCCTAAACCAATTCAACATAATAATTAATAAGCAAATAAACATCATGCGTACACGTAGTTCACGTAAATCCTAAGCATGCGGAATCTAGGAATTACGTAAATACTAACCTCTCGTAGAGACAACCGTTGAGACGATGGATCAACCCAAAGTGCCTTCTCAAATATGTCCCACGTCCACGAACGTAATCCGGTGGGAGGATTATCAAGGAACGATTTTAATCTTAAAGGAGAAAATAAAATATTTGGTCACCACCTTTGTGGATTTCTAATTTTTCCAACACATGGAATTGCACATGGGGATGAAAAATTCATCCCCTATTTATATTACTAGGGTGGTTGAAAATTTTGACCTAGGAATAAGATGGGAAAGTCTTTTTCTTGATCTCCAAGAAATCTTGAATATATATAATATATTATTTTCTCCATATTTAAAATATTCCACAAAAATCCCACCTCCTAATATTAAGGAAATTTTCGAAAAAACAACTAGTTAGGAAAGAAATAGGATCTTTGACTTTTCTTGAATTTATGGGATAAACTTGTATTCCAAGAATACATATTCCATAAAAAATTTCCAAGAAAATCAAGAAAATCGTTTCTCTCTTCCTATCTATTATTTTCGAAAATTAATGAGGAAAAATAAGGCAAAAATATTTTCTTCTCATTTTTATTAATTGGACTTTAGTTTGGGCTATTTGTGGGGTACTTGGGAGAATTGTGATTGAACCTCCAATGAACTATGAAACCATAATATTCAGCCAAAATATTACTCAAGCCAATTAATATTAATTTACTCCACTATAAAATTAATATTGAACTATCCATCTTAACCCACATTACGACTTCACAATAATATGGCTCCCGATCATCATTTCCCGCGTTTAAGATTATCTTAGTCCACTAATTAATTAAGTTACTGAACAGACTTTATATTAATTAATATCTTTGTCCTTGGAGTAAAGACAACTCAGCATTATTATCCATACCGGAAATAAATTTCCACTTGCAAGATTTGGTACGATAAAGATTCTGAGCCCACCAAGGGGACAAATCAAGCAAGGCGTACTTGCACGCGATTCTCCGTATTAAATTTTAGCAATCGTCATGTAATTAATAATATTGCCCAAGATACAAGGTATCGAATCGCATTGATTCTCTTCCCATCATAAGTCAAAGCAATAGTTATTAATTTCACACGATTCTATTTAAGGGACGAAGATTAAGAAATAACGTACCACTAAGGTCTAATTCTTGTATATTCAGTACTGAAGAATTTATCCTCCTGTAGGTCCTTTTCAGGGCATCATAATGCACTAGTGTAATCCCTTGGCCAAGACAAGCCAATCTGAGCCTTACACTTCAACCTTTCATGACGGGTTGTTCATTTCCATCTGGGTTGTGAATTTGTACTTAGTCACGAGGAACTGTTAATTTGATCTTCTGTGATCTGGTATCACCAAATTAACTACAACGTAACACGTACTGACTTATCGAACGGGTATGCAGTAAATATATATAACATTCATTCATATTTAATGCAACATGTGATAAATAATTTATTTAAGTAAAATAAATAAGAAATTCAGTTTGGTTATACAAACTAAAAACATACTTTTCAGTATAACCCCAACAATCTCCCACTTATACTCAAAGTCTGCTTTTAAGTATACTACAACATGTCTCGTGTTCTATGTGACATCTAATGTCACCCTACACGAACATAATAATAATTCTCCCACTTATACTCAAAGCAGATTGGCAACGCTCTTGACACCTACTCCTTCCACATGTCTCTCGAATGTACTCTGAGGCAGACCCTTTGTGAATGGATCTGCTAGGTTATCTTTAGACGCTATCTTTGCCACCTCTATGTCTCCTCTCTTAACGATTTTTCATATAAGATGGTATTTTCTTTCTATGTGTTTGCTGGCCTTGTGGGCTCTCGGTTCCCTAGAATTTGCAACTGCTCCGGTGTTATCACAGTAAACCGTGATCGTGCTGGGCAAATCCGAAACGATGTCCAAGTCCACCAGGAAGTTCTTGAGCCAAACCGCTTCTTTCGCTGCTTCACAAGTAGCTACATATTCGGCTTCCATGGTAGAATCGGCGATGCATTTCTGCTTAACGCTTCTCCATGTCATGGCTCCTCCCCCCATGCAAAACACACTACCCGAGGTTGATTTTTTGGAGTCTATGTCTTATTGGAAATCTGAGTCCGTATAACCGATGGGGATTAGACTGTCTGATTGATAAACCAACATTATGTCCCGTGTCCTCTTCAGATACTTCAGAATGTTCTTAACCACAGTCCAATGCTCTTTCCCAGGGTTACTTTGATATCTTGCTACCATTCCTATGGCGAAGCAGATATCCGGTCTCGTGCATAGCATCGCGTACATGAGGCTTCCTACAGCCGAAGCATTAGGAATACCCTTCATGTCATCTATTTCCTTTTGTGTCTTGGGACACATTTCCTTGGATAGATGGATTCCGTGTCTGAAAGGTACAAAACCTTTCTTAGAATCTTGCATGCTGAATCGCTTCAAAACGGTGTCTATGTACGAAGCTTGCGAAAGCCCGATCATCCTTTTCTTGCGATCTCGAGTGATCTTGATCCCTGGGATGTGACCGGCTTCTCCAAAGTCCTTCATATCAAACTATTTTGACAGCTATGCCCTTACGTCTGACAACATCTTTACATCATTCCCGATGTTCAAAATGTCATCTACGTATAGTACCAAGAATACCAAGGCAGTTCCGTCACGTTTTTTATACACACAACTTTCGAAATTGTTTTGATCAAAACCATAGAATTTTATAACTTGATCAAAACACTGATTCCAAGCAAGGGATGCTTGCTTTAGCCCATAAATGGACTTCTTTAACTTGCAAACCAGATGCTCTTGGCCTTTTTCAATGAATCCTTCGGGTTGTTGCATATAGATTTCCTCGTCAAGACTTCCGTTGAGGAAAGCTATCTTGACATCCATTTGCCAGATCTCAAAATCTAGGTGCGCAGCAATCGACAAGAGAATTCGGATGGACTTGAGCATGGTTACAGGCGAAAAGGTTTCCTCATAGTCGATCCCTTCTTTCTGAGTGTACCCTTTCGCCACGAATCTTGCTTTAAAGGTTTCAACCTTTCCGTCCGGTCCCCTTTTCTCTTGTATACCCACTTGCATCTAATGGGCTTTACCCCATTAAGTGGTTCGACTAGCTCCAACACTTTATTGTGATCCATTAAACTCATCTCGGCTTCCATTGCTATTTGCCAAGATGTCGCATCCTTGTCCTGGATCGCCTAGTTGTAGGACCATGGATCTGATTCTTCTCCTGAGATCAAGTCCGAGGACTCTCCGATCCCTAAGAATCGCTCGGGTTGTCTGACAACCCTCCCACTACGACGAGGTTCCGGTTGTGTAGGTGTGACTCATGGTATGTCGTCTTGTACAGTTGGCAATGGAGTTGGCCCCCTAAGTTCTTCTAAGGTAATCTCGCTTCTAGGCTTTTTATCGTTCATATAGTCTTCTTTCAAAAATCTAAAGTGCGTACTGATTACGACATTTTGATCTTCGGGACCATAGAACATGCATCCCTTCGTTCCTTCGGGGTACCCTATAAACAACCTAATTCCGAACGTGCATCCAATTTGCCAGCTTCCTTATCCAACACGTATGCCAGACACCCCCAGATCCTCATATGTCATAAGCTGGGCTTGCGCCCTGTCCACAATTCCCTAGGGGTTTTTGGAACCGATTTGGATGGCACTAAGTTCAGAATATAAGTTGTTGTTTGCAAGGCGTAACCCCAAAATGATTTTGGTAAATCCGAATAACTCATCATTGACCTTACCATTTCTAGAAGCGTTTTGTTTCTTCGTACTGCAACTCCGTTTTGTTGAGGGGTACCGGGTGCAGTCAACTGGGATGTAATCCCTTCATCCGACAGGTAGTTTAAGAATTTATCGCTGAGGTATTCGCCTCCACGATCAGATCGTAGAAACTTGATACTCTTTTCCTTATGATTCTCTGCTTGAGCCTTAAATTCTTTGAATTTATCAAAGGTCTCAGATTTATGCTTCATTAGGAAAACGTACCCATAGCGTGAGTAATCATCGATAAACGTAACGAAATACTCGTAGCCACCTATTGCTTTGATTTGCATTGGACCACATACATCGGTGTGAACGATCTCCAACACTTCTTTAGCTCTAAGCCCCTTAGCTCCAAATGCCCTCTTGGTCATCTTACCCTCCAGACATGATTCGCAAATTGGAAATGGTTCAATCAGAAGGGACTCAAATGAACCATCTTGGACCAACCTTTGGATCCTTTTCGGATTAACATGACCTAATCTTAGGTGCCAAAGAAGTGTCTCGTTCACGTTGGTCGAACGTTTCCTTTTATTACTCGAAACAGTAGATGTGTTATAGGATGCATTCTGTGAGTGATGTGCACCATTAATAATATAGAGATTGTTCCGTAAAGTTCCATGACAGATAACCACATCGTTACACATAACAGTAACATGTTTAAAACTAACAGAATATCCATCAGCAAATAGTTTTGAAACAGAAATTAGGTTTTTGCGAAAACATGAACATAAATAACATCTCTTAAAATTAAACTCTTGTCTTCAAAAGATAATTGCACGTCTCCCACTGCTTCAGCTGCCACTCTCGTAGCATCGCCTAGCGTGATGAGGATCTCACTTCCACTAAGTTGTCGGGTCCGCTTGAACCCGTGAAGTAAACATGATTAGTGGACCCCGTATCCATTACCCACGAATGGGTAGCATACGCCGCTAAATAATTTTCAACAACTAGTGCTGAGAATTACCTTTCTTTCCGGCCCTTTTGGGGTTGGAACAGGCTGACCTCCAATGTCCTTTTGCAGTTAAAACACTTCATCTTTGGATTTTTCTTGACACCACCAGCAATTCTCATCTTTGTTGGGGTTATATCCCAACAATCTTACCATTGCCCTTGGCAACAGTTGAGTTTGATTGCTTATGGCTTTTGGTCCTCTTCTTCTTCTTGCCTTCCCTTGGCCTAGAAGATGAAGACGGACCACTTGCCGTCAAAGCTTGAGTTTTGTGCTCCATCAATGTCCGAGACTAAAGCTTGCAACAAATCAGCTAGCGAGGCCAAAGTGCTCAAAAACTTTTTGGACAGAGAGTGGAGTACCAAATCAATCTAGGTTTCCAGATCATAATCTGTACCCAGAACCTCAAGTTTGTTCATATGGGTTATCAATTTTGAGGGCGTAATCCCTTACGGGTTTGCCCTCCACCATTTTCAGCGACGACATCTCTCGCAAGGTGATCTGACAAGCCCCGCATTTTTGACTCGTTAGTTGGCTCATCTGAATTTTGGTGTGTCAAGAATCCACTTGTGCTTTTGTGTAATTAGGACAATCATAATTTTTTTCGTTTCCAATCAACATAGTTTCCATACTATTCTATTGACTTTGAGTATATTAACAGTGGATTAAAAGGTTGCGACATGCTGAACTGAAATAAACACACATCTTTGTGTCAATATCCGGATTGACACAAAGAATAATCACATAATTCGCCACATGATTCATATTGAAATCTAAAAAAAAATATGAACATGCATCAGCCAACATCTCAAAACAGTTTTAAATTAGCCTCTTGGGAGGGTCATCATTTAAATCACATTTAAGCAGGTTACAAACAAGAACAGTTACAAACCTTTAATTTAAAAAATTAATAGTTGGCTCCCACTTGACCAATATAAAATTGACAGGTACTTCGGTGAAGTATATGCATATCAATTTTGTACCTAAGTAATAACCATGATTAAATAATGAATTACTACTTCATTTTGATCGAGCCTCTTGGGAGGGTCATCGTCGCCACTAATAATAATTCACAATCATCCTTTTGAGAATTTATTCATGTGAAAGCTTTCTTTTGGGCGTCCCTTAGGGGAATTTCTCCAAAAGATTTCACAAATAAATAAATCATGGAGGTCAAAATTAATTTGATTCAAAATCAAATTAATTATTTTAAAACATACTTAGTAATTTTTGAATTTGAGATTTTCGTTGAGCAATTCTCATGCAAACACATTTAAACAAATTAAATAAAGCATAAGAAAATACAACAATAAATCAAGCAAAGCAGAAAAATAAACATATTGGGCACAAATTATCTAATTGTCATGGTTTGATTTTTCTTGGCTTGATTTTGAAGAAACGCCGTCTTGAATTTCTCCCACTCGAACGTCTCGAAAAATCACGTTTTGTACACCGATCAGCTCGCGGGTCGGGGTGCACGCCTTACACCCGACCCGACCGTATCGGTCATTGCCAGCGCCCGCGCCCAGCGCCTGCCGCCCGCGCTGTTGGGGTTATACTGGAAAGTATGCTTTTACTTTGTATAACTAGACTGAATTTCAGACTTATTTGCTGAAATAAATTATTTATCACTGTTGCTTTAAATATCATTGAATGTTACACATATTTACTGCATAACTGTTCAATAATTAGTATGTGTTACATTGTAGTTAATTTAGTGATACCAGATCACGGAAGATTAAATTAACAGATCCTTGTAACTAAAAGTACGGAATTCACAATCTAGATGGAAATGAACAATCCATCGCAAAAGGTTGAAGTGTAAGGCTCAGATTGGCTTGTCTTGACCAAGAGATTACACTAGTGCATAATGTTGCACTGAAGAGGACCTACAGGAGGATAAATTCTTCAGTACTGAATATAGAAGAATTAGACCTCAGTGGTTGGTTATTTCTTAATCTCCGTTCCTTAAATAGGATCGTGTGGAATTAATAAATATTGCTTTGACTTACGATGGGTAGAGAATCAATGTGATTCAATACCTTGTATCTTGGGCAATATTATTAGTTACATGACGATTGCTAAGATTTAACACGGAGAATCGGTGTGCAAGTGCGTCTTGTTTGATTAGTCCCCTTTGGAGGCTCAGAAGTTTTATCATGCCAAATCTTGCAAGTGGAATTTGTTTTCCGGTATGGTTAATAATGTTGAGCCGTTCCTGAACCAAGGAAAAATATATTAATTAATGTGAAACAATTTCAGTGGCTTAAATTAATTAATGGACTGGATAATCTTAAACGCGGGAAATAATAACCGGGAGTCATATTAACTGTAATATGTGTTAAGATGGATAGTGCAATATTAATTATGTAGTGGGATTAATTAATATTTATGGGCTTGAATAATATTGTGGCTCAATATTGGAAATTCAAGGTCCATTGGAAGGTCCAATCTTAATTCTCCTAAAGACCCCTCAAGTAGCCCAAATATAAAGTCCAATAACTGAAAAAGGTGTTTAAAATTAAATAAAATATTGTTGCCTATTTTTCCTAAATTTTCGAAAATAAATAAATAAAGAGGGAGAAAGATTTTCTTTGAATTTTGTTATGGAATGAGGATAAGTATTCTTGGAATACAAGTTTATCTCATTAAATTCAAGAAATCTCCCACTTGGTTATTTGTTTAGCAATTTTCGAAATAATGAAAGAATAAGGAAGGAAAGATTTTCTTGATTTTCTTGAAAAGATATTATGGAAGATATGTATTCTTAGAATACAAGAATATCTCATAAATTCAAGAAGATCTCAATCTTGGAAATCTTGTCCTTATTTTTTTCGAAAATTCCATAACAAGAGAAGGTGGGATTTTTGTGGAATATTTTAAATATGGAGAAAAGAATATATTGGATATATTCAAGATTTCTTGGAGACCAAGAAAAAAAAATTCCCATCTTATTCCTAGGGCAAAAATCGGCCACCACCTAGTATTATAAATAGGGGATGAATTTTTCATCCCCATGCAATTTCATGTGTTGGAAAAATTAGAAATCCACAAAGGTGGTGCAACATAATTTTATTTTTCCTTTTGTTAATTGTTCACGAGTATCTTTCCACCGGATTGTTGGACAAGGACGAGAGAATACTTGAGAAGGCTCTTTGGGTTTGTTCGTGTGAACGGGATATCCATCTTCTCAATGGTTGTCACTCCGAGAGGTCACGTAAACTCCTAGCTATTCCGCATGCGTAGAATTTATGTGATAAATTTATATGCATGATTTGTTGTTGAATTAATATAGGATTAATTCATGCTAGTAATAATTGTTAGAATTAAATTTGTATTTAAATATTCATCCTGAATAGGTCCGGGCAATTAATTCCCAACAGTGCATGGCCTCTGTCCAAGACTGCGCCTCAACAAGCACTTGGCGTCTGCCCGGCACCCACCTCCACCACGGGTGATCCCGCTCCCGCTTCGTCGCGCCTGTCAAGGCTCACACCGCCTGCCGCATCGCTGCACCTGTGTTCGCCTGGAGTTCAAGGCCAGCCTCCTAAGACAGCGTAACGCCCACACCCGATGCACACAATAGCGCATGTTTCCTCGACCGACCCGCCCGGCGTCATGCGCTAAACCCCGTTTTCGATTATTGATGTCGCGCCAGAGATACGTGCCTCCGTTCTCCTTTGCACCCGATACATTGTCCACAGCTCCTCCGTGATCTGTTTTAATTTCACGCATTGCCTTCGTCTTGACAAAGTTACAATTTATTTTACAAAAATAAACAAACATAAATCTAGACTAGTCTATTACATTGAACAAATCAAATAGCCTAATCTACTCGTGGATTTTCTCACGAGAAAAATAAATTCGAACGAGTCGAATTAAAACCATTCATACGCATGAAACAAATAAACACATTAAATACCATGACAATGGATACCTGCAAAACAGATCTAACAATTATACTATCCAATTTTCAATAAAATTTAATGGCCAACATAATTTAAATAACAATTTAAATACAGAGCTCGAAATGAGGCTCTGATACCAGTTATTGGGAAAATAGGGGTGCCCGGATCTATTCGAGGTGAATTTAAATACATATTTAAATTAATTAATTAATTACTAACATGAATTAATCCTAAATCAATTCAACATAATAATTAATAAGCAAATAAACATCATGCGTACACGTAGTTCACGTAAATCCTAAGCATGCGGAATCTAGGAATTACGTAAATACTAACCTCTCGTAGAGACAACCGTTGAGACGATGAATCAACCCAAAGTGTCTTCTCAAATATGTCCTACGTCCACGAACGTAATCCGGTGGGAGGATTATCAACGAATGATTTTAATCTTAAAGGAGAAAATAAAATATTTGGCAACCACCTTTGTGGATTTCTAATTTTTCCAACACATGGAATTGCACATGGGGATTAAAAATTCATCCTTTATTTATAATACTAGGGTGGTCGAAAATTTTGACCTAGGAATAAGATGGGAGTTTTTTTTTCTGGATCTTCAAGAAATCTTGAATATATCTAATATATTATTTTCTCCATATTTAAAATATTCCACAAAAATCTCACCTCCTAATATTAAGGAAATTTTCGAAAAAACAACTATTTAGGAAAGAAATAAGATCTTTGACTTTTCTTGAATTTATGGGATAAACTTGTATTCCAAGAATACATATTCCATAAAATCTTTCCAAGAAAATCAAGAAAATCTTTTCTCTCTTCCTATCTATTATTTTTGAAAATTAATGAGGAAAAATAAGGCAAAAATATTTTCTTCTCCTTTTCATTAATTGGACTTTAGTTTGGACTATTTGAGGGGTATTTAGGAGAATTAAGATTGGACCTCCAATGGACTATGAAACCATAATATTCAGCCAAAATATTACTCAAACCCATTAATATTAATTTACTCCACTATAAAATTAATATTGAACTATCCATCTTAACCCACATTACGACTTCACAATAATATGGCTCCCGGTCATCATTTCCCGCGTTTAAGATTATCTTAGTCCACTAATAAATTAAGTCACTGAACAGACTTTATATTAATTAATATCTTTGTCCTTGGAGTAAAGACAACTCAACATTATTATCCATACTGGAAATAAATTTCCACTTGCAAGATTTGGTATGATAAAGATTCTGAGCCCACAAAGGCGACAAATCAAGCAAGCCGTACTTGCACGCGATTCTCCGTATTAAATCTTAGTGTTGGGAAATTTATAGTTTTGATGAAAGTTCCAGAAACATATATAATAGGACCAGTCAGACCTGTTAGCTGACTGATGTTTATATTACCGTTCATAGAATACCAGTTGATAATTACTATATAGAACAACTGATGTAATAGATAGGTCACATATTGAGGGGGAATCTCAATATGTATAGGTCAGATCTGAAGATATGAAGAACAGCTGATATCCGACAGGCCAGAATGCAAGAGAAGAAAAGAAGATCAGATCGATCTGATCAAGTCAGATATCTCAGCTGAAGTCATGAAGCTCAAACTCAGAATACTCGAAGATCAGATGACTTCCAGAAGATCAGACCAGAAGACCTACATCAGCCGAGTCTGCTAGTTGAAGCTAAGTCAACCGGCACCAGAAGACTCCATCAGGTAGACTGATCAGTTTCGACTGATCAAAGTCAGCTCACCAGGTGAAAACTGATGTTTCACCTAATCATACGTCTATGATCTGAACAAGAAGAATGTCAACCTTAATTGGAAGAACAACACTGAAAAGTGCGTCTGTTAACCAATAAGAACGAGACACATATGATCGGAGCCGGCAATTACGGGATTTGGTGCTGCTCTCTCTAACGGCTATAATATACAAAATTCACGCTTTCGGCCATGCCATTCCTGAAGCACATCACATCAATCCTGCAAGTCTACCAAATATAGCCTGAAATTCAAATTGCTCTCCAACGGCTCTTTGATTTCGAGGTCTATAAATATGGGATTACACTTCAGAGTGAAGGACACGAAAGAACACGAAAAACACGGAAACACTGAACAATCAAGAAGCTCAAGCTATTATCAGATTTCCGCACGAAGAACACGAACAAGAAGATTATTTTATTAAGTGTTCATCCCATAAGTTCTTAGCATAGAAATCTTTTCATCTAGCTGATAGGCTACCTTAAACACTAGAAAAGATTTCATAGTTGGAACCAAAACAATCTTATCCAAACCCAAGTTAGGTTAAGTTGTTTAGCAAGATTTCAGACTAGGGTTTCTAGTTCTGATATCTGGGATCGGTTGAGTGAGAACTCCTTAAACATCTGTTGGTGTACTGTGTTTGGACTAACACATAAATCTAAGTCCAGTTGGTTTAGTTGGTGCCCCTTGTGATAGGGAAGAGTGGACGTGGGGATCGGTTTGTCCAACCACTATAAATCTTGTGTGCCTTTATTGCTTTGATTAACTGCTTACACAATCGCACACAACTTTTAAAAGCGGCAAGATACATATTCTAAGTTAAGATCGGTAGCACTAAGCTTACGATCGACCGGTTGACACTTTAGTCAACCGATTGAAAGATGACTTCGAAATTTGATTTATCAAAACCGGTTTTTCTCACGGTAAAACTTAGCTTCCGCACATCGCTTAAACCGATATTCTCTTAGAACTAATCTTGCCTTCAGCGATTAGTAAGTTGGTTATCGAGTCCAAACCGATTCACTCGCACTACTGATCGAGGTTAACGCTTTCACACCGATCTCATTAAAAAGTTTTCGTAAGTCTATTCACCTCTCCTCTCTGACTTACGCCCTCACAAACCCGCTTAGACCTACAAGTGGTATCAGAGCAGTGGTTCTACAGACCACTGGCTTTGTGTATCATCGATTATTTAGGAAGAATCTTTGTGGTCAACTGAACCGATCTTGAAAAACCTTCTTAAAACTCATTCGTTTTCCAAAATCACTCAGCATGGATAACACCTCCGAGATGTATCATGATCTCGCGTTCTCAATCGATGAGTATCGCAGATTGGGCCATATATATGTCCAACCATCTAGGTTCGATAAGCGGCGTAATGATGGAAGTCATCGAAAGAGGACCCATCATCATTTATTACGACAACCCTGCAGTTGGAGGAGATCCAGACTTTGTCCCGGGAAGTCTTGTCTTGAAAAAAGCCCAAATTGATGGATGCAGAGGAAAGAAAGCTGCATACTCTAGATACAATCGCAAGGCATATTATCATGAAGACAATGGATAAAGTTACCAAGGAAAAGATAAAATATCTCAAAACTGCGAAAGCAATGTGGGATACTCTAGCTGAGATATGCGAAGGAAACGAACAGATCAAGGACAGTCGTCTACAAGCCGAACTGGTGAAGTTCAAAAAACTGAAGATGCTACCCAACGAGACCATCAACGAACTCGATGGAAGGATTACAATGTCAATAAACAAGCTACGAGAACTTGGTAGAGAGATGTCTGATAAAGATATCAACTACAAGATCTTAAGATCTCTCACCAAGAAATGGGACATGAAGGTCACGGTAATCAAGGATTGCCAAGACATTTCAAAGATGAAGCCGAGTAGCTTATTCTTGAGCCTTAAAGCTCACGAGTTCGATTTAATCGAAAGAGGACAAGTAGATGAAGACGAGGCGCCTGCTGAAGCCTCAACATCTAAATCAGTTGCGTTTAAAGCAACCAGCAGCAGATCGAAGGCAAATGAACCTGTTGGAAACATAATAAGTCGGGCCGTAACAGACGCTTCTCGCTACGAAACTTGAGAAGTCGAACGTCCAACTTGGTAAGTATCAAGATTCTATAAAGATTATCAACATAAATGAGGAAGAGATAGAGATCGATAATGATCTCCTGAATAACTTCAGCTCGATGATCAAGAGATCACAGAAAAGAAAAAAAAAAGGATAATCGACCGATGAGAGAAGAGATATAGCGATCGATAGAAGAAGCTCGACTACTATCAAAAAGGAAGTCACCGATAGGTCGTGCAGATTTTAATGATTCACCGGAAGAAAAGGTTCCGTGGATCAAGGAAATAAGTGCTTTAACCGTGAAGCGAGGTTACTACAAATACGGATCGCCGGACTGGCCGACGCCAAAAGAAAGGGAAGAAAAGAGGAATGAAGAGAGCGTTACGAGGATGTAAAAAGCCATGATCGCGACACGCCCGAATTGATGATTCCTATCGCCTCTCGGGATTCCGGATACTCCTCTCAGAAGATTGCCTCGATCAAGAAGTCTTTGTTGACTTCTATGAGAATGAAGATCTGATATTCTCCTCAGATGACGATGAGATCTGCCTGATGGCCAAGGAGGATCAATCTGAGGTAACCTCCAAACCTGCTTTGTTCGCTTCTACACCTGCTATTATTAGCACACCTGCTGGAGAGATTGACCTGCAGCTCTACTCTGAGCAATTGCTTGAAGATCTCTCCAATGCAGTAGACACTTATGCCATAGTGGAAGCTGAGAATGACAAGCTAAGGATCAGAAATAATCAGCTTGCTAAAGAGAACGATCTTAGTAAAGCTACTGAACTTAAATCATTAAACCGCTTTCGGAAGGCAACTGAGGAACTTAACATTCTGAAAGTTAAAACTTCTGATCAGGAGAAGCAGATCAAAGATCAGCTAGCAATTAACAAGCAGCAAGCTGATGACTTCAAAATCCTACAAGCTAAATTTGATGAGCTATTCCGAATTCATAAAAGTCTAAAATCGTCTGAGGATAGTTTGCGCAAGAAAATAGAAGTTTTTACAAAATCATCTAAAACTGTTCAAGATATGAACGCCTATTTTCGAACAACGACTAACAAGAAGGGACTTGGGTATGAGAACCCTTCCACATCCTCAAAAGCCCCGGTAGATTCACCTCAAAAAGGTGTAATCAGACGAGTTTCTAACAAAGATACACCAAAAGCCAAACTTGTATCTAATAAGGAAAAAAAAGACCTATTGAGCGGTGTAAAGGCAGTGCCTAAACCGTAGGGGAAACGAAATGGACCCCAATCGGTAAAGCATCACCGAGGAATCAACAGAAGAACCCAGTTCTTCTGAAGAGACCTCAACCTGATCAACAGATCAGGTATCAGAAAAGACAACCTGTAAAAGGGAAGTCCAATCTGAGACCCAATCAAGGTCAGCTGCCGAATAAGCATGCTATAGGTAAACTGCAAAAACCACCTATGCCAAAAAGATATGAATCTTTTGATGGGAGCAGTCGTACCTACCCCTATAATCAGAAGCTTGAGGTCGTCAGACTTTAACCACCACATCGGATGAAAAAGAAGACAAACAGAAAAGATAAATCCCAAGTCTTCTAAATCACCCAAGGTTCACACTAATAATCATACTAATTAGAAAGCATATAAAGAGACGTATGATTATGTTGATAGGTATGGGAGATAAATCAGGCCTTCTGATCTAACTGATCTCAATAGAAGTGCTCTGTTTGTATGGATCCCCAAAACCAAACCTAACCCCTCAGGACCCAATCCAAAAGGGGTACCTAAAGCCTGATTTGATTGCAGGTTCACGTGGGTCTGGCCAACAAAGGAGGTGTGCAAGCAACTATCTGGTACATCGATAGTGGATGCTCAAGGCACATGACTGGAAGCAAACACCTCCTCAGCTCATACATAGAACATAAAGGCCCGCGTGTACTCTTCGGTGATGATAACTTTGGTTATACCAAAGGATTCGGAACCTTAGAGAATGATGATGTACAAGTAACTGGAGTCTCGTATGTCAAAGGTCTGAAGCACAACCTATTATTGGTTTCACAATTCTGCGACAACGGATTCAGTGTTGAGTTCTCGACTGATCAATGCACTATCAAGAATCGAGCCACTCAACAGATTTTGCTAATCGGTTCAAGGAAAGGGACGATCTACAAAGAGATTGGAACAGTTGTCCAAGAAATGCATGCCGATTGTTAAGAGTTCCAAAAAGTAGCGAGTTGGCTCTGCACAAAAGAATGAGCCATCCGAACTTTAAAACTCTTAATAAGATAGCAAGGATGTCTCTAGTGGAAGGACTTCCGAATGAAGTATTTTCAAAGGATCGGACATGTCTTTGCATGTTAGAAGGAAAAACAGTCAAAGCTTCATTCAAAGGAATTCTGGACCCAAGATCCAAAGCAGAGTCTTCGCACCGCTTCATATGGATCTATTTGGACCAGCTTACACCGGTCGGTCTCGTGACGACGAATACACTCTGTAATCGTGGATGACTATTCCAAGTTTACAGGGTTATATTCTTACATAAGAAGAATGAGACGACAACAAAAGATACCCGAGCTGCTCAAAAGATTACAAAATGAGAAGGGTGTCAGTGTAGTAAAAATCGGATCGATAAAGGTACGCAATTTAAACTCTTTATTACCGATTTTTGCTCTAAGTTTGGTATACAACATGAGACATCACCGTTTTAACGCCACAACAGAATGGAGTAGCGAATCGGAGAAACAGAACTCTCAAAGAAATTTCGCCGCATACGATGTTAAATTTAACATGCAATACCAAGCCGTTTTCAGCGTAAGAATCAACACCGCATGTCATACTCGTAATGATGTCTTCTGACTAAGGCTCACTATAAAACACCCTATGAACTGTGGAAGGGCAGAAAACCTCGTGTTTCTTACTTCCATGTTTTTGGGTGTAAGTGTTTCATACACAACAATGGGAAGAGTCAGTTGAAGACTTTTGAGGCCAAGTCGATGAGGGGTATATTCTTAGATATTCCTCATCTAGCAAGGCTTTTCGGGTTTACAACAAAGTAACCCTAGTTGTGGAAGAAACACCCCATGTAGTCTTTGATGAAGCATCTTCTGAACAAGAGAAATCTACCTCAGAACAAGATGTACCTGATCAACTAGTACCTGATGCTCAGAAAATGGATCAGCTAACAATCAAGGAAAAAGGATCGTAAATCGAATCAGATACATTCCGGATCTAGTGATTCACCGGATCAATCGATTCTAAGGTACGAAAAAACTGCCGATGAAGAAGTTCGCATACCGAGATAAGATCAATCGAACCATCCGGTTCGGGGGAACTTTGAAGTTCCCACCTAACGTACATCGAAGACATGATGAGTCCAACATCACCGAAACTTGTTCTTATCAAGTGGATCATAAATCGCACCACTCCCAAATGCTAGTAATGAACCTTTATCGAAATGGATGATGTTCTCCAAACCGATGCAAATCGTAAGCGTAGGACTCGGATAACCAACCATTCAACCGATCCGATCATCGGAGACCCATCCGATAGAGTTAAAACTAGATATCGATTGGTGAAAGTGCCATGTATTGTTGTTATTTGTCTATGAAGGAACCAACAACAAAGAGAGGAAGCTCTACAAGACGCAAGTCGGATTCTAGCCATGCAGGAGAGCCGAACGATTTCGAGAAAATCAAGTTTGGGAACCGGTGGACGCACTAACTCATCAAGACGTAATTGGCACGAAGGGGTTTTCAAGAACAAGAGAGATGAGAAAAATGTCATAACCAGAATAAGGCAAGACTTGTTGCTAAGGGGGTATTCACAATCGGAAGAATTGATTATGATGAGACCTTTGCACCGGGCCGCCGCTTAGAAGCCATTCGGTCAAGCTTTAAGCATATCTTCCCACGAGGGTTCACTGTGTATCGATGGACGAAAGAGTGCATTTTTAAACGGGGTACTAGCAGATGAAGTTTATGTCGAACAACCTCCGCCTTTGAAAAGGGCAAACAGTGTACCGCTTAAGAAAAAAGCTCTTTATGGTTCAAACAAGCTCCTCGAGCTTGGTATGATACACTCTCTCGCTTCTTGATCGACAAAGGGGTTCACTAAAGGAACAAAGGGATGAACTTTATTCGAGAATAGAAGATGGAGAAGATATTCGATGGTTCAGATTTACGTGGGCGACATCATCTTCTGGATCTCCCAACAAGAGTCTATGTGAAAGATTCAAAGAAAAGCGATGCAAGGGAAGTTCGAGATGTCCATGATGGGTCGATGAATTACTTTCTCGGTCTTCAAGTGAAGCAAAGTACGTAAGGATATTCATCTCGCCAAGCAAAAGTACACTAGGAATTTATTGGCTAAGTTTGGAGTTCAAAACTGTAAGGATGCCAAAATTCCTATGATGACTGGATTCAAGATGGATCCGTATGAGGATGGTCGAAAAACAAATCGAAAAGAATATAGGGCTCTCATTGGATCTCTACTATACCGATCGCCAAATAGACGGATATAACCTTCGCAGAGGGTGTATGTGCGATTTCGTGCAAATCCAATGATAAGCCACCTAGAGGCGAGCTAAGCGGATTCTTAAGTATCTGAAGGGGACAGTAAATCTTGGTTTATTTTACCCATCAGATGATAATCTAGAGCTTAGTGGGTATTCTTATTCTGATTATGGAGGTTGCAAGATTGACAGAAAATCAACCTCAGGAACTTGTCAGTTTTTAGGAAGTAAACTGATCTCGTGGTTTTCAAAAAGCATACATCGGGCCATGACATCTACTACCGGGCGGGCAATATATGGTCGCAGGAAGTTGTTGCTCCCCAACCGCTCGCTTAGTCGAAATGAGGGATTATAACATTGTAGCTAAGAATGTACCTATATTCTCGTGATAATAATAAGCTATTGCAATCACTCGTAATCCTCGTTTCTACATACAAGATGCAAGCATGTGGATGTCAGACACCATTTTATAAGAGATCATGTTGAAAAGAAAAATATCAGAATGGAAAAGATTCACACTGATTTACAGAAAGCTGATATTCTAACCAAGCCACTAGCTGAGATCAGATTCAGAGAATTATGCAATGAGCTAGGGCTTCTGGATCTTGGAGAAAAAGCACCTAAAATGCTTGACGGATTGTTCTCCAAAACCAACTGGTTAAGAGACTAACCAGGTTAAGAGGAATCAGTTGAGTTTGGTATCTCAACTGATCAGAAGATCAGTCAAGGAACTGATATGAGGAGGCGATCAGTTTTATGATGTGTCAGATTAAAGAAACTGATCAGAATTAAAGGTTTATCAGATTAAAGGAAACACACAGATTAAAGGATTATCTGATTAAATCAGTTGGGTTATTTCACTCTTTATAAGTCGATTAAGCTGACATTCAACAAGCAAGATTCACAAGATTAAAGCCAACAATCGCATAAGAAAGCAAAAAATTTACACAACAATGGAATAATAGAAATTTTCATTGATAAAGACCCGAAGGTCAGGTTAAATTACAAGTTACAAGTACAAGAGGACCCGGAGGTCAGTACATAAACCCTAAACCCTAAACCCAAAACCGATAACCCTAAACCCTCATCCTAACCCAAGAAGAGGGGGAGAGAGAGAGATTTTAAATCTGATGCTCTCATTTTCCCCCACTTAACAAGGGTGAGAAAGGCTTTAAAATAATCCTAAGCCTCTCGCTGAAGCTAAAACCAATGGAGCGAGAGAGGCCTTGATAGGATTTTTAAGCCAGGAGCCCTTAGACCTGAAGTCAATGGGCTCTCCAGCTGTTAAATGGAGCACATGTGCCAAGAAAGTGGTTCAAAGACCTTATGGGCACATGTGTTACATGTAAAAATTGAGTTGATATACGAAGATCAGCTGTTGTCTGATCAAGACCGTATATCAAACTCATGTTTTATATCAGACTGGTCTGTTGATGCTAGTTCCGTCATCTCGATAGACACACAAGGTGCATACGGTTAGGAGAAGTGTATTCTCAGTTGTGACAGCAGATCCGCCGCCTTGGTGGTAGAGAAGCTTGGCAACAATTGTATGTGTAATCTCTGATGACGACGAAAGCAGTAATAAGGGACACAAAGGGTTGATTTGAGAAGCTGAACTCATTAGAAAATGGGGAAAGGTTTTTGCCGGAAGTTTCACCGGAAATAAGGGTTCACCAGAACACATGTTTTACAAAGAAGATAAGTATGGTGAATGGGTTATGTTGTGTAAAACATTGGTCCAATTTATAGAGGCCAAACAAGGGTGCAAATGCAAATTTGATTTCTCTAAGCCTTTTAGAGAAATCTGCACCACAAGGACAGCGTGTAGGAATCACGCGACTGATAATTGGATAAATTTACGGCGGATTGACATATCGAAATATTCAGACTATAATTACGCATGTCAAATCGTGCCAACTTAGGGAATAGAGACTACTATTCTAGACTAAGTTTTGGCGGTAACACTTATCTCAAGAATTGGCTTGATCTGAGAAGAATCAGATTAGGTCAACTAAAATCTGATTACATACGAAACTGATCAGATGAAGAAGATCAGTTGAGCTTGAATATCTCAACAAATCAGATATATCAGTCAAGGAAGATCCAGAATAACAGTTGAAGGGGGAACTTCAACTGACCGAGGAGGATCAGAAAAAGGGAAATCAGACACAAAGTGAAGAGGATCAGTTGAAAAGAACAGTTGGGAAATTATAAGGTTTAGACAGAAAACTAAGGTCAACAAGTGGAATCAACTACAAGTGGTATTGACTGATTACAATATCAGTCAACCAGATACGCTTTTCTCTCTCCTTGTTTACTTGCTTATTTATCGGATTTTATCTGATATTATTTGCCTTACTGTACTCATTACCTGTGTGACGTATTTCCTGCAAAACATTTAATGCGGACGTGGGGTACTTGTATTAGTTGCTACAAAAATGTGCTTTTAAATCCAAAAGGCAATCGTACGTGCTTTTCCTAACCTCACGATCAAAACCGCTCAATCTGGATCGTTTAATCTTTTCAAACGGTTGATCTTCCAAAAAAAAATTTCCCTCCTCATCTTTATAAGGTTCATCAAAAAAAAAAAAAAAAAAAAACCTACCAGAGTTTTCTTATTCACAAACTTGCAGTTTATTCTCTGAAAACTCCAGATTTTTTTTCTGCGATTCAAAGTGTTTTTCTTGAGTTTCAAGATTATCTTTCCGAAAAACAGAATCTGGTAATTTCTGATTAATTGATGAATCATTTTTTTCCTTTGATCTTAAAGATTTTGTCAATCGATGGTATCCTGTGTTTTTGCTTTATTGTTTCTTGGTATCCGCATGTGTTTATCGATTACTAGGCCTGTGTATAGGTCTGATAATCAATATATGATATCTCTATATTTATGCACAACCTTAATCGAGTCTATCTTATTGTAGATGGCAACTCACAGAATGGGAAAAATAATGTGCAATTATGCGGAACTGGCAACGAAGATTGTCGATGACAAATTTGTACAATTTGGTATCACTCGGGATCCGGAATCTATGGAGGTTGAGCAAATTCTGCGAAAAGGAGGCCTTGAGAAATTCTATGCTGCCCACTGCAATCCAGTGATGCAGTATGAAGCACTCGAATTCCTAAGGAATTTGAAAGTGGATACGGACGCTCCGGGAGATGAACTACTTTCGTCAGTCAACGGAGAAGAGATCAGACTGACGAATGCGGACATAACTCGTCTGTTCAGCTTGCCAAAAGGAAGAATCTCGCCTGCTCACTACAGGGAGAACGAAGATGAGCTGATCAGAAACGGAACTCTTCAGAGAAGCTGACAAACATCAGACCGCAGGTTTTGTCAGGCCAATGCTCAAGAGGAAATACCGACTGTTGTTTGACATATTGTCAAAAACAATCATGGGTATTTTTTTCAGCCCAGATGCTCTAACATCCGTCAAACTGTACAGCATGGCTGCGATAATTGATGAAGCAAAGAACATCAATTGGCATGGCTTCTTGAAGGCCATTCTGCTCCAAGAACAAGAGAAATTTGGAGTTAATGAACGAAGGCATGTCTATCTGAAGAAGAGGATCAGCAATCTCAACAAGGTTGCAGTTATCCTGAAGGACAAAATGCCAACTGCCGAATGGGATCGAATGGATCAAGTTTATAAGACATTCCTCGCCACCACTTCAGCCATATATACGGGCCAATTGATGATGATATATGCGCCCAATTTCTCCAAAGTCAAGAAAAGGAAAAGCAAGGAAGCAAAGATCGCTACACCAGATGCTCCCTCCCTAAGAAAAGAAAACCGGAAAAGGCCTGCGAGAAGAGGCCCCAGAAAGCGAAGGCGCTCTATGACTCTGTTTCTAGAAGATGAGTCAGATAAAGAAATAATGCCAGATCAGCCTGTTGCGACACAAAAATCAGGTGAAAAATCAAATAGGCAGGCGTCTCAAGCTGAGAGCTCGCCAGATCATTCGGAGGAAGAAGCTAGAGTCGATCGATCTCCTCCTCCTCCAACTCGAGCTGATTCACCACTCAGACCATCGTTGTCGAGCATGTCTCTCCCATCAAGCACCGCCTGAACCCTCAAACTACATCGCTTCGAGAACCGTAAAGCTTAATTGCTAGAACCAAAGACTCGTCTCCACAAACGTAACCTCTCTGAGTCGAGCCACTCGCACAACTTCCGCCTACTCAAGCACCACCGTAACCCTCTACAACTCATCAACCGGACTCGACGCACAATTCCCCGAAGTTTAGATCATCAAAGACCATCACAGGGAAAATGGTCAGAATGCAAATCGAACGAGAAATTGATGAGGTTTATCCAGAGCTGGTCGCCCATCCTGTCATCAGAGAGGAAGTTATGGAGATCCTCACCTGGAGAGATCTCCGATTAAAAAGCTTCTCAGATTTTATAATGATTATAGAAACCTTGATGGGCGGTCTTTGATGAGTTTGCGATTTTGATTTCGATATGAGGAAATCTAAAAGTGGGATCACCAAAACAGCTCATAACTTCTTTGAATCTATCAAAGCTCGATTCACGGGAAGCCGGGGTTACTGAACAAGGAGAATCAGACGCCGAAGAAGCTCTGAAGCGAGATGCTACTATGAAGAAGGATCACGGGGAGTCAGCTGATGATAGTGGAACTGTGCTGCAGCTTCATGACCAACCACCGGAGGCGCAAAAACAACCGAAAAGAGATCCGTGACGCAAAACATTCCAACATCTCACATCACCGCTGATCAACTTCAAGAGATCAGATCATGTCTCAAAGATCTCCTGAAAGAAGAAGTTGAGGGAGTGATAGCTGATCAGAGGCAGATTGGCCTCAAAGAAATAACAGGTCAAAGGGAATTGGCTATTTCCCAGATTGAGGCAATCAAAGATCAGTTCTCCCAAACTGTGACCACCGTATCTGCCGAACTTATAAAGTCCGTTGGTGACAAGCTGATTCAGGTGGATCAACAACAAGTTTCTTTTCTGATGCTCACTGAAAAGCTAGAATTGACAGAAGAGAAGTGACAAACTGATTCTTACACTCTCTACTACCATGGAATCTGTCAAGACTGAGCTGATCTCGAAGGTTCAAAATCTAACTGCTCAAGCTCAAGGTTTATCTGTTGCAGATCTCAACAGGGCGATATCAGTCAGCTTTTGATCACTGACTTCCCACCTCACAACTCTTTTTGATCAAACCAAAAAGGGGGAAGGACGGAGTGAGAAACCAACTGACATGATCAGAACAACAGAAGACCTGATTCAGACAATTGAAGTCTATGGACAAAGACTAGACCATCTGGATTGTTTTGCTAACGAAGTTTCTGAAAAGATGGAAAAGTTAAAGGCAAGAAAGGTCTCGGCGGCCGCCGCAGTGTCTTTGACATCACAACTTGTACCAAAATGCACTCGCACTAAGATAGTCACAAGAAGACAATGCAAGCCGACATCTGCCGATAAGAAATCGGCCGAGAAACCGGCCCAATGAGCAGACATCAAGAAGCCCGAAAAAAGAAAGAAGAAAAAGGGCGGATAAAATTGGCAGAGGCGTAAAAATCTGAAAAGAAATTCGACGAGAGCGAAGAAAGGAAAGGCCGGAAAATCAGCATTGTAACCTCACCTTCCAAAGAAGAGTTGATGAGATCATTCCAAAAACTAGCCGCAGACATCTTAAGAGGTTTGAGGAATGGAATAAGATCAGAAGTGAATGGCTTCTGGATGCCTTTGTTCTTGATCTTGTTCCACAAGAAGAATCTCCAGATGATGAATTCCTCAACTGGTTGGAAAATAAATATCCAGATTTTCTGAAGTATCTGGAAAATGAGGCCAAAATTATCAATGCAAAAATATCTCGCCAAGAGTATGATCTGTTGGATTACTCGAAGAAGACAGATGGTTCATTTGACAGACTGGCATTTCAGAGATTCTATTTTGACATCCTGAGCAAAACGCACATAACTGATCCTCAGCAGACCAATGATGTCAAATGGAAACTTTATCAGATTTTCAACGTCCCTCAAGGTCAAAGAGAGATGCCAGAAGGATACAAGCCTAAAGAGTGAAGAATCAGAAGACTTCTCAGGATCAGCTGTTCTTAAATTCAAAACTTTTCTGTTGTAACATGTAATTGACATATCTAATGAGAAAAGTTTATTTTCTGATCCTAAGACAAAATCTCATTGTCTTCTGATTATGTGCTCTTTACTGTTCTATATTTATCAACTGTGTTTGGTTTCTCAGGTGTTTTGTTTTCATCAAAAAGGGGGAAATTGTTGGGAAATTTATAGTTTTGATGAAAGTTCCAGAAACACATGTAATAGGACCAATGGACACATTAGGTGATGATGTTTATATTACTGGTTCATAGAATACCAGTTGATAATTACTGTATAGAACAACTGATGTAATAGATAGGTCACATATTGAGGGGGAATCTCAATATGTATAGGTCAGATCTGAAGATATGAATAACAGCTGATATCCGACAGGCCAGAATGCAAGAGAAGAACAGAAGATCAGATCGATCTGATCAAGTCAGATATCTGAGCTGAAGTCATGAAGCTCAAACTCAGAATACTCGAAGATCAGATGACTTCCAGAAGATCAGACCAGAAGACCTACATCAGCCGAGTCTGCTAGTTGAAGCTAAGTCAACCGGCATCAGAAGACTCCATCGTAGATCGATCGGTTTACCGATCAAAGTCACCACCGTGAAAACCGATGTTTCACCTAATCATACGCCTATGATCCGAACAAGAAGAATGTCAACCTTAATTGGAAGAACAACACCGAAAAAGCGCCTCATAACCAATAAGAACGAGACACGATGATCGGAGCCCGGCAATTACGGATTTGGTGCTGCTCTCTCTAACGGCTATAATATACAAAATTCACGCTTTCGGCCATGCCATTCCTGAAGCACATCACATCAATCCTGCAAGTCTACCAAATATAGCCTAAAATTCAAATTGCTCTCCAACGGCTCTTTGATTTCGAGGTCTATAAATATGGGATTACACTTCAGAGTGAAGGACACGAAAGAACACGAAAAACACGGAAACACTGAACAATCAAGAAGCTCAAGCTATTATCAGATTTCCGCACGAAGAACACGAACAAGAAGATTATTTTATTAAGTGTTCATCCCATAAGTTCTTAGCATAGAAATCTTTTCATCTAGCTGATAGGCTACCTTAAACACTAGAAAAGATTTCATAGTTGGAACCAAAACAATCTTATCCAAACCCAAGTTAGGTTAAGTTGTTTAGCAAGATTTCAGACTAGGGTTTCTAGTTCTGATATCTGGGATCGGTTGAGTGAGAACTCCTTAAACATCTGTTGGTGTACTGTGTTTGGACTAACACATAAATCTAAGTCCAGTTGGTTTAGTTGGTGCCCCTTGTGATAGGGAAGAGTGGACGTAGGACTGGTTTGTCCGAACCACTATAAATCTTGTGTGCCTTTATTGCTTTGATTAACTGTTTACACAATCGCACACAACTTTTAAAGCAGCATACATATTCTAAGTTAAGATCAGCTAGCACCAAGCTTCTGATCTGATCAGTTTGACACTTTAGTCAACTGATTGAAATACTGACTTCAGAATTTGATTTATCAAAACTGGTTTTTCTCACGGGTAAAACTTAGCTTCCGCACATCAGTTAAACTGATAGTTACCGAACTAATCTGCCTTCAGGCGATTAGTAAGTTGGTTATGAGTCCAAACTGATTCACTCGCACTCGGATCAGGCTAACTGCTTTCACACCTGATCTCACAAAAAGTTTTCAGAAGTCTATTCACCCCTCCCCTCTAGACTTCTGCCCTCACAAAACCCGTTCGGGGCCTACACTTAGCAATCGTCATGTAATTAATAATATTGCCCAAGATACAAGGTATCGAATCGCATTGATTCTCTTCCCATCATAAGTCAAAGCAATAGTTATTAATTTCACACGATTCTATTTAAGGGACGAAGATTAAGAAATAGCGTACAACTGATGTCTAATTCTTGTATATTCAGTACCGTAGAATTTATCCTCCTGTAGGTCCTTTTCAGCGCATCATAATGCACTAGTGTAATCCATTGGTCAAGACAAGCCAATCTGAGCCTTACACTTCAACCTTTCATGACAGGTTGTTCATTTCCATCTGGGTTGTGAATTTGTACTTAGTCACGAGGAACTGTTAATTTGACCTTCTGTGATCTGGTATCACCAAATTAACTACAACGTAACACGTACTGACTTATCGAACGGGTATGCAGTAAATATATATAACATTCATTCATATTTAATGCAACATGTGATAAATAATTTATTTCAGTAAAATAAATAAGAAATTCAGTTTGGTTATACAAAGTTAAAACATATTTTTCAGTATAACCCCAACACATTATTCAAGCCAACATATCTGCAAGCTGCCCAATCTGCAATATGGACGCCGAAACAGCCGACCACATCTTCCTGGGCTGTTTGGACGTCTCCAAAGTTTGGCGATCCTATTACGGCTAGCTGGACATCTCGGTACCCCATTACAATCAGGTATAAACTCATTACAAATGCACTCTGGTACCTTTCCCGGCAAGAGAGATAACATGATAACTATTGGCATATGGGTGTGTCATGTGTGTGGTTTGGGTCTTGTGGACAAGATTACCGGGTCTTGTGGACAAGATTACCGAGGAGATGAAAGGACAGCTTAGAAGTTGATATTCACCAAAATTTTCGATTTCAAGCACTTTTTTTATAAAAGATTGGTTTGTGAATTCTAAAGTAATTTTAGACATATAAACTCTCTGTAAATATACTATTTTTGTTGGGCATATTTTATACTCAATAGTAATAAAATTATTTTTCCCGATTAAAGAAAAATGGCACGCCTTAAGTATGAGTTGAGACATTTCCTCGATAGATTGAAGAATTTGTTTGGAAGAATATGAAGCTGTAAATCATGACTATGCCCAATAGATACTTTGAGCCACAAAATTAATTGGGACAAAACACAAAATAATAATATTAAATATGATTTTGAACGTATCGCGAATCGTGCGCGTATGAATTGTCTTTGTAATAGAAATTGACCCTAAACTTTATAAATCGCGCCAAGAATCCAATCATCAACATATTTCATTACCCTGACATATCAGAAGTCAGATTCTTTTCTGTAATTTAAGGCACTATCTTCAACGAAGTAAAAAGACAAAAACTATTTGTATAAATAATTTTAGACATTTTGGGCCCGCTTGGTTGAGGATAATGGAAGTGGGTAATGAGAATTAATTCTATTAATGTTGCTTTATAGGTTTGATACATTGGTAATGAGAATATAAGTAAGCAATTGATTGTCCTCACCTCCTCAACCCACCTCACATGATACCCATTGTTGATGTTGTAATTAAGCAATAACAATGCAATCAATAACCCTTAGTGATTGACCCCTCAATGATACACATTACCATTACCATTCCCTAGTCATACCAAGCGGGCCCTTAAACTACCTAAAAATTTCTATATTTACTTATTCGCTGTGGATAAATCTTGTATGCATCCAAGTGAATCGATACTCATAGTGCATTTTAAAATCATACAACTTATTATATTGAAATATGCAATTTGTGTATACTAAAATGTGTAACTATTTTTTCATATTAATAATTGCACGATTCAGCATAAATAAATTACATTTTTCAATATAATAAGTTGCACGATTCTAAAATATATTATAAATGCACCGATGCACCTGAATGCACATGAGATCCACTCTATGCTTATTTAGTGCAAAAGTTACCAACACAATATATATGCATGACACTCGAGGACCTCATGTCCCAATTTATTATTCCAACTAGAACCCTCGTGTACACCCACAAAATAATCATATATATATCACCACATCTTCCAAACCAAAACCACCACAACTTTCTCTCACATCACCAAATTAAAGAAACTAATTAAACAAGAGAAAGAGAGATGTGGAAATTAGGTGTAATTCCAGTTTTAGGTTTGCTACTAGTTTGGACATGGCAATTCTTGAATTGGGTTTGGTTCAAATCGAGCGACTCGGCAGAATCGAGCGACTTCTAAGGAAACAAGGCATGAAAGGCAATTCTTACAGGCTTCTAATTGGCGATTCAACCGAAACTACACGCTTGTACGACAAATCCCACTCCAAGCCTAACTTGGAGTTATTAGCTCATGTTAAGTTAACCTGTTTATATTTATATATCTTTTTTTATTTTTTTTATTTTCTAATTTTTTAATTAATTTTTTTTAAAGTTTTGTACGCCAAATGTCATGCCTAAAATCTTATTTCTATTTGATTTACCATTAATAATTAATCATCTCCAGAAATACGGAATTTCTAACTAATAAATAAGTCAAATATTAATCAAATATAAAATAATAATATAATATTTTTATAAATTTATGAAATTTGTTCAGAGACATGCCGAATAATTATAAATTAATATTATTTTAATTTATAAATGTGATGATACAAATTTTATATTTTTAATTTCATACTACGTTATATTAAATTTTTTTATATTTTGAATTTGTTTTAAAGATGATGGGTTTCAAATTTTTGTCGTTATGTAATGTTAATGTTTGATTTTTTTAATTTTTTTTTTTCTACAATAAATCAGATTTTCCCAAACTAAAATGTTAAAAATTAAACCGCTCAAGATTTGGTTTGGCCCTAATAATCTTTAATCTGATGATGCATACAAAATTTAGTCTGATTTTTAAAGATGAATTACGATTCAACCGTGTACACGCTTGTACGATAAATTGTAGTATGTTTAACGATGATATTAAATATGTCATGCCTAGTCTTACATCTCAACTATTCTCATATATTGTTTCTAGATCATCGCCCACAAGAGTCAATTTATTGTATCTATATTTTTATTATTATTATTTTTTTTTTATATAATTTATTATATGATATTTAATTTTGATAGGAAAATTATTCGTTTTTATGGGGGGCAAGCCTAATCATGATGCATACAAAATTTAGTCTGATTTTTAAAAATGAGTTACTTCTTGTGTCAGAAAAATAAATTGTAGTATGTTTAATAGAATATTCTAAGTCAAACATCGTGCTTTCATCTAAAAATTATTTTAAAATATTTATTATATGATATTTAATTGTGATAGGAAATTATTAGTTTTTTCAGGCGTCCACGACCACTTTAGAAACGCCATTCGGTGGCAAGAAATATTCTAAGCAAACAAGGCTCAAAAAACTTTTTATATCTAACCACATACAGGATAAAGGTGAAAAAAAAGGCCATGAGTAAAATTTAATTTAAATTCAAAATATTTTACAGGATAAAAAAAAAAAAAATTAATTTAATTTAAATTCAAAATATTTTATTAAAAATTTTTTTTTTAATTTTACATTTTTTTTTATTCGAACGTGCCAAAATAATTTACACAATTCAAAAGTAGAAAATTCTCAATAAATTTCATCCGCAATATTCATAATAATTACACATAGTCCTACAAATTTATTTACTTTATACATAAATTTTTTAAAAATCATTCTTTGAAATTCTACTTATTACTCCACTTTCTTAATTTGTGTGACATAAAATGGTGCAAGTTAATTATAGACGGAGGAAGTATGAACTAAGAAATTAAACTACACCATGCTTTTTTTACATGTTGTGTAATTATAGCCTATGGTGCCTGCAATTCAATCATGTTGCGAGGATACTCTAAACGAGTGGAAGAAGATTGTGACAAAGGAAGGGGGGTCGTGTGTAATTGACATTTTCCATGATCTCGAGCTATTTACAAGTGCGATTTTAGCGCAATTAATGTTTAGCTCTAAATATTCGGAAACCATAAAACGCACTTTCCTAGAATTGGCAGAGCTCGCGATTTTGGCAAGGTTACCTTACAAAACACTCCATATATTTGGTGAAAAGTAAGTATATTTAATTAATATCATGTTTTAAATAGTATTATATTTTTATTATATGTTATATTATATGCTGTAATTTGAGATCATATTTCAAACATTTATATAAACAGTGAACGGAGAAGTAGATATTCATTATGATTAAAAAAAAATCTTGAGCCATTTTCATACAAATCATGATTAATGTTACTATCAATTTAATAACGACATTCACGATTGTAGCAAAAAACCTCATTACATGTTTTTTTTTCCACCCATCCATGACAGATAATGTGGCTCGTTGGGACTTGCTATGTAGAATTATAAGTTTTTTTTTTGCTACATTATTGTGACAGAAACCCAAAAAATGACTGTGAATTTTCTATCACAATAGTATCAATAAAACACAATAATGTAGAGAAAAATTATAAAAATTAAACTATGTAATCCTAAATGACAAGTCCGGTGAGCCACGTCATCTGTCAACAATCGAACGAAAAAAAAAATGTTTCGATTTGAAACTATATTAAAAGTTGAACATTTTCTACTATAATCCTGAAAATCGTGATTAAATTGATATTTGAACTAAATATTGTGTATTTATTTAGAATTAATCCTAAATTCAATTCTCCATTGCATAATATTTTTTGTCGTATGTTAAATTGTTAATATTATCAACTAAAAATTAGGTACTTACCAACTCGCACAAATCGAAGAGCCAACGAAATCAATAAATCCGCATTTAGATGTATTTAGGGGTATGATCAACGAAAAGATCGAGAAAAAAAAAAGTCGAGGACAAATTGGGAATCAAGACTTGTTAGATGCGTTCTTGGAAGAATTGTACGAAGGAAAAATAACAAAAGAGAGGACCAAAAGAAAGTGATTGAAGATGCAATTGGAGAATGCAAGATATTCTTCTTTACAGG
The DNA here is from genome assembly GCA_037126765.1 of Stenogyne calaminthoides. NCBI lineage: Eukaryota > Viridiplantae > Streptophyta > Magnoliopsida > Lamiales > Lamiaceae > Stenogyne > Stenogyne calaminthoides. Next base: position 30,932,256 of record JBBCBC010000025.1, on the reverse strand, counting down.
TTTTGAGACTAATTCGAATATCTTGACGTGGACGATGATCATGCTTTCGATTCATCACGATTGGCAAACTCGTGCTAGGGATGAAGTTTTTCAAGTGTTGGGAGATAAGAAGGATATCACTTCAGATGATTTGGGCAAGCTCAAAATCGTAAGTAGCTTCATTTTGATATACTTGCCAAAAAATTACTCTCGCATATATTGGGTGTCTTTAAAAGTTTAAGTGCATTTTTAAAAATAGTATTAATTGTTTTTTACCGAAAGGACTTAATTATGTACTTGTGTATGCAGTTGGATTGTACAACCGGTGTACAAGAAACTTACTTTTTTTTTTTTTTTTTTTTCATTTTACCCCTCGCGTATACTTTTTTTTAAGTTTTGACTTTTGAGTAATATTTTATGTTAGCAATTGCACCGCAAACTTCGCAATTTTGATCAAAGAGTTTCAACCAAGCCCATTTTTTTTTAATATTTTTCAGAATCATAGAAAAATGTTGTTTAAAAGTATTAGTTTATGTGACGAAAAAGTGTCAGCTCATATGATTAAAAGTTTTAATTTTAAATTGTGAAAGTACTTTTCTTTTGTACGAACTAATACTTTTCTTCATACGAACTAATACTTCTCATTATATATTAGTGGTTCTATATATGAATGAGCCACACTTTAGCCATAACAACGTAGAAATTTTTTGCCTCAAGTTTTATCTCATCTTCGTCAGCAGATAACGATGATTATGAACGAAATGCTCCGTTTGTATCCACCGGTGATGGAACTATCACGATTAGTCGAGGAAGAAACGAAGATCAACGGATGCACCATTCCGAAGGACTCACTAGTCACCATGCCAATACTCATGTTTCATCGAACACGGAGATATGGGGCGAAGACGCCGGAGAATTCAGCCGACAGTTCGGCCAAGGAGTGACTAAAGCGACTAAAGAGGCATCAGCCTACATGCCGCTCGGTGGGGGCCCACGATATGCATCGGGATGAACTTCAATGATTGAGAGGCGAAAACATTTCTTGTAATGCTCCTTCGCAACTTCTCCTTTGATCTTGCACCAACCTACACACATGCCCCTACGGTTGCTTTCACTATGCAACCTCAATTTGGTGCACCTATCATCCTAAAGACACTCTAATATCTTCGCATCTAGTATTAATTATTATTATTATGCAATCTTTGTTAAAAGAATTTTACTATTTGTGTGTAATCTTGTTGCTATCATGTGATACTTCTTTTTATATGAATAAAATCTTGCTTTTATTTATTTGTCTACAATGAATTTTTATGGAGACGAGATCGCCGTCTAATTTTTTTTTAGGTGGTGATAAAAATAAAAAATAGTGATCCGCGATGTTTTTATATCCCGCGTTTTCTCTTTTAGGTGTGATATTTTTTTTTATATTTTAATATGCACACGGCAGCAAAACAAGTGACCTCCAATTACCACAATAAACTAATTTTATAATTCTTGAGTTTTTCCTTGAATTTTCCGCCGTTTGTGAACATTAGTGCCATTATTAAATTAGCACTGAATTTATCATATTGGTAAAGTGTAATTTTTGCGTAATTTGGTACATGTGTTATGGCGAATCGAGTTGATTCCCTGTTAAATGTTAATGCTCAATTTGGTACATGTGTTCGGTGAGAAAATTGGGGAAAGAAGATTGAGAGCGTGTTGGGAGTTGGGCATGATTTTTGGAGTAATAAATAAGGATTACGTTTTAGTATTATTGTTGTTTTCAGTCAAAATCTTTTGTATTTTGTTTTTTATAATATATTTTAACATTTATTTTATTTTTTTTTAAATAGAAGACGTGCGAATTTTATGTGTATTCTTGGGTTATTTGCTTAGTTTAGTAGTTATATTTTTTTATTTATAGTTATATCTAATTAAAAGTAAATCGAATGATATGATTATATTTGTGAAAATTACTATAGTAAATCGATTCAATTATTTATTTGTGAAAATTACTATAGTAAATCGAATGATATGATTATATTTTACATATGTGGTGTTTAAATTTGTTACTTCTTTTAAAAGACAAAGTTTGTTATTTTAAATTAGTAAAAGTGAAAACAACTTATAAATAAAGTAATACTTGTAAATTGTGAAAGAAAATTGTGAAAGAGTAACATTGTTCAGTGAAAAAATCACTAATCAAGTACAACTTAAGAAGTGAAATGACCAATTTAATGTGAACGAGTAACATTGTTCAGCGAATGACCAATTCAATGATAATAATTGATAATTAGTAACACTAATATTGTAATATAATAATGATAATAAACAAAAGTTATAGTGAAATGATAAGAATTGATCATTAGTATTACCAATGTTATAATATAGTAACACATATGATCACTAGTGTTTTATATGAAAGTTATAGTGAAATTATAAGAATTGAAAATTAGTAACATTAATGTTGTAATATTGTAACACGTACATGATCACTTGTGTTTTAAATACAAGTTATAGTGAAAGGATAAAAATTGATAATTAATAACATTAATATTGTAATATAATAACACATAGATGATCACTTTTGTTCTAGATAAAAGTTATAGTGAAATAATAATAATTGGTAATTTGTACGAATAATATTGTAATATAGTAACACATACATGATCACTTGTGTTTTAAATACAAGTTATAGTGAAATAATAAGAATTTATCATTAATATTACTAATGTTGTAATATAGTAACATATATATGATCATTAGTGTTTTATATAAAAGTTATAGTGAAATGATAATAATTGGTAATTAGTAACACTATCTTTTAGTTTTATATCATTAGTTTTATATAAAAGTTCAAATAATGACTGAACAATCTAAAATAGGACCCAATGTTTTCATAACCGAATCGGTGATCGAACCGGACAGACCACCGGTCGGACCGGTTCAACCGGTGGTTCAATTCAACCGGTCGGACCGGTTCAACCGGCGATTCAACTGTTTTCTATGTTTAGTTAAAAAAACAAAATAAGTATGCACCTACAAAAATTTAAATATATATTTTATAACTTTTCATATCATATTTTATAAATTTTATCTCACCTCATACATTTATCCCACATCGAAGGTGTTGGAGAAAAATGTGAGAGGAATATAAATTTAAAATTTGAAATATTTAATATAAACTAGTAATTTAATTTTATAAAAAAAAACCGATTTTTTCCTCGTTGAACCAGGTTTTGACCGGTTCAACCCGGTTCAACCTTAAAAGCGGTTATATAGTATTTTTTAACCGGTTTACCGGCCGGTTCAACCCGGTTTTGAAATCATTGATAGGACCAATGGAGTAATATTTAGCATATCTTTTAATTTTTACAAAAAATATTATTTTTTAGAATTTTCTTCCAATATTCACCACATCTCTAATAATGAATCACATGTGCATCTAGGTGCATTTTGTTTTATAGTTCATTTTAAAATAATACAACTTGTAATAATGAGAGATATAACTTTTTTACATTAAACAGTGCAACCATTAATATATAAAAAATAATTATGCGGTTTAATGTAATTTAATGTATATAAGACTTACCTATCTTTAAACATCTTTTATTTTTTTATGGAAATTATTATTTTTTAATTTATCTTACAATATTCGTTATATTTTTCAAAAATCTTCAAAACTTTTACAAAAAAAAAAAAAAAAAAAAAAATCAATATCAATATATATTAACACATTGATCTTATATTTAAACAATTATTAGTTTTTAAATTTATCTTATGACATTTTCGTATCTTTTAAAATATTCTAAGAAAATTGACTGATTCTAGTTTAATTTTTTTTAAAACAAATTTTTAGTTTAATTCTTTGGATACACAAAATTTTGCATAATATCCAAGCCAGCAGGTTTTGGATCGCTGGCCCGGCGGATTATGATTACTTAATAAATCGCTTAACCGCCTAGGTGGTCCGACCTTTTTTTTTTTTTAATTACATAATAAATTGACATAAATCCTTTTAAAAGACCGCTTAAATCTGCTTGCCAAGCCAAAGAAATAAAACCCATTTTTTCTCGTCGATTTTGACAAAATAGGGGCGGCTGACGGCCGTCTAGGCCGATTTTTGCAACCATGATAATATCTCGAGAAGAATAAGTTAATATTGGCATGTGCATAATTAATCATTCTAATTTCGTATGATTTTATGATTAATTCCAGGTCAATACCCCTTTTATTTGTCATGTACACTGTTTCTAATCTAATTCTTTAAAAACATTATTATATTTGATAAAATTCATTATATTTTACTAAATTTTCTAAACTTTTACAAAAGAGAATCAGATTTTTAACTGAATCATTGTTTTGAGAAAAAAAACGCAACAGTATTATTACACTAAAAAAAAAATCTCTATGATTGTATATTAATTTTGAATTAATAAAAAAATTGTGCGTACATTGAGTCATTGACCCCACCACATTAACCACATAATTAATTCACCGCTCTCGCAGAATTAATAACTTGCTTGACAAACCTCATGTATCAGTCTCTTCTTCTTCCCTGGAGCACTAGTGGAAAAAGCATTCGTTGCAGGTTATCCCTTTTTTGTTTTGAGTTTTTGCAATGGGTTGTGGGTTTTGTTTAATTTTCAATTTTTGTAACGAATTGGCCTTGATATTCAATTGTGTTTATCAAAACTGCACTAGATTTGTCAACATTGAAATTCATCAAACACCGGCCTATTTCTATGGTACGAGAATATATGTTGCCTATTGTGTGTTCCACTGTTCCTTGATAATGCTCTGTTGTTGCTCTGTTGTTCTGTAATTTCACTTCATCTTAGGGATTTTTAGATATGTTGTTTTTTAAACCCTGCTCACCAGGTGTTTGTTGAAATGCCTAAGAAAACTCTTACTCTTTCTGAGACATTGTTGGTGCTGTGAGACCTTGCTATTACAACAATTTCATTTTGAAGTTGATAGAAATTGCATAAAAACTTAGGTGACAAGTCTCTCGATCAATTTCTTGATATAAACCTCATGATCAGTCATTTCAAAAAATTTATACGTCTCTGCTTTGTTTTCTTTGCACGTGTCTCTCTCCTTTTACGTGTCAACACCGATATATCCTTCTCTCCTTATTGTTTCTTTCTCGCGTCGATCGAAGCCCTCAAATTCTCGCACCTGCGCAACTCTGTGTACGTATTCAATTAGCAAACTTTGTTATCTTATTTAACCAAAAAAAAAAAAGAAAAACAAGAACCTGTTGGATTATTTATTGGTTCTTTTTGTAATTTCAGAAGTGAGATGAGGACAAGACTCAAGTGTCAAATAAGTGCGGGGTAGGGTAGCTGCAGGGTATGAGTTCGAGACGGAGAGGGATGCACAGTGCTGGGAGAAGGAGGTTTTGGTAAAGTTTACAAGGGGTGGCTTGCTGAGAAAACCCCCGGCAAAGCTGGAAGTAGAACTTTCATTGCTGTTAAGAAGTTGAAATCTGAGAGCATGCAGGGATTTACAGAGTGACAGGTAAAATTCAGCTGTAGAGAGGAAATGAACTCTGATTCCAGATGAATTAGTTGTTGTGGAGAGTTTTGTGTTACATATCAATGTGATTTTATTTTTTTATTTGTTGATTATGATCAATTTGTTCCTTATCAACGTCATTTTACTATTGGGTTAGTTACATTTTGCCACTCCAACAATGCGTGATTTACCACATTTTATGGACTTTTTTTCCAACATTTTACTCGGTTGAGGTTTTGAGCGATTGATTTCTGTTATAATTTCTCCTTTGGCATGATTCTTTCTTCTATGAATGATTCAAATAACGTCTGAATCCTTTAAGTTCATTTAGGACAGTGGTAAATGAAGGGAAGAGTAGTTTAGTTTTGATTGTTTATGGTTTCCTGTCATTTTGATTGTTGTAATTATAGAGGTCCTCTTTAACATTCCTACTTTTTCAAATTCAATTTTTGTCTAAGCAGGGGTCATAGGCAATTCGGCACAAAAATTAGTACTTACACTGGATAGAGGACACTATTTTGGTGTTTAAAAGTTCCATCAATAGATGTGTTCCTTACTTTCTTCCCCAATAACTCAACTTACATAAAATTCTATACTCAATTTTATATTCTATTAATAATAAATTTTATGTGACCTCTCCAATTAGTTGCTAATTTTAATGATGTTTGGAGCTTGCATTTGGTTTCTTCCCTTTTCTTATTTCTAAAATTAATTAATAGCTGTTGCAATGGGAAAATATGGAAGCGAGTCGGTATACTATTCCCCATCTACGAACCAGCCTTTCCCGTTGGTTATTCTGTCAACAAATAAGGAATTTTTTGAATGAACAATTCCAGGGTAGTTGCTATACATGTATATGGCTGCAATGAATAGTGATAATACTTCCTGATATTCTTAGTTTTTTTTATCATCCCTGCTTTACCAGCAGAACCAACTTTTGATGTGCTAATGATATGCAGATATGTGAATGATGGGAGATCATTTTGGCAGCATGCAGTGAGTTCTTCAACGGGATGGTCGGATTCTTTGTATCTTGAGGAGCTGTATAACTATTACACCACCAAAACGGTTAGTTAGCTGGATGCATTTTCAGTGTTATCTTATAAGATTTACTTTGCATAGGTGTAGATGCATAATATGCCCAAATCATTACTGTGATGTTATATATGTTGTAAATTGTAGTGAACTAATCATGTATTACATGGTTTCAATTTGTGAAGCAGTGTGTACAAAGATATTGGGTTGCATTACGTACAGAAGATGTGGGTTTCATCTTTATGGGGTTTACAAACACCAGCAACTTCTGAGCTATAGCCTAATTCATGTTTTGAATTCTTGAGTCTTGACATACAGGTTACGCTTCAAAGGCGAGTTATTTGATGGAACAAGGAGTTTGAATGCTTATATAGATGAAAAAGAAGTAGAAATTAGACAAGGCACGACGAGGGAAAAGGTCATTGAAGCAGAACTAGAGGTATGTATAATTGAAACACAGTTTTGGTCCCCTTAAACCTGCAAGTTATTCACCACAGTACCATTAACAACTATTACCTTTATCTTTTTTCCATTTATATCAGGAGGAGGAGTTGAGCCCCAATCAAATCAACGAAAAATTCGAAAACAGAGAAACCTAATTTCACGTAAGGACAACTACCTTAGAAATGAGAGGGAAAAAAATTATGATACGTTCTACCAATTAAATCAGCCTCAGTGTCACAAGCATCTCAACAAAAAGCTCTCAGACAGATCAACAAGTAAAGAGGCCTTGGCATAACTTTTACTACAAAATGGAGAATTGGATAACATGCTTTCAATCTTTCATTTTAACAGGATGCTTTTCGCTTCTCTAACCAAAATCCAACCAAAATCCTTTAAAATCACATATATATGGGTAAACACCTCATATTTGAGGCGCTCTCTAACTAGCTAGTATAGAGTATTTGAACATGTTATTTAAAAAATAATCCTTTTCATTAAGGCAGCGTTTGTTTTGGGACTCACATGGATGAACTTAGAACTTTGCGCTCCCCGTCTCATACGAGTTTGGAATTTAGAGTCTGGTTTTTAAATCCCACATTCCATTAACATCTACAAATACCTATAAAATTTATTATTACTCTTTTCAATACATCACACTTTATACACTTTATTACTCTTTTCAATATAATATAATAATACAATATCAATCATTATTAAATATTAATTTAACATAAAGTTAAATTTCACCCTATTCAAATTCTAAAATAAACACATATATTCACTATTCATCAAGGATTCTAAATTCCTGAATTTTAAATTTTGACTTATTCCGCACGCTTAAATTCCAAAACAAAGCAACCCAAGAGAATATTTGACATTTGCTTTTTAAAAGATTTGAGTATTGATTTATGCGGATTGGTTTTATTCGTAATATCTTTGTATGCGTCACACTCGCGGACCTCATTCCCCAATTTATTATTCCAATATGGGTCCGGTTATTAACACCCCCAACATTAATAGATACACCCGCACAAATCATACATTACCTGTTATACCCTTTTTAAAAGAAAATTCTAAATCATCTCTCTCCCCTGTTTTTCTTCTTCGTCTACCTCTTCATTTTCCAATTTCTGCAATCGGCCGCTGCCTCCTCGCCGCCGCACGCCGTCCTCCACTGCCCCACCCCTCCTCTCTTACCCATTTTCTCAGGCCCTCTCCCCCCTCTCCCCCTAGATCTCAGGTAAAAATCAAGCTCATCTTTCTTTTTTTTTTCCTTTTTTTTAGACTCACAACCCAGAATTGAATTGATTTTTACCTAAAAACATAAGATGATTTTGGATATATTTTGACGAATAAGTGGCGTTCGATATTTTTATCAAAAAATATGTTATTATAGAGAGTTAACAATGATGGCGGCGGTGACTGGGGGGCAGACGACGGTGATTGGGCGGCAGTGCAGCTGCTGTGGTCAAAACTAGGGTGTGAGAGGTTTGAATATATTTTTGATTTAAAATGATAAAGGTATTATGGGATTTTCATAGAATTTTTTCTGGTGTATCTACTAATGTTGGGGGTGTTAATAACCGGACCCTTCCAATATATATCACCACATCTTCTAAACCCATATTCACCACAAATTAAAGAGAGAGAGAGATATGTGGAAATTAGGTGTAATTCCAGTGTTAGGTTTGCTACTAATTTGGACATGGCAATTCTTGAATTGGGTTTGGTTCAAACCTCGGAGAATCGAGCGACTTCTCAGGAAACAAGGCATGAAAGACAATTCTTACAGGCTTCTAATCGGCGATTCAACCGAAACTACACGCATGTACGACAAATCCCACTCCAAGCCCATCTCTCTTAACGATGATATTACGCCACGCGTCATGCCTAATATCTTACATACCATACAAAAATACGGTACGAATACGATTCTCAATTTCAATTCATATATTGTTTCTGAGTATTACTCCCGTGAATTAGGTCTATGCATGAACTCTATCACTCTAATGGGTAAAAACTATCATTTTATGTACAAAAATTTCACTGTTTAAAAACATAAAGCATTTTCGAAACAATGATTATTTTTGTGCATAATAGTAATAGTTTTTATGCATAATAAATGAAGTAGCTTTATGACATAATAAATGATACTTAAATGAATCGAGGTTCACGCGAATGGTAGTTCACATAAATTTTTATCATTGTTTCTAGAGACTGACTGACTGATAGTGTATTTTAAAATCATGCAACTTGTTGTATTTAAATATACAATTTTATTTATATTGAAACGTGTAATATATTTTTTATATTAAATAAGTTGCATATTTCAGTACAATAAGTTGAATGGTTCTAAAATACTATGGAGTGCACGGTTCACTTGATACGATGATTCATACAAAACTTAGTCTTGATTTTAAAGATGAGTTACTCATTAATTAATGATGTCACTGATTCAGGTGAATTGTGTCACTTGTGTGCATTTTTTAAACATGAAAACTTGTGTCAGGAACTCCCTCAGTTCGCAATATTTATACCCATCCTTTTAGGCACAGGATTTTAAAAAAAAAAGATAAAATAAAAGTATTATTGTGTATTGTGGGGATCACTTATAAATAAAATGGTTGTTTGTGAGTGTAGTTGAAGGATAAAGATAAAGTGTATATTTTAATATAAGATATGAGAATAAATTTGGTGGACGAAGGAAATAATATGTTTTAATACGACTTAAATATGAAAGTGGAGTCTCATCTCATGAGATCATCGCCCACAAGAATCACTTTCAATCTATATTTAATTATTATTAATTTATAGATAATTTATTATATAATATTTAATTGTGATAAGAAATTATTCGTTCTCATGGATGGGGCCACGACCACGCATATTCATAAATGATCCTTCGGTGGCAAGAAACGTTCTAAGCAAACACCGTGCGTATCAAAAAACCTTCAGAATATCTAACCACATAGTGAGACTGTTAGCTGAAGGCCTCGCTACTTTAGAAGGTCATGAGTGGCACAAATCTCGTTCAAAGCTCAACCCCGTTTTCTATACGGACAAGATAAAGGTGAATAAAAATTAAATTAAATTTAAATTCAAAATATTTTATTAAAAATCGCGTACTCATAATAATTTGCACTTTTTTTTTAATCAAACGATCCAAAATAATTTACACAATTCAAAAGTAGAAAATTCTCAATAAATTTCACCCGCAATATCCATAGTAATTACACACAGTCCTACAAATTTATTTACTTTATACATAAATTTTTTAAAAATTATCCTTTGAAATTCTACTTATTACTCCACTTTCTTAATTTGTGTGACATAAAATGGTGCAAGTTAATTATAGATTGAGGAAGTATGAACTAAGAAATTAAACTACACCATTTTTTTTTACATGTTGTGTAATTATAGCCTATGGTGCCTGCAATTCAATCATGTTGTGAGGATATTCTAAACGAGTGGAAGAAGATTGTGACAAAGGAAGGGGGGTCGTGTGTAATTGACGTTTTCCATCATCTCGAGCTATTTACAAGTGCAATTTTATCGCAATTAATGTTTAGCACTAAATATTCAGAAACCATAAAACGCACTTTCCTAGAATTGGCAGAGCTCGCGATTTTGGCAAGGTTACCTTTCAAGATACTCCATTTAAGCGGTGAAAAGTAAGTATATTTAATTAATATCACGTTTTAAATAGCATTATATTTGCATGTTATGTTATATTTATCATTGTAATTGAGCTCATATTTCAAACATTTGTGTAAACAGTGAAAGGAGAAGTAGATATTCAATATGATTAAAAAAAAGGCTTGAGCATTTTCATACAAAACATGATGTTACAACCCGCTAATATTCAACACTTAAATTCGAAGAAATTAAGTTGTAAATCATATTCCGTGTTTTATATTTTAATTCACGAAATTTGTACTTGCACCTCTCATCGATGATAGATAATGTGGCTCGTCGGGACTTGCTATGTAGGATTACAAGATTTTTTTTTGCTACATTATTGTGATAGAAACCCAAAAGACGACTGTGAATTTTCTATCTCAATAGTATCGATAAAATACAATAATGTAGAGAAAAGTTATAAATATTAAACCGTGTAATCCTAAATGACAAGTCTGGTGAGCCACGTCATCTGTCAACAATCGAATGAAAAAAAAATGTTTCGATTTGCAACTATATTAAAAGATGAACATTTTCTACTATAGTCCTGAAAATCGTGATTAAATTGTTATTTGAACTAAATATTGTGGATTTATTTAGAATTAATTTCAATTCTCCATTGCATAATATTTTTTGTCATATGTTAAATTATTAATATTATCGATTAAAAATTAGGTACTTACCAACTCGCACAAATCGGAGAGCCAACGAAATCGATAAATCCGTACGAGATGTATTTAGGGGTATGATCAACGAAAGGCTCGAGAAAAAAAGTCGAGCACAAATTGGAAATCGAGACTTGTTAGATGTGTTCTTGGAGGAATTGTACGAAGGAAAATTAACAAAAGAGAGGGACCAAAAGAAAGTGATTGAAGATGCAATTGGAGAATGCAAGATATTCTTCTTTTCAGGTTTTGAAACTAGTTCGAATATCTTGACGTGGACGATGATCATGCTTTCGATTCATCACGATTGGCAAAATCGTGCTAGGGATGAAGTTTTTCAAGTATTGGGAGATAAGAAGGATATCACTTCAGATGATTTGGGCAAGCTCAAAATCGTAAGTAGCTTCATTTTGATATACTTGACAAAAATTACTCTGGCATATATTGGGTGTACTGTAAAATTTAAGTGCATGTTTAAAAATATTATTTATTGTTTTCACTGAAAGGTCTTAATTGTGTACTTGTGTACAGTTGGATTGTACAACTGGTGTACAAGTGACTTACCTTTTTTTTTCCATTTTACTCTCTGCAGTATACTTTTTAAGTTTTGACTTTTGAGTAATATCTTGGCGTTAGCAATTGCACCGTGCAATTTCTTCAATTTTGATCAAAGAATTTCAACCAAGCCCCTTTTTTAATATTTTTGGGGAATCATAGAAAAATGTTGTTTAAAAGTATTAGTTTATATGATGAAAAATGTCAGCTCATATGATTAAAAGTTTTAATTTTAAATTGTGAAAGTACTTTTCTTTTGTACGAACTAATAATTTTCTTCATACGAACTTATACTTCTCATTATATATTAGTGGTTCTATATATGAATGAGCCACGCTTTAGCCATAACCACGTAGAATTTTTTGCCTCAAGTTTTATCTCATCTTCTGTCGCAGATCACGATGATTGTGAACGAAATGCTCCGTTTATATCCACCAGTGATGGAACTATCACGATTAGTCGAGGAAGAAACGAAGATCAACGGATACACCATTCCGAAGGACTCACTAGTCACCATGCCAATACTCATGTTTCATCGGAGCACAGAGATATGGGGCGAAGACGCCGGGGAATTCAGGCCGGACAGGTTCGCCGGAGGAGTGACGAAAGCAGCTATAGAGGCGTCGGCATACATGCCGTTCGGATGGGGCCCACGCATCTGCATTGGGATGAACTTCGCAATTATCGAGACCAAAACATTTCTTGCAATGCTCCTTCGCAACTTCACCTTTGATCTTGCACCAACCTACACACATGCCCCTACGGTTGCTTTCACTATTCAACCTCAATTTGGTGCACCTATCATCCTAAAGACACTCTAATATCTTCCCATTTAGTATTAATTATCATAAAATCTTGGTTAAAAGGATTGTACTATTTGTGTGTAATCTTGTTGCTATCATGTGATGCTTCTTTTTATATGAAAAAATCTTGCTTTCATTTATTTGGCTACAATGATTTTCCATTAGGTGAAAGAAGCTTGGAATTGAGTTTAATTAATGATTCATAAAGTAAGAACCATGCATATTATGGCTTTATGTATGTAATGGGGATGAAACATTTCACTTGAATTAAATTGTGTTCCAATTTCCAAGCCTAGAGGAACTTTTTAACTTCTAAGGTAATCTTGTGTGTAGGCTTGGCAGTGGGGCGGGGAATCCCCGTTCCCAAATCAGCTAAAGCTTGCAACAAATCAGCTAGCGAGGCCAAAGTGCTCAAAAACTTTTTGGACGGAGAGTGGAGTACCAAATCAATCTAGGTTTCCAGATCATAATCTGTACCCAGAACCTCAAGTCTGTTCAGATGGGTTATCAATTTTGAGGGCGTAATCCCTTACGGGTTTGCCCTCCACAATTTTCAGCGACGACATCTCTCGCAAGGTGATCTGATAAGCCCTGCATTTTTGACTCGTCAGTTGGCTCATCTGAATTTTGGTGTCAATAATCCACTTGTGCTTTTGTGTAATTAGGACAATCATAATTTTTTTCGTTTCCAATCAACATAGTTTCCATACTATTCTATTGACTTTGAGTATATTAACAGTGGATTAAAAGGTTGCGACATGCTGAACTGAAATAAACACACATCTTTATGTCAATATCCGGATTGACACAAAGAATAATCACATAATTCGCCACATGATTCATATTGAAAAAAAAAATATGAACATGCATCAGCCAACATCTCAAAACAGTTTTAAATGAGCCTCTTGGGAGGGTCATCATTTAAATCACATTTAAGCAGGTTACAAACAAAACGATTTATAAACCTTTAATTTAAAAATTAATAGTTGGCTCCCACGACCAATATAAAATTGACAGGGACTTCTACAAGATATGATATTAATTTTATACCTAAGTAATAACCATGATTAAATAATGAATTACTACTTCGTTTTGATCGAGCCTCTTGGGAGGGTCATCGTCCACTAATAATAATTCACAATCATCCATTTGAGAATTTATTAATGTGAAAACTTTCTTTTGGGCGTCCCTTAGGGGAATTTCTCCAAAAGATTTCACAAATAAATAAATCATGGAGGTCAAAATTAATTTGATTCAAAACCAAATTAATTATTTTAAAACATACTTAGTAATTTTTGAATTTGAGATTTTTCGTTGAGCAATTCTCATGCAAACACATTTAAACAAATTAAATAAAGCATAAGAAAATACAACAATAAATCAAGCAAAGCAGAAAAATAAACATATTGGGCACAAATTATCCAATTATCGTGGTTTGATTTTTCTTGGCTTGATTTTGAAGAAACGCCGTCTTGAATTTCTCCCACTCGAACGTCTCGAAAAATCACGTTTTGTACACCGATCAGCTTGCGGGTCGGGGTGCACGCCTTACACCCGACCCGACCGTATCGTTAGATTTGTTCGCCCTCTCACCCGGCGCCGCTTGCCATTGTTGGGGTTATCTTTGGAAAGTATGCTTTTACTTTGTATAACCAGACTGAATTTCGGACTTATTTGCTGAAATAAATTATTTATCACTGTTGCTTTAAATATCATTGAATGTTACACATATTTACTGCATAACTGTTCAATAATTAGTATGTGTTACATTGTAGTTAATTTAGTGATACCAGATCACGGAAGATTAAATTAACAGATCCTTGTAACTAAAAGTACGGAATTCACAATCTAGATGGAAATGAACAATCCATCGTGAAAGGTTGAAGTGTAAGGCTCAGATTGGCTTGTCTTGACCAAGAGATTACACTAGTGCATAATGTTGCACTGAAGAGGACCTACAGGAGGATAAATTCTTCAGTACTGAATATAGAAGAATTAGACCTCAGTGGTTGTTTATTTCTTAATCTCCGTTCCTTAAATAGGATCGTGTGGAATTAATAACTATTGCTTTGACTTACGATGGGTAGAGAATCAATGTGATTCAATACCTTGTATCGTGGGCAATATTATTAGTTACATGACGATTGCTAAGATTTAACACGGAGAATCGGTGTGCAAGTGCGTCTTGTTTAATTAGTCCCCTTTGGAGGCTCAGAAGTTTTATCATGCCAAATCTTGCAAGTGGAATTTGTTTTCCGGTATGGATAATAATGTTGAGATGTTCCTGAACCAAGGAAAAAGATATTAATTAATGTGAAGCAATTTCAGTGGCTTAAATTAATTAATGGACTGATAATCTTAAACTCGGGAAATAATAATCGGGAGTCATATTAACTGTAATATGGGTTAAGATGGATAGTGCAATATTAATTATGTAGTGGAATTAATTAATATTTATGGGCTTGAATAATATTGTGGCTCAATATTGGAAATTCAAGGTCCATTGGAAGGTCCAATCTTAATTCTCCTAAAGGCCCCTCAAGTAGCCCAAATATAAAGTCCAATAACTGAAAAAGGTGTTTAAAATTAAATAAAATATTGTTGCCTATTTTTCCTAAATTTTCGAAAATAAATAAATAAAGAGGGAGAAAGATTTTCTTTGAATTTTGTTATGGAATGAGGATAAGTATTCTTGGAATACAAGTTTATCTCATTAAATTCAAGAAATCTCCCATTTGGTTATTTGTTTAGCAATTTTCGAAAATAATGAAAGAATAAGGAATGAAAGATTTTCTTGATTTTCTTGAAAATATATTATGGAAGACATGTATTCTTAGAATACAAGAATATCTCATAAATTCAAGAAGATCCCAATCTTGGAAATCTTGTCCTTATTTTTTTCGAAAATTCCATAACAAGAGGAGGTGAGATTTTTGTGGAATATTTTAAATATGGAGAAAGGAATATATTGGATATATTCAAGATTTTTTGGAGACCAAGAAAAATATTTTCCCATCTTATTCCTTGGGCAAAAATCGGCCACCACCTAGTATTATAAATAGGGGATGAATTTTTCATCCCCATGCAATTTCATGTGTTGGAAAAATTAGAAATCCACAAAGGTGGTGCAACATAATTTTATTTTTCCTTTTGTTAATTGTTCACGAGTATCTTTCCACCGGATTGTTGGACAAGGACGAGAGAATACTTGAGAAGGCTCTTTGGGTTTGTTCGTGTGAACGGGATATCCATCTTCTCAACGGTTGTCACTCCGAGAGGTTAGTTCACGTAAACTCCTAGCTATTCCGCATGCGTAGAATTTATGTGATAAATTTATATGCATGATTTGTTGTTGAATTATTATTTGAATTAATATGATTAATTCATGCTAGTAATAATTGTTAGAATTAAATTTGTATTTAAATATTCATCCCGAATAGGTCCGGGCAATTAATTCCCCAACAAAGGGCCCGGCCCGCTGTCGCCTGTCGCTCGCTTTCCTTTGCGCGCCCCCTACCCCCCTTCCCCGGCTTCAGAAAGCCGCCTTTCACCCGGCAAGATCGCGCCCAGCTCTTTCGCGCAAGCGTCCGCCAACGTCGCCCTCGCCTACCGCCTTATCGTAGCAAGACTTGGCGTTAGCGCCAGGCCCTTTGCACGTAATGCGCCTTGGCCTTTCCGCCCTAAGCCGCCCAGCCCAGACCCAGCCGCTTTGTGAGCGCTCCGTCGCGTCCTCGGATCGATCCCCGGTGTCATCTTGCTAGGCCCGTTCGATTAATGACATCCGTGTGTCAGCGTGCCTCGCCTCGACACGTTTGTATGACGCCGCCGCCCCGCGTCTTGTTAGGATCCGCTTTAATTTCTGCGCCCGTCTTCAATCAAAGTTACAATTTATTTTACAAAAATAAACAAACCTAAATATAAACTATGCTATTACATTGAACAAATCAAATAAATTTAATCTACTTGTGGATTTTCTCATGAGAAAAACAAATTCGAACGAGTCGAATTAAAATCATTCATACGCATGAAACAAATAAACACATTAAATACCATGACAATTGGATACCTGCAAAACAGATCTAACAATTCTACTATCCAATTTTCAATAAAATTTAATGGCCAACATAATTTAAATACAGAGCTCGAAACTGAGGCTCTGATACCAGTTGTTAGGAAAATAGGGGTGCCCGGATCTATTCGAGGTGAATTTAAATACATATTTAAATTAATTAATTAATTACTAACATGAATTAATCCTAAATCAATTCAACATAATAATTAATAAGCAAATAAACATCATGCGTACACGTAGTTCATGTAAATCCTAAGCATGCGAATTTAGGAATTACGTAAATACTAACCTCTCGTAGAGACAACCGTTGAGACGATGGATCAACCCAAAGTGCCTTCTCAAATATGTCCCACGTCCACGAACGTAATCCGGTGGGAGGATTATCAACGAACGATTTTAATCTTAAAGGAGAAAATAAAATATTTGGCCACCACCTTTGTGGATTTCTAATTTTTTCAACACATGGAATTGCACATGGGGATGAAAAATTCATCCCCTATTTATAATACTAGGGTGGTCGAAAATTTTGACCTAGGAATAAGATGGGAATTTTTTTTTCTTGATCTCCAAAAATCTTGAATATATCTAATATATTATTTTCTCCATATTTAAAATATTCCACAAAAATCTCACCTCCTAATATTAAGGAAATTTTCGAAAAAACAACTAGTTAGAAAAGAAATAAGATCTTTGACTTTTCTTGAATTTATGGGATAAACTTGTATTCCAAGAATACATATTCCATAAAATCTTTCCAAGAAAATCAAGAAAATCTTTTCTCTCTTCCTATCTATTATTTTCGAAAATTAATGAGAAAAAATAAGGCAAAAATATTTTCTTCACCTTTTCATTAATTGGACTTTAGTTTGGACTATTTGAGGGGTATTTACGAGAATTAAGATTGAACCTCCAATGGACTATGAAACCATAATATTCAGCCAAAATATTACTCAAACCCATTAATATTAATTTACTCCACTATAAAATTAATATTGACCTATCCATCTTAACCCACATTACGACTTCACAATAATATGACTCCCGGTCATCATTTCCCGCGTTTAAGATTATCTTAGTCCACTAATTAATTAAGTCACTGAACAGACTTTATATTAATTAATATCTTTGTCCTTGGAGTAAAGACAACTCAACATTATTATCCATACCGGAAATAAATTTTCACTTGCAAGATTTGGTATGATAAAGATTCTGAACCCACAAAGGGGACAAATCAAGCAAGCCGTACTTGCACGCGATTCTCCGTATTAAATCTTAGCAATCGTCATGTAATTAATAATATTGCCCAAGATACAAGGTATCGAATCGCATTGATTCTCTTCCCATCATAAGTCAAAGCAATAGTTATTAATTTCACACGATTCTATTTAAGGGACGAAAATTAAGAAATAACGTACAACTGAGGTCTAATTCTTGTATATTCAGTACCGAAGAATTTATCCTCCTGTAGGTCCTTTTCAGCGCATCATAATGCACTAGTGTAATCTCTTGGTCAAGACAAGTCAATCTGAGCCTTACACTTCAACCTTTCATGACGGGTTGTTCATTTCCATCTGAGTTATGAATTTGTACTTAGTCACGAGGAACTGTTAATTTGACCTTCTATGATCTGGTATCACCAAATTAACTACAACGTAACACGTACTGACTTATCGAACGGGTATGCAGTAAATATATATAACATTCATTCATATTTAATGCAACATGTGAAAAATAATTTATTTCAGTAAAACAAATAAGAAATTCAGTTTGGTTACACAAAGTAAAAACATATTTTTTAGTATAACCCCAACACATTATTCAAGTCAACATATCTGCAAGCTGCCCAATCTGCAATATGGACGCCGAAACAGCCGACCACATCTTCCTGGGCTGTTTGGACGTCTCCAAAGTTTGGCGATCCTATTACGGCTAGCTGGACATCTCGGTACCCCTTTACAGTCAGGTACAAACTCATTACAAATGCACTCTGGTACCTTTCCCGGCAAGAGAGATAACATGATAACTATTGGCATATGGGTGTGTCATGTGTGTGGTTTGGGTCTTGTGGACAAGATTACCGAGGAGATGAAAGGACAGCTTAGAAGTTGATATTCACCAAAATTTTCGATTTCAAGCACTTTTTTTTTATAAAAGATTGGTTTGTGAATCCTAAAGTAATTTTAGACATATAAACTCTCTGTAAATATACTATTTTTGTTGGGCATATTTTATACTCAATAGTAATAAAATTATTTTTCCCGATTAAAAAAAAAATGGCACGCCTTAAGTATGAGTTGAGACATTTCCTCGATAGATTGAAGAATTTGTTTGGAAGAATATGAAGCTGTAAATCATGACTATGCCCAATAGACACTTTGAGCCAGAAAATTAATTGGGACAAAACACAAAATAATAATATTAAATATGATTTTGACCGTATCGCGAATCGTGCGCGTATGAATTGTCTTTGTAATAGAAATTGACCCTAAACTTTATAAATGCGCCAAGAATCCAATCATCTTCATATTTCATTACCCTAACATATCAGAAGTCAGATTCTTTTCTTTAATTTAAGGCACTATCTTCAACGAAATAAAAAGACAAAAACTATTTGTATAAATAATTTTAGACGTTTTTAGGGTCAGTTTGGTTGAGGGTAATGAAAGTGGGTAATGAGAATTAATTCTATTAATGGTGCTTGATAGGTTTGATACATTGGTAATGAGAATAGAAGTAAGCAATTGATTGTCCTCACCTCCTCAACCCACCTCACATGATACCTATTGTTGATGTTGTAATCAAACAATAACAATGCAATTAATAACCCTTACTGATTGACCCCTCAATGATACCCATTACCATTCTCTAGTCATACCAAGCGGGCCCTTAAACTATCTAAAAATTATGAATCATTAACCCTAAATTATGAATCATTCGGATCGGGTGAACCATGAACCACTCGGGCTGGATTTGGGTCCGAGATATAGGGGGAGAGGGGGGAGTGGGCCTGAGAAAATGGGTAAGAGAGGAGGGGTGGGGCAGTGGAGGACGGCGTGCGGCGGCGAGGAGGCAGCGGCCGATTGCAGAAATTGGAAAATGAAGAGGTAGACGAAAAAGAAAAACAGGGGAGAGAGATGATTTAGAATTTTCTTTTAAAAATGGTATAACAGGTAATGTATGATTTGTGCGGGTGTATCTGTTAATGTTGGGGGTGTTAATAACCGGTCCCATATTGGAATAATAAATTGGGGAATGAGGTCCGCGAGTGTGACGCATACAAAGATATTACGAATAAAACCAATCCGCATAAATCAATAATCTTTTTTGTCTGATTTAGCCCCACCCACGTGATAATAATTAAATAAAGAGAAATGATGCATGTGGTGACTCACCCCTGGGATGGTTGGGATTTTTTGTCTTTTACTCAATCTTTTAAATAACAAATGTCAAATATTCTCTTGGGTTGTCTTTGTTTTGGGATTTAAGCGTGCGGAATAAGTCAAAGTTTAAAATTCAAGAATTTAGAATCATTGATGAATAATAAATATGTGCTTATTTTAGAATTTGAATAGGGTGAAATTTAACTTTATGTCAAATTAATGTTTAATAATGATTGATATTGTATTATTATATTATATTAAGAAGAGTAATAAAGTGTATAAAGTGTGATGTATTGAAAAGAATAATAATAAATTTTATAGGTATTTGTAGATGTGGATGAAATGTGGGATTTGAAAACCAGACTCTAAATTCCAAACTCGTATGAGACGGAGAGCGCAAAGTTCTAAGTTCATCCGTGTGAGTCCCAAAACAAACGCAACTTTAAGGCTGTGTTTGTTTTGTGATTTAAGTGTGCGGAGCAAGTCAACGTTTTAGAATCCAGAGATTTAGAATCCTTGATGGATAGTAAATGTATGTGTTTGTTTTGAGATTTAAGTAGGGTGAGATTTAACTTTATGTCAAATCAATATTTAATAATGATTGATATTATATTATTATATTATATTGATAATAGTAATAAAATGTATAAAGTGTGATGTATTGGGAAGAGAAATGATATATTTTATAGATATTTGTATGTGTGAATTGAATGTGGGATTTGAAAACCAAACTCTAAATCTCAAACTCGTATGGTATGAGACGAAGAGCGTAAAGTCCTAAAAATTATCCGTGTGATTCCCAAAATAAACGCAACCTAAATGATCATGCTTATAATATAAAAAAAAAGAAGAATTAATTTCATGACGAATAAGTTTGACAGCATACCAACTGTTTGTATAAATAATTTTAGACGTTTTAAACTACCTAAATATTCCTATATTTTTGTATGCGTCACACTTGCCGATCTCGTGCCCCAATTTATTACTCCAAGTAGCACCCCAGTGTATCACCAATATATATCACCAATATATAAAAAAAAAAAAGTGTATCACCAATATATATCACCACATCTTCTAAACCCATATTCACCAAAAATTAAAGAGAGAGAGAAATGTGGAAATTAGGTGTAATTCCAGTGTTGGGTTTAAAGACTATGCCCAATAGACACTTTGAACCAGAAAATTAATTGGGACAAAACACAAAATAATAATATTAAATATGATTTTGAACGTATCGCGAATCGTGCGCGTATGAATTGTCTTTGTAATAGAAATTGACCCTAAACTTTATAAATCGCGCCAAGAATCCAATCATCTTCATATTTCATTACCCTGACATATCAGAAGTCAGATTCTTTTCTGTAATTTAAGGCACTATCTTCAACGAAGTAAAAAGACAAAAACTATTTGTATAAATAATTTTAGATATTTTTAGGGCCCGCTTGGTTGAGGATAATGGAAGTGGGTAATGAGAATTAATTCTATTAATGTTGCTTTATAGGTTTGATACATTGGTAATGAGAATATAAGTAAGCAATTGATTGTCCTCACCTCCTCAACCCACCTCACATGATACCCATTGTTGATGTTGTAATCAAGCAATAACAATGCAATCAATAACCCTTAGTGATTGACCCCTCAATGATACACATTACCATTACCATTCCCTAGTCATACCAAGCGGGCCCTTAAACTACCTAAAAATTTCTATATTTACTTATTCGCTGTGGATAAATCTTGTATGCATCCAAGTGAATCGATACTCATAGTGCATTTTAAAATCATACAACTTATTATATTGAAATATGCAATTTGTGTATACTAAAATGTGTAACTATTTTTTCATATTAATAATTGCACGATTCAGCATAAATAAATTACATTTTTCAATATAATAAGTTGCACGATTCTAAAATATATTATAAATGCACCGATGCACCTGAATGCACATGAGATCCACTCTATGCTTATTTAGTGCAAAAGTTACCAACACAATATATATGCATGACACTCGAGGACCTCATGTCCCAATTTATTATTCCAACTAGAACCCTCGTGTACACCCACAAAATAATCATATATATATCACCACATCTTCCAAACCAAAACCACCACAACTTTCTCTCACATCACCAAATTAAAGAAACTAATTAAACAAGAGAAAGAGAGATGTGGAAATTAGGTGTAATTCCAGTTTTAGGTTTGCTACTAGTTTGGACATGGCAATTCTTGAATTGGGTTTGGTTCAAACCTCGGAGAATCGAGCGACTTCTAAGGAAACAAGGCATGAAAGGCAATTCTTACAGGCTTCTAATTGGCGATTCAACCGAAACTACACGCTTGTACGACAAATCCCACTCCAAGCCCATCTCTCTTAACGATGATATTACGCCACGTGTCATGCCTAATATCTTACATACCATACAGAAATACGGTAACTATTCTCATATATTGTTTCTAGAGACATGCCGAATCACATGTGCTAATTTATTGTATTGAAATATACATTTTTATTAATACTACGTGTATTAAATTTTTTTATATTAATTGTCTCACTGTTCAATGTAAACAAGTTGTATATTTCAATACAATAAATTGTATGATTCTAAAATGTTATGGAGTGCACGGTGCACCTAATCTGATGATGCATACAAAATTTAGTCTGATTTTTAAAGATGAGTTACTCTACTTGTGTCAGGAAAAATAAATTGTAGTATGTTTAATACGACTTAAATATGAAAGTGGAGTCTCATCTCATGAGATCATCGCCCACAAGAGTCACTTTCAATCTATATTTAATTATTATTATTTTAAAGATAATTTATTATATGATATTTAATTGTGATAGGAAATTATTCGTTTTCATGGGCGGGGCCACGACCACGCATATTCGTAAACGATCATTCGGTGGCAAGAGATATTCTAAGCAAACATCGTGCTTATCAAAAAACCTTCAGAATATCTAACCACATAGTGAGACTGTTAGTTGAAGGCCTCGCTACTTTAGAAGGCCATGAGTGGCACAAATCTCGTTCAAGGCTCAACCCCGTTTTCTATACGGACAGGATAAAGGTGAAAAAAAAATTAAATTAAATTTAAATTCAAAATATTTTATTAAAAATCTCATACCCATAATAATTTACACATTTTTTTTTTTTGAACGTGCCAAAATAATTTACACAATTCAAAAGTAGAAAATTCTCAATAAATTTCATCCGCAATATTCATAATAATTACACATAGTCCTACAAATTTATTTACTTTATACATAATTTTTTTAAAAATCATTCTTTGAAATTCTACTTATTACTCCACTTTCTTAATTTGTGTGACATAAAATGGTGCAAGTTAATTATAGACGGAGGAAGTATGAACTAAGAAATTAAACTACACCATGTTTTTTTTACATGTTGTGTAATTATAGCCTATGGTGCCTGCAATTCAATCATGTTGCGAGGATACTCTAAACGAGTGGAAGAAGATTGTGACAAAGGAAGGGGGGTCGTGTGTAATTGACATTTTCCATGATCTCGAGCTATTTACAAGTGCGATTTTAGCTCAATTAATGTTTAGCTCTAAATATTCGGAAACCATAAAACGCACTTTCCTAGAATTGGCAGAGCTCGCGATTTTGGCAAGGTTACCTTACAAAACACTCCATATATTTGGTGAAAAGTAAGTATATTTAATTAATATCATGTTTTAAATAGTATTATATTTTATTATATGTTATATTATATGTATCACTGTAATTTGAGATCATATTTCAAACATTTATATAAACAGTGAACGGAGAAGTAGATATTCATTATGATTAAAAAGAAATCTTGAGCCATTTTCATACAAATCATGATCGATGTTACTATCAATTTAATAACGACATTCACGATTGTAGCAAAAAACCTCATTACATGTTTTTTTCCACCCATCCATGACAGATAATGTGGCTCGTTGGGACTTGATATGTAGAATTATAAGTTTTTTTTTGCTACATTATTGTGACAGAAACCCAAAAAATGACTGTGAATTTTCTATCACAATAGTATCAATAAAACACAATAATGTAGAGAAAAATTATAAAAATTAAACTATGTAATCCTAAATGACAAGTCCGGTGAGCCACGTCATCTGTCAACAATCGAACGAAAAAAAAAATGTTTCGATTTGCAACTATATTAAAAGTTGAACATTTTCTACTATAATCCTGAAAATCGTGATTAAATTGATATTTGAACTAAATATTGTGTATTTATTTAGAATTAATCCTAAATTCAATTCTCCATTGCATAATATTTTTTGTCGTATGTTAAATTGTTAATATTATCAACTAAAAATTAGGTACTTACCAACTCGCACAAATCGAAGAGCCAACGAAATTGATAAATCCGTACGAGATGTATTTAGGGGTATGATCAACGAAAGACTGGAGAAAAAAAGTCGAGGACAAATTGGGAATCAAGACTTGTTAGATGCGTTCTTGGAGGAATTGTACGAAGGAAAAATAACAAAAGAGAGGGACCAAAAGAAAGTGATTGAAGATGCAATTGGAGAATGCAAGATATTCTTCTTTACAGGTTTTGAGACTAATTCGAATATCTTGACGTGGACGATGATCATGCTTTCGATTCATCACGATTGGCAAACTCGTGCTAGGGATGAAGTTTTTCAAGTGTTGGGAGATAAGAAGGATATCACTTCAGATGATTTGGGCAAGCTCAAAATCGTAAGTAGCTTCATTTTGATATACTTGCCAAAAATTACTCTGGCATATATTGGGTGTACTGTAAAGTTTAAGTGCATTTTTAAAAATAGTATTAATTGTTTTCACTGAAAGGACTTAATTATGTACTTGTGTACAGTTGGATTGTACAACTGGTGTACAAGAGACTTACTTTTTTTTTTTTTTTCATTTTACCCTGTGCAGTATACTTTTTAAGTTTTGTCTTTTGAGTAATATTTTGGCGTTAGCAATTGCACCGTGCAACTTCTGCAATTTTGATCAAAGAGTTTCAACCAAGCCCATTTTTTTAATATTTTTCAGGAATCATAGAAAAATGTTGTTTAAAAGTATTAGTTTATGTGACGAAAAGTGTCAGCTCATATGATTAAAAGTTTTAATTTTAAATTGTGAAACTACTTTTCTTTTGTACGAACTAATACTTTTCTTCATACGAACTAATACTTCTCATTATATATTAGTGGTTCTATATATGAATGAGCCACACTTTAGCCATAACCACGTAGAAATTTTTGCCTCAAGTTTTATCTCATTTCCTGTCGCAGATAACGATGATTATGAACGAAATGCTCCGTTTGTATCCACCGGTGATGGAACTATCACGATTAGTCGAGGAAGAAACGAAGATCAACGGATACACCATTCCGAAGGA
The DNA here is from genome assembly GCA_037126765.1 of Stenogyne calaminthoides. NCBI lineage: Eukaryota > Viridiplantae > Streptophyta > Magnoliopsida > Lamiales > Lamiaceae > Stenogyne > Stenogyne calaminthoides. The sequence goes on along the minus strand of JBBCBC010000025.1, from coordinate 30,906,753 downwards.
CTCACTAGTCACCATGCCAATACTCATGTTTCATCGAAACACGGAGATATGGGGCGAAGACGCCGGAGAATTCAGGCCGGACAGGTTCGCCGAAGGAGTGACTAAAGCAGCTAAAGAGGCATCAGCCTACATGCCGTTCGGGTGGGGCCCACGCATATGCATCGGGATGAACTTCGCAATGATTGAGACGAAAACATTTCTTGTAATGCTCCTTCGCAACTTCTCCTTTGATCTTGCACCAACCTACACACATGCCCCTACGGTTGCTTTCACTATGCAACCTCAATTTGGTGCACCTATCATCCTAAAGACACTCTAATATCTTCGCATCTAGTATTAATTATTATTATTATGCAATCTTTGTTAAAAGAATTTTACTATTTGTGTGTAATCTTGTTGCTATCATGTGATACTTCTTTTTATATGAATAAAATCTTGCTTTTATTTATTTGTCTACAATGAATTTTTATGGAGACGAGATCGCCGTCTAATTTTTTTTTAGGTGGTGATAAAAATAAAAAATAGTGATCCGCGATGTTTTTATATCCCGCGTTTTCTCTTTTAGGTGTGATATTTTTTTTTATATTTTAATATGCACACGGCAGCAAAACAGGCGACCTCCAATTACCACAATAAACTAATTTTATAATTCTTGAGTTTTTCCTTGAATTTTCCGCCGTTTGTGAACATTAGTGCCATTATTAAATTAGCACTGAATTTATAATATTGGTAAAGTGTAATTTTTGCGTAATTTGGTACATGTGTTATGGCGAATCGAGTTGATTCCCTGTTAAATGTTAATGCTCAATTTGGTACATGTGTTCGGTGAGAAAATTGGGGAAAGAAGATTGAGAGCGTGTTGGGAGTTGGGCATGATTTTTGGAGTAATAAATAAGGATTACGTTTTAGTATTATTGTTGTTTTCAGTCAAAATCTTTTGTATTTTGTTTTTTATAATATATTTTAACATTTATTTTATTTTTTTTGAAATAGAAAACGTGCGAATTTTATGTGTATTCTTGGGTTATTTGCTTAGTTTAGTAGTTATATTTTTTTATTTATAGTTATATCTAATTAAAAGTAAATCGAATGATATGATTATATTTGTGAAAATTACTATAGTAAATCGATTCAATTATTTATTTGTGAAAATTACTATAGTAAATCGAATGATATGATTATATTTTACATATGTGGTGTTTAAATTTGTTACTTCTTTTAAAAGACAAAGTTTGTTATTTTAAATTAGTAAAAGTGAAAACAACTTATAAATAAAGTAATACTTGTAAATTGTGAAAGAAAATTGTGAAAGAGTAACATTGTTCAGTGAAAAAATCACTAATCAAGTACAACTTAAGAAGTGAAATGACCAATTTAATGTGAACGAGTAACATTGTTCAGCGAATGACCAATTCAATGATAATAATTGATAATTAGTAACACTAATATTGTAATATAATAATGATAATAAACAAAAGTTATAGTGAAATGATAAGAATTGATCATTAGTATTACCAATGTTATAATATAGTAACACATATGATCACTAGTGTTTTATATGAAAGTTATAGTGAAATTATAAGAATTGAAAATTAGTAACATTAATGTTGTAATATTGTAACACGTACATGATCACTTGTGTTTTAAATACAAGTTATAGTGAAAGGATAAAAATTGATAATTAATAACATTAATATTGTAATATAATAACACATAGATGATCACTTTTGTTCTAGATAAAAGTTATAGTGAAATAATAATAATTGGTAATTTGTACGAATAATATTGTAATATAGTAACACATACATGATCACTTGTGTTTTAAATACAAGTTATAGTGAAATAATAAGAATTTATCATTAATATTACTAATGTTGTAATATAGTAACATATATATGATCATTAGTGTTTTATATAAAAGTTATAGTGAAATGATAATAATTGGTAATTAGTAACACTATCTTTTAGTTTTATATCATTAGTTTTATATAAAAGTTCAAATAATGACTGAACAATCTAAAATAGGACCCAATGTTTTCATAACCGAATCGGTGATCGGACCGGACAGACCACCGGTTGGACCGGTTCAACCGGCGATTCAACTGTTTTCTATGTTTAGTTAAAAAAACAAAATAAGTATGCACCTACAAAAATTTAAATATATATTTTATAACTTTTCATATCATATTTTATAAATTTTATCTCACCTCATACATTTATCCCACATCGAAGGTGTTGGAGAAAAATGTGAGAGGAATATAGATTTAAAATTTGAAATATTTAATATAAACTAGTAATTTAATTTTATAAAAAAAAACCGATTTTTTCCTCGTTGAACCAGGTTTTGACCGGTTCAACCCGGTTCAACCTTAAAAGCGGTTATATAGTATTTTTTAACCGGTTTACCGGCCGGTTCAACCCGGTTTTGAAATCATTGATAGGACCAATGGAGTAATATTTAGCATATCTTTTAATTTTTACAAAAAATATTATTTTTTAGAATTTTCTTCCAATATTCACCACATCTCTAATAATGAATCACATGTGCATCTAGGTGCATTTTGTTTTATAGTTCATTTTAAAATAATACAACTTGTAATAATGAGAGATATAACTTTTTTACATTAAACAGTGCAACCATTAATATATAAAAATAGTTGTACGGTTTAATGTACCGAATGTATATAAGACTTACCTATCTTTAAACATCTTTTATTTTTTTATGGAAATTATTATTTTTTAATTTATCTTACAATATTCGTTATATTTTTCAAAAATCTTCAAAACTTTTACAAAAAATAAAAAATAAAAAAAAAATCAATATCAATATATATTAACACATTGATCTTATATTTAAACAATTATTAGTTTTTAAATTTATCTTATGACATTTTCGTATCTTTTAAAATATTCTAAGAAAATTGACTGATTCTAGTTTAATTTTTTTTAAAACAAATTTTTAGTTTAATTACTGGATACACAAAATTTTGCATAATATCCAAGGGTGCAGAAGTCGGAAATCGCTAGGCGGGCGGATTATGGCCGCCTAGCGCCTAGAACCGCCTAGGTGGTCCGACCTTTTTTTTTTTTTAAATTACATAATAAATTGACATAAATCCGTTTTTAGGCACCGCCTAAATCTGCCTAGGCGCCGCCTAGCAGCGAAACCGATTTTTCTCGCCGATTTTGACAAAATAGGGGCGGCTGACGGCCGCCTAGGCCGATTTTTGCAACCATGATAATATCTCGAGAAGAATAAGTTAATATTGGCATGTGCATAATTAATCATTCTAATTTCGTATGATTTTATGATTAATTCCAGGTCAATACCCCTTTTATTTGTCATGTACACTGTTTCTAATCTAATTCTTTAAAAACATTATTATATTTGATAAAATTCATTATATTTTACCAAATTTTCTAAACTTTTACAAAAGAGAATCAGATTTTTAACTGAATCATTGTTTTGAGAAAAAAAACGCAACAGTATTATTACACTAAAAAAAAAATCTCTATGATTGTATATTAATTTTGAATTAATAAAAAAATTGTGCGTACATTGAGTCATTGACCCCACCACATTAACCACATAATTAATTCACCGCTCTCGCAGAATATATAACTTGCTTGACAAACCTCATGTATCAGTCTCTTCTTCTTCCCTGGAGCACTAGTGGAAAAAGCATTCGTTGCAGGTTTGCTACTAATTTGGACATGGCAATTCTTGAATTGGGTTTGGTTCAAACCTCGGAGAATCGAGCGACTTCTCAGGAAACAAGGCATGAAAGGCAATTCTTACAGGCTTCTAATCGGCGATTCAACCGAAACTACACGCATGTACGACAAATCCCACTCCAAGCCCATCTCTCTTAACGATGATATTACGCCACGCGTCATGCCTAATATCTTACATACCATACAAAAATACGGTACGAATACGACAATTTCAATTCATATATTGTTTCCGAGTATTACTCACGTGAATCAGGTCTATGCATGAACTCTATCACTCTAATGGATAAAAACTATTATTTTATGTACAAAAACTTTCACTGTTTAAAAACATAAAACATTTTTGAAACAGTGATTATTTTTGTGCATAATAGTAATAGTTTTTATGCATAACAGTGAGAGTTTTTGTACATAACAGTGATACTAAATGAACCGAGTTCACGGTGAATTAGGGTTCACATAAATTTTTATCATTGTTTCTAGAGACTGACTGACTGATAGTGTACTTTAAAATTATGTTGTATTTAAATATACAATTTTATTTATATTGAAACGTGTAATATATTTTTTATATTAAATAAGTTGCATATTTCAGTACAATAAGTTGAATGGTTCTAAAATACTATGGAGTGCACAGTTCACTTGATACGATGATTCATACAAAACTTAGTCTTGATTTTAAAGATGAGTTACTCATTAATTAATGATGTCACTGATTCAGGTGAATTGTGTCACTTGTGTGCATTTTTTAAACATTAAAACTTGTGTCAGGAACTCCCTCAGTTCGCAATATTTATACCCATCCTTTTAGGCACAGGATTTAAGAAAAAAATAGATAAAATAAAAGTATTATCGTGTATTGTGGGGATCACTTATAAATAAAATGGTTGTTTGTGAGTGTAGTTGGAGGATAAAGATAAAGCGTATATTTCCATATAAGATATGAGAATAAATTTGGTGGACGGAGGGAATAGTATGTTTTAATACGACTTAAATATGAAAGTGGAGTCTCATCTCATGAGATCATCGCCCACAAGAATCACTTTCAATCTATATTTAATTATTATTAATTTATAGATAATTTATTATATAATATTTAATTGTGATAGGAAATTATTCGTTCTCATGGATGGGGCCACGACCACGCATATTCATAAATGATCCTTCGGTGGCAAGAATCGTTCTAAGCAAACACCGTGCGTATCAAAAAACCTTCAGAATATCTAACCACGTAGTGAGACTGTTAGCTGAAGGCCTCGCTACTTTAGAAGGTCATGAGTGACACAAATCTCGTTCAAAGCTCAACCCCGTTTTCTATACGGACAAGATAAAGGTGAATAAAAATTAAATTAAATTTAAATTCAAAATATTTTATTAAAAATCGCGTACCCATAATAATTTGCACTTTTTTTTTAATCAAACGATCCAAAATAATTTACACAATTCAAAAGTAGAAATTTCTCAATAAATTTCACCCGCAATATCCATAGTAATTACACACAGTCCTACAAATTTATTTACTTTATACATAAATTTTTTAAAAATTATCCTTTGAAATTCTACTTATTACTCCACTTTCTTAATTTGTGTGACATAAAATGGTGCAAGTTAATTATAGATTGAGGAAGTATGAACTAAGAAATTAAACTACACCATTTTTTTTTACATGTTGTGTAATTATAGCCTATGGTGCCTGCAATTCAATCATGTTGTGAGGATATTCTAAACGAGTGGAAGAAGATTGTGACAAAGGAAGGGGGGTCGTGTGTAATTGACGTTTTCCATCATCTCGAGCTATTTACAAGTGCAATTTTATCGCAATTAATGTTTAGCACTAAATATTCAGAAACCATAAAACGCACTTTCCTAGAATTGGCAGAGCTCGCGATTTTGGCAAGGTTACCTTTCAAGATACTCCATTTAAGCGGTGAAAAGTAAGTATATTTAATTAATATCACGTTTTAAATATCATTATATTTGCATGTTATGTTATATTTATCATTGTAATTGAGCTCATATTTCAAACATTTGTATAAACAGTGAACAACGGAGAAGTAGATATTCAATATGATTAAAAAAAAAGTCTTGAGCATTTTCATACAAAACATGATGTTACAACCCGGTAATATTCAACACTTCAATTCGAAGAAATTAAGTTGTAAATCATATTCCGTGTTTTATATTTTAATTCACGAAATTCGTACTTGCACCTCTCATCGATGATAGATAATGTGGCTCGTCGGGACTTGCTATGTAGGATTACAAGCTTTTTTTTTGCTACATTATTGTGATAGAAACCCAAAAGACGACTGTGAATTTTCTATCTCAATAGTATCGATAAAATACAATAATGTAGAGAAAAGTTATAAATATTAAACCGTGTAATCCTAAATGACAAGTCTGGTGAGCCACATCATCTGTCAACAATCGAACGAAAAAAAAAATGTTTCGATTTGCAACTATATTAAAAGTTGAACATTTTCTACTATAGTCCTGAAAATCGTGATTAAATTGTTATTTGAACTAAATATTGTGTATTTATTTAGAATTAATTTCAATTCTCCATTGCATAATATTTTTTGTCATATGTTAAATTATTAATATTATCGATTAAAAATTAGGTACTTACCAACTCGCACAAATCGGAGAGCCAACGAAATCGGTAAATCCATACGAGATGTATTTAGGGGTATGATCAACGAAAGACTCGAGAAAAAAAGTCGAGCACAAATTGGAAATCGAGACTTGTTAGATGTGTTCTTGGAGGAATTGTACGAAGGAAAAATAACAAAAGAGAGGGACCAAAAGAAAGTGATTGAAGATGCAATTGGAGAATGCAAGATATTCTTCTTTTCAGGTTTTGACACTAGTTCGAATATCTTGACGTGGACGATGATCATGCTTTCGATTCATCACGATTGGCAAAATCGTGCTAGGGGTGAAGTTTTTCAAGTATTGGGAGATAAGAAGGATATCACTTGAGATGATTTGGGCAAGCTCAAAATCGTAAGTAGCCATTTTGATATACTTGACAAAAATTACTCGCATATATTGGGTGTCTTTGTAAAATTTAAGTGCATTTTTAAAAATAGTATTAATTGTTTTTTTTTTGAAAGGTCTTAATTGTGTACTTGTGTACAGTTGGATTGTACAACTGGTGTACAAGTGACTTACCTTTTTTTTTCCATTTTACTCTCTGCAGTATACTTTTTAAGTTTTGACTTTTGAGTAATATTTTGGCGTTAGCAATTGCACCGTGCAATTTCTTCAATTTTGATCAAAGAATTTCAACCAAGCCCCTTTTTTAATATTTTTGGGGAATCATAGAAAAATGTTGTTTAAAAGTATTAGTTTATATGATGAAAAATGTCAGCTCATATGATTAAAAGTTTTAATTTTAAATTGTGAAAGTACTTTTCTTTTGTACGAACTAATAATTTTCTTCATACGAACTAATACTTCTCATTATATATTAGTGGTTCTATATATGAATGAGCCACGCTTTAGCCATAACCACTTAGAAATTTTTGCCTCAAGTTTTATCTCATCTTCTGTCGCAGATCACAATGATTGTGAACGAAATTCTCCGTTTATATCCACCGGTGATGGAACTATCACGATTAGTCGAGGAAGAAACGAAGATCAACGGATACACCATCCCGAAGGACTCACTAGTCACCATGCCAATACTCATGTTTCATCGGAGCATAGAGATATGGGGCGAAGACGCCGGGGAATTCAGGCCGGACAGATTCGCCGGAGGAGTGACGAAAGCAGCTAAAGAGGCGTCGGCATACATGCCGTTCGGATGGGGCCCACGTATCTGCATTGGGATGAACTTCGCAATTATCGAGACCAAAACATTTCTTGCAATGCTCCTTCGCAACTTCACCTTTGATCTTGCACCAACCTACACACATGCCCCTACGGTTGCTTTCACTATTCAACCTCAATTTGGTGCACCTATCATCCTAAAGACACTCTAATATCTTCCCATTTAGTATTAATTATCATAAAATCTTGGTTAAAAGGATTGTACTATTTGTGTGTAATCTTGTTGCTATCATGTGATGCTTCTTTTTATATGAAAAAATCTTGTTTTCATTTATTTGGCTACAATGATTTTCCATTAGGTGAAAGAAGCTTGGAATTGAGTTTAATTAATGATTCATAAAGTAAGAACCATACATATTATGGCTTTATGTATGTAATGAGGATGAAACATTTCACTTGAATTAAATTGTGTTCCAATTTCCAAGCCTAGAGGAACTTAACTTCTAAGGTAATCTTGTGAGTAGGCTTGGCAGTGGGGGTGGAATCCTGCTTCCCATGGACTTGCCCGAATGGGGCGGGAATCCTCGAAAAAATTCCCCTATGGAGGATGGGGAAAATTTTCTCCCTAGAAAGGGGGACGAGGATAGTATTCCCCTCCCATTCCCGTCAGGGGCCCGTTTCATTTAATTACTCCCTCCGTCCTAATTTTGATTGTCCAATTACTGTAGACACGGAGATTAAGAAAAAGTGGGAGATAATAATATTAAATGGTGTAAAGTGGGTAAAGTGGTTTGGTAGAGGGAAATAATAGTATTAAATGGTGTAAAGTGAGTTTGGTGGAGGAAAATAATGATATTAAATAGTATTGAAAGTTGCTTTATTACCTTATTAGGAAATAACCAAACAAAATTAGAACGTCTATTTATGGAAAGTGGACAATCAAAATCAATATATATATATATATATATATATAAATCATATATTAAAAATCTAAACCCTAATTTTGTATCTCAATCCTCACACGCACGTGGCGCCTCACTCACTCCACTGTCCACTCCTTCTCTCACGGTCACACTGCACTTGGTAGCCCCATCGCCGCCACCGCCCGCAGCATCTCAGGCCACGCTCGCCAGCGCCCCACCCCCAAGCCGCCTCACACCCATCTCCTCAGAAAGGTATTTACGAAACTTATATATATATATATATATATATATATATATATATATATATATATATATATATATATAAATATGAACGATTTGGAACTTTTATAGGAAAGAAATTATCTCATTTTCTTGTTCTTGTACACCATGTACAGAATCATTTGTGCCATTCCAAGTTCCAAATGAAAATCCCAAATGTTTGGTGTCTGTACGTACAGGGGCGGAGCCAGGATTTAAGCTTTGGGGGCCGATCGTGAAGTTGAACTTTTATATATATAGTATGGTAACATTTTAGTATTGCATATATACTTATGGTTAAATATCCTAAAATACATCATTATATAGAATAAATCACTAAAAATAATATTATAAGTTACAAAAACAAATAGAGTTAGACCTTGATTTATAGACAAAAAAATAATAATAATAATAATTACCAAGTGTATAAAATTCAATGAATCAAAAATATTCAAGGTCATCATTTGATAATATGAAAAATTATTATTTTGTTTTGATTTTGTTTACATAAATGCAAAAAGAAAGAGATAAACAATCATTAGATAGTAAAATATCATACCTATTACCATATATCAAGCTTAAAATTATCTCATTTTTTTTTATTTGAACAACTATTGGTTCATTGAATTTATTTACCTCATTAATTTTTTCACATCATGAAAAAGACCCAAAAGCAAGTGTAGGCCCAAATATATATAATTGATAATATTATGAAAGAGGCCCAAGTGTTATATCTCATTAACAATCCCTATATATATATATATATGAAAGTTGGAAAATATGGGGGGGCCATGGCCACCCCAAGCCTTGCTATGGCTCTGCCCTGTGTACGTATAACTCGATCTATATTATTTAAAATGATGGTGTGCTATTGTTGTTAGGATTTTGAGAAATATTTTGAGAATAAAAAAAAAAAGAGGCGGGGATGGGGAATCCCCGATTCCCCACGGGGATAGAAATCCCCGGTGGGGCAGGGAATGGGGACCATTTTTTCCCCGAATTCTTCGCGGGGATGGGGCGGGGAATCCCCGAATTTCGCGAGGACAGGGATGGGGAGTTATCCCCGGCCCTGCCCCGCCCCGTTGCCAAGTCTACTTGTGTGAGAACGTTTTAGATATGAGATTGAGCTTCACTTTGATATGTGGATCATGTTTTTCTTTATTACATAATTAATTAAATTGGAACTCCACAACTTCATGGATCATATTCCGTCATCAAGTTTTTGTATTAGCAACTTTATTAGAGTTGTGATACTGGGCTTGATTAGGGCCCAACATGAGTGAGAAATGAGCCCATCTTTTCTTTCTAATTTTAACTTGACTAGGGGTATGGATATATCAATTGGAAATATTTACCTTCCTTTTTCATGTTTTCTTTTTTTTTTTTTTTTTGGGAGAGAAAACTTTACAATTATTGGGAGATAGGGTTTTGAATATTCACATCAACTTTTTCTAGTAATTTCAATTATATTGATTTTTTTTGGGATACTTAAAAAAAATATTCTTAGGGATACTTGAATTATATATGTATATATTCCTAATTTATTATTTGGATCAATTTGTTCCTCTCTTTCTTCCAAGGACTTTGTACCTTGTTAAAAAATCAATTGATTTTTTTTAGAGGCACACTTGCATGAAACCGTCTCATGGTGAGATGGGACATTAGGTCGGCATTGACACTTTAACACTCTGAGAAGAGTGGGTGTGATTTGTGCTTGGTTATATCTCATGTATAAGACCGTCTCATATAAATTTTTATCTTTTTTTAAAATTAAAAAAAGAAAAGAAATTTGAAACACTAAAGGTACTTAATAAATAAGACTGTTATACCATATTTATAAAAATAAAATTAAACGCAGTAACTAAAAATACAATAATTCATTGCTATTTAGGCTATTTTCAACATTTCTCCTTCCTATTGTTTCCATGTCCGCATACTATATATTTAGGTCAAAATCACACCTTGTATTAAATTCAAAATTAAATAATTACCATAGAGGAAAACAGGCCAAGAAAATGCAGACGTTCATTTTGCACCCCCATTCACGAATATAGCATCAATTACAAAATGTCTTAAAAAGGAATAACCTAGAAAGTTATTTACCTTTGAAAATTGCAACCTGCTCCCTTTTGACCTTTTCTCTCCAAATCCACAAGATAGGCATTTTACATTTATGGTCAAAAAGGGTGGTAAAAGTATCCTACCAGTAAAATCCAGGGGTCAAATCAAAATTTCCTCAAAGTACAGAGTTGATTGATTCATTCCACCAACCGTCTAAACAACGCAACCGAAAATTTTCCAATTGATCCATAATTCCATTTTTTGACTCATCTCTCAATACACTCAATTCTCTGAGATTTTACTGTACTAATAGTGATGCTAATATTTATTGTTTACTAATTGTTACATTCTTGAGTTTGTTCTTGAATTTTCCGCCGTTTGTGAACGTTAGTGCCATTATTAAATTAGCACTTGTAACTTTTGCTGAATTTGATGATGGACAAGATGAATTCGGATAGTGCTCTGTTATCATCAGCGGCTTCATCTCGTTCTGGGTTTGTGGATGATGATGATTATGATGATACTCTTGATGACTGCTGTTTGGATGGATGTAGCATTTGTCTGGAGGCGTTCACTGATGTTGATCCTCCATCTGTAAGTGTGTTTCTGTGTGATCTTTGATTTTGGGTGTTGTTATGTTTATGTGCGTAATTTGGTTTAGGGTTATGGCGAATGGTTTTGATTCTCTGTTAATGCTCTGAAACATTTAGGCAAGGTGTTTGTGAATATGTCTGTTTTGATAAATCAGTTTGATTTTGTTTAGTTGTTAAGTGTGTGATTTATGGAAGAATGGAGAAGGGTTTTTGCAATTTTATGCTTGGTTTTTTTAATCCTTTGAATTTAAGAGCCATTACTGGGGTTTTACAGTGGGATTGAGTGACATATGATGAATTTATGAGTGTTGTGATGCCTTTGAAGTTTGATCTCTGAAATGCACAATGATTTCTTTGTAGATGTGCTTGCTGAAACTAGGAAGGTAATCGAGTCGAGTCGAACTTTTAAATATTCCCTTCAATTGAAGAGCCTTGTCTTGGGGTTTTGCGGTGGGATTGAGTGCTATATGATTATGAATTTTACGAGTGTTATGATGCCTTTGATCTCTGGAATGCACGAGCAATTTCTTTCTAGATGTGCTTGCTAGAATTAGGGAAGTAATCGAATCAAGTCGAACGTTTAAATGTTCAAGTAGGGTAAAGGGCACCACTTTTCTTAATTTACCCAAATATGTGCTGACGATTTGTAGTATAATACGAAGATTTTCACCCCAGAAAAAAAAGTCCAACATCTCAATAAAGAAGTATTTTTCCTTTTCAGGTTACCAAGTGTAAGCATGAGTATCATTTGCACTGTATTCTTGACTGGTAAGTTCTCTTGTTTTCACTTTTCTCACCAAGTTTACATCCTTACTTCTCCAAATTCGAATAATCCTTTGTTCTTTAGGTCCCAGAGACGCATTGAATGCCCAGTATGTTTGCGTCATCTTTTCTTAAACGATCCTGCCAGGTACTGATTATCAAACATACGATCATTTTAAACCTCGCTCAATTGTCTCTATTAATTCTATTTACAGCCAAGAGCTGTTAGCTGCAGTGGAGAGTGAGAAGAACTTGAGGTCAAGACGAACTGTTGACCCCCAAATCAGGGCAACGAGGTGGACAACGAGTCTGATGATGAGCAGCCCCTTATGAGACATGTTGCTGCTATCGCTAGCAGAGCTCGTAACATAACTAGAAGGAGAAGAGAGACGATTCAAGCTTATGGCCCTTCACAAATTCTCCCTTCTGTTCCTATCAACGTGACTCTTGTCAGTGGTTCATCTCTGGAGCGTCGGAACCTAGATTCGTTTTCATTGGATGCTGATTCAAGGTAGCACTCAAATGTTGCAGTTATGGATGTTATTATGTTGTTGGATATGGTTGTCAAAATCTGGTTATATTTCTTTTAATGAGTTTCTTGATCTCTGATCCCATTAAATTGGTTATATTTCAGTCAATCGCCAAATCACAGTCCAGGAAAAACAAGCTCTTCTGAGTTTGCAGCCTTCTCAGAGTCTCTCAAGTCGAAAATTTCCACCGCTTCAATCAGGTAACTGATCTTATGATGAATTAATTGCAAAATGAATCACGTCTTTTTCACGTTTATTCAACTACTACATGTTTTTTTTTTAAATTCGCAATTTGATGCACCACTTCTCAAAATTTTGCAATTTTATGACATGAATTTATTTACAATTTTTAAAGATTTTCCTGTTGCCACGTCATTATGAGTTTCCTAAGAATAGTCATATGATATAATTGCAACATTTAAAAGGTCTCGAATTACGAATTTTTAAGATATATGTTGCAACTGAACAACGTGGAAAGATCGTGATTTTTTTCCTTCTATAATTCATACTCCATTTCTTTTGTTCTCGAGATGAATTTGGATGTCCCACAAAATGTAACAGGTATAAAGAATCCATCTCAAAGAGTACTCACAGCTTGAAGGAAAAACTAATTGCTCGTAACGACTCAGTCAAGGAACTAAGTAGAGGCGTTCAGCGTGAGATGAGCGCAGGCATAGCTGGATTTGCTAGGATGATCGCTCAAAAACGAGCTGGAGATGACGCCCCTGTTCTGTTACCTTGGCTGGAGAGACTTAAAAGGAAATGAATTCAGATTCAACAGAAACGAGAAGCAAACTCACGTGGCTCGTGTTTGCAAGTGACGAGTACTGATAAAATCATCAATCGGGTCCCGTTACATGGATGATTGATCTGCGTCCTGCAGAAGAGTTGTGATGGCTGCAATAACCTTCACATTTCTAAATTAAAAACAGAGTACCATACTGCAAACTCTCCCTTAAAATTATATCATAATGTGAACTTGCTCTGCTTTATACTCTGTTATATGGTTTATTCGAGGTACAATTCGTACCATGATCTGCACTATTACATGCCTTTCATTTTTAGCTTTCATTGTTTGCTGCATGGAGGGATGATACTACTTACTTGAAAACCATAACATTTTTTGGAAAACCAATTCAATATGGGCAAAAAAAATTTAGGACCGCAGCTATGGGGATTACAATTTTAGGATAATATATTTTTTGGCTGGCAAATTTAGGCCCTTGAATTATGACCCTAAACACTCTAAATCATGATCGATTATTGTCTATCCAAGGGTTAAGTCATATACCATTCTCCTCAGGGCCGCGCCTTCCTTGAGGTGGATGAGTCGCCGCAGAAGGGACGAGATGACCGGTGCACACCAAAAGGCGGATCGGCCGGCTCAACCCAAAGTCCAACTACAAACTTTTTAATTGCAACAACTTAAATATACACTATTGGAGCTAACTCAGGTCCAAATTTTTGGTGATATTTTAGGGCTCCAAAATTTTATATGTATATATTTATATTATATATAATCATAATTTTCAAAAGTTTAAATGGTAGTTTTGTCATCCGAGCGGTTGAGGTCAATTTTTATTTTTGTGAGGTTATGGGTTCAAATCCTCGTGGAATTCTTAAACCATTAATATTTTTTTTCTAAGGCATTAAGAAAAACAACATAAGACATACTCCCTCCCTCCACTAAAATTATGATCATTTAGTTTTGACATGTTGTACGGAAAGATAAATTAAGTCCATTTATGAATAATATAATTGATTGTGAGTAAAATATAATGATAACTTAAGTAATTAAGTGATTGTTGAACGATGAAAATAAAAACGAAATGAACACAGTTTTGATGGACGGAGGGAGTACAATTTAATATCTTTTTCTTAAGAGTCACAAATTCACGAAAGAAATATTAAAACACCAAATTTAAAATTACAATTTAAATTTGACATATTTAACTGTGTATATTTAATATTTTAATTTTAAACTATTACCTTATGAATATATATCAGAATTTCTCTTTAAAAAAAACAACCTAAGACATGCAATTTAATATCTTTTTCCTAAGAGTTACAAATTCAAGAAAGGAATCTTCAAATTTCAAACTCCAAATTTAAAATTACAATTTAAATTTGACTTATTTAACTCGTGTGCATTTAACATTTTAATTACAAACTATTATCTTATGAATATATCTCAGAATATTTCATAAAAAAAAAACAAGGGATTGAAGATTTTAACTCAATATCAAGTTGGTGATATCAATATATAATTTAATTCTATTAAATAAGTAGTCGTACAGAAAAATAATGAAGTTGAGAATACCTCAGGTAAAGGAAATGGTGATAAACTAGAAAAAGAAAATTTAAAATGGGGTAATGAACTTATTTTTGTGGAAATGACAAAATGTATAACATGTTCTATTTAAGTGATTATTTTGAAAATATTGGTCATATTATTTTAAGTATGAAAGTGTCTTTATTTTTAGTATTGTAAATTTATATTAAAAGGGGACAATTTAAAACTCGACTCAGACTCTAAAATTCATAGGATCAGCCCTGATTTTCTTTTTCTTACTGAGTTTGTTGATTTGATACCATCCATTGCCAATTTCGTGAAGCACAACACTTTGAATTTGTGATTTTGCATCATGGTCATTTCATTTGTGATTCAATTTTTGTTGGCTCGATTTATGTCAACTCCCATTCATTCGAGTTGCATGTCACATTCTAATCTCATCTCTTTTTTGTCTCTTCAAGTTTGTCAGTTTGGTATTCTCCATTTCTAATTTCTTATGCTAACACCACGAATTTGAATTTTTTACAGCCAGGTTATTACTCATTATTATTTTAGATTCGGTCAAACACGTGACATTTAGCTCGAATTGAGGTGTATCAGACCAACTTGACCTAATTAACGAGTTTTAAAATTTGCGGACCTACAATTGATATTTTACTGTCCAACTATTTTCGATATAAATATATCCAACCATCCCTAAATTTTACTACTTGTCTCCCTAGGTTTCGCTCTAATTTTTTAAAATTCTAGTATATTTTGTTTTTCTTACTGAAGCAATCATTGGTGTCGTTCAAGTATTTAGAAAGGAATAAATGCATGTCATGTATGGTTGACCAATGTTCGGAGCTATACTACACTGGTCTACGTAGTGATGTTTTTACGCATCTTTTAATTTATTTTAAGGAATTTAAAAATTTTTATGAGTCACTTATTTTTTAAAATATAAGGGATTAAATTTTTTGTGTTTGTGAAATAACTTTTGGCGAATTAAATTGGCCATCGATTCTGCATTATTATATATGCCCACTTATATGTTTCAACTTTTTTTTTTTGGCCCCAAAACCTCAAACCTATTGGTCCCAACAAACGAGACACGTGTGATTAATTTGTATTTTCATTTATTTTTAGGGTGCCACATGTGTAATTCTTTATTTTATTTTTCATTTATATTTACACCATTAATTAACCATGGGTTTGAGGGTTGGGTTAATTAACCATGGGTTTTGAGTTGGGTTTTTTTCGGGTTGGATCTAAAAAATTTTTTTAATTAAATAATACACCTGGGCTGATACCAAGTTTAAAAACCGACCTCGAATCCCATTTTACCCTAATCAACAAAATTTGAATTAAAATGTTAGAAACTCTTCAGATTCTTCTTCAATAATTAAATTAAAAACACACACAATAACACACAACTCAACTCTCAAAAGAAAGAAATTGTAAGAACCAGAGAGAGAGAAATCGTGCGAAAACCCTAGTTCTTCGAAAATCAAACGCGAATCGAGCGAAAATGTGCGAAATCGACTGAATCTAGCATGCGGTTTCGCAACCCTACTAGAGATGTAGACCCCCCACCTATTTACAGTAAGCTTTCGATCTCCTATTTCGATTTCCAAAGCTAAAAAGCGAGCGAAATGAACATGCAGTGGAAGCGAGCGAAATGTTACTTTCTAAAAATGCAGAGGGGTGTGTTTGTCTCCCCTCTTTTTAAAATATTGCCGACAATGATGGGGTGAGTGGTGGTCCATTGGAGTCTTAAATGCTTTTTTATTGTGGTGGTTAAATTGGTTGTGTTGTCTTAAATCACAAACAATAATATTCTTATGTTGTAGTTTCATTTTTTAGGGTTTATAAATATTCTTATGATGTATAATCCCCATGAGTTAACTTGTTTGTTTGTTTGTTAACTTTTACTGTAGCATTGTTTTAACTTTTTTTTATTTTTTTTTCAGATCCAGGTGGACATGAATTTACCCTTTTTGTGTATATAAATGGTAAGATTAAATCAGGCATTTATGTGGGGGGTAGTAAGTACAAGTTTGACTATGTCAATAGTCGTATTTTTACACTAGAGTACTTGGAAAGTTTCTGTAAAAAATGTGGGTTTGGTGTTGTTAAAATATTTTATTCATGTGAAGAACCTGGTAGGTTTGAGCCCATTAGTGATGATATTGTATTACAGTGTTTAATTCAGACTAGTATTGTGTGTTCTAGGGAGTTACATATTTCTTTGTGAGGGGATGTATGAAAAGGCAAGTAGTAGAATCCAAGAAATTGGTGATGGAGAATCGAACAGGAGTGGGAGATAGGGGATGAGGGTACTATAAAGTATTAGTTAAGATGGAGAACTGATGAAATGAATCAGATGAGACGGGATGATGGGACGAATATGTGATGACGGAGAACCACAGGAGATGAGGGAGAATCTGTGATGAGGCGGTCGAGGAAACGGGGAGAAGGTCCGAAGATGGGGTAGGAAGTTCCAAAAACAATGATGAGGCCTATACTAAGATAGGGGAAATTTATTTTGATGATGAGTGTTCTTTGGGGGGATGGGGATAATGGCGAGGCTCAGTGTTCTTTGGAGGCGATAGTGAAGATGCTGATTATGAAGAAAGTGAGGGTGAGGGTGATAGTGATGGTGAGAGTGGGGAAGATAATGAGGGAGGCAGATGATGAGGAAGATGAGAGTAGTAGCTCACGAGGTGAGAGCCCGGATCTTGAGGGTAGTGGGGAAGAAGATGTGAATGAGAACAATAAGGCTTTCATTTTTCAATAAAGGACAACAAGGTTAGTGATAGTGAGGATGATGAGGGTGGGGTGTGTCCAATTTTCAATCCCAAAGATATGTATATCCCACAATTAAAACTTAAGATGTTGTTTAGCAATAAGTGAGAGTTTATAGAAGTTGTTCATTCTGATGCTATTATAAGAAAAAAGGATATTAGATTGTCAAAATATGAACCTACAAGGGTAAATGCTAAGTGTAAGGGTGAGGGGTGTGAATGGAAAGTCCATGGCATTATAGTCCCTAATGAACTTAATTTCCAAATCACCACTTATGTAAAAAAACACACATGCCCTGAATCTTATCACATTAAGAGCATGAGGTCTACTTGGTTAGCTGGTAGGTATGGTTATCAATTCAAGAATGACCCTAAGAAAAAAGTGACCACTTTCAAATCTGAATTACAGCATGAATTAGGAGTTAATATTACTGATCACCAGGCTTACAAAGCTAAAAATATGGCCCTAGTGGATTTGAAAAGCAAAGCTGCTGATGTTGAGTACACTTTAGTTTGGGATTATGTCCAAGAGATTAGGAGAAGCAATCCTGGTAGTACTGTTCTCATAGGTGTCAATAAAGTGACCAATGGACCTTCTCTGTTTGATAGGATGTACATCTGTTTGTATGCATTGAAAGTTGGTTTGTTGTTGGGCTGTAGAAAGTCATGGTGGGGTTTTGTTGTCAGTTGTAGGTGTAGATCCTAACAACAACATTTTTCCTATAGCTTATGCTGTTGTAGGCAAAGAAACTGGGGATACATGGAATTGGTTCTTAACTGTTCTCAAGAGGGATTTAGAGATTGAGGATGACAAAATATGGACCATCATTTCTGACAAGCAAAAGGCACTGGTTCAAAATTTTGAATTGGGTCTGTGTTTCCTAATGCGACCCGTAGGTTTTGTGTTAGACACCTCCATGGTAATGCTAAGAATCTTTGGTTTTTGGGACATAAGCCCAAAAAGATTGCTTTTGCATCTTTGCATCAAAGGCCACTACCAAGAATGAATTCAACAGAAGGATGAATGCAATCAGAGAGCTCAGTCCAATGTTTGCTGAATGGTTAAGTGATAAGCCTCCAGAACATTGGAGTAGGTCTCATTTTAACCCTGATGCCAAGTGTGATATGGTAATGAACAACATTTGTGAGTCATTTAATTACGCCGTCCCTAGCGGCCTAGAGATGCCTATCATCAAGATGTTGGAGTGGATAATGGATGGTGTAAGACCCGATTTCGAAGCATAGAGGCAGGCAATTAATTAAGAGATGGAAATGATTGCTTTGTCCTGCATCTGAACATCATCAATGAAAGGGTGAAGAAACTTGGGAGCTGTAATCCATCAAAGGCTGATAGTACACATTACCAGGTGAAGATGATTGATGGGACTCAATATAGTGTAGATCTTGCTGACCCTACATGTGGGTGTAGAAAATGGGATTTGACAGGCATTCCATGCATTCATGCAATCAGAGATCTATTGTGAAGGTGGAACCCCAGAGGAGATCACAGATGCATGTTACAGGGTCTCTACATACAACATGGTATATGACCACTCTGTACTACCTATCAATGGGAGAGAGGAATGGGAACCTACAGCTATGCTCTTTTTTTTGTAGTGAATATGATCACTTTAACTTTAACTCATCTAAGTGACTTTACATTTTGTTATGTTTGAATGATCCTACAGGTATCACACCTCTGCTTCCACCAAACATTGGTAGACAAGCAGGGAGACCAAAGAAGAAGAAAAGAGAGTTGAATCAAAAGAGTAGGAAGAGATCCAGAGGAAGGCCTGCTAATGGAAATGTGTTGAAGAGAAGGCAAGTGTCAGTGAGATGCAACATATGCCGCCAATCTGGACATAATAAAAGGGGTTGTAAGGTATGCTCATTCACATCATCCTTGTATATTATTTTCTGTTAAATTACTTATCTATTATCTATTATCATAAATTTCAGATGAATCAACAAGGTCAACAACAGAATAGAAAGAAGTCTAAGGGATGGAAGTCCAAGAAATTGAAGTCTGCTAGGGGAGAAGGAACTTCAAAACAGGGGGGAGGGTTAAAGGTATTAGTTATTGTACTATAAAGTATTAGTTATTGTACTATAAAGTATTAGTGTTTTCTAGAACTAATTTATAATGAATTGTATTAGGATGTGGATGTGAGTCGGGATGAACATGTTATTGATGATGGAGAACAAGCACATGGGTGGGGTGATGGGACAGAAAGAATCAGTTATGAGGAGGAAGAACCTACATTAGCTGCAAGGTTGAGGAAAATGAAGGAACTGAAAGGAAGGTCCAAGATGGGAGAAGGAAGTTCCAAAAACAATGGAGGGTTAGAGGTACTATTTACTATACTAAGATAGTATTAGTAGTAATTTGAAATTTATTTTGATATTTTCTGATGTTCTTGTGCAGGATGTTAGTCATGATGATCAAGTGGAAATTGAAAAAGGGTGGGGTGATGGGACATAAATGATAAGCTATGATGATTATTTTGAAGATTACTTAACCCTGATGAATTACAACCCTTGAGTGCTCGGAATAGGATTTCAGAGGATGATGAAGAACCTACGAGGGATGAAGGTGCAAGGTTATGGAAAAGAAACCCTAAGAAAAGAAAGTCTAAACTGGGAAAATGAAGTACAAAGAAGAAGAAAGGTTTAAAGGTATAATTGACTAAACAATATTAGTCCAATATGTTGATTCTAGTTGTTGTACTAAGCTAGTATTATTTACAGGATGTGGATGTGAGTCAGACTGTTATGGAGGATGGACAAGATGTGGATGTGAGTCAGACTGTTATGGGTGATCTTCAAGATGTGGATGTGAGTCAGATTGTCATGGAGGAGCAAAACATGTCTCAAAATGTGTTGATGTTGGGGACTCAAGATGCTGATGTTGGTGAGCAAAACATGTCTCAACTGACTGATGATGATGATAGTCCACCCTGTACCAATATTGGATTGAGGACAATTTTAAAGAAAGCAGATTGACTAAAGCAGTTGGAGGCAAGTAGAACAAATTCCTCATAAAATAATATATCCCCTGTTTTTTATACTCTAAATATGATAGTTGATTAGCATTTTTTTTTTTTGCAGAGAAAACAAGGTCTCATGGAACTCAAGCTCTGTCCCTCATAGGGAGCCTCCTTAAATGGATGAGCAGTTTAATGGAACATTGAAAAGGGAAGAAAACAGAAAGTTGATCTTGAAGGATGAGATTAGATATTTGACTTTGAAGAACCTGAGCTCTTTTTCTTCAAAGAAGTGATGGAGGATGACTATTTTGTTTAATGGGATTTCTGAACAATTAGATAGTGCTTTTGTTATGTGGTGAAACTTTTATTGAATTTTGCATTCATTCCATCATCTATTTTTTTTGTGAAAAATTGCAAACTGCTACTTGGTGAAACTTCTTTTTGGATTAGATGATGATATGATTGTACTGAATGAATGATTGTCTTGGATTATTTTGTGAAATGGACAACATTTTGGGTGATCTTATATTATTTTGTTGTTATCAGTTTATCAGTTGTTATATGATCAGTTTATCAGTTGTTATAATCGAAATTATCAGATTATATGATCAAAAATATTAGTTGTTATACTAAAAAGTATTAGTTGTTATACTAGAAAGTATCAGTTTATATGCTAAAAAGTATCAGTTTATATGTTCAAAGTATCGGTTTATTAGTTGTTTTTGTTTTGAAGTATCAGTTTATAATGAAAATCAAAAGTGGCAGTTGTTATACTCAAAAGTATTAGTTGTTATACTAAAACATATTAGTTGTTATACTAAAAGGTATCAGTTTATATGCTAAAAAGTATCAGTTTTATATGCCCCAAATTAGCAGTTTATATGCTCAAAAGTAGCAGTTGTTATACTCAAAAGTATTAGTTAACATAACAATTACAACTTGTCCAATTCATAATACTAAAACAGAGCATACATTAATAAACAGGGGATACAATTCGTCCCTTAAATAAGTCCCAAAATACAGATGAAGTAATACACACTAAACCAACAAGTCCCAAAAACACGATGAAGTAATACACACTAAACCAGCCACATTGCAAAGAAAAAAAAATCCAAGATCCAAGTAAGACATACTTCATCCAATTGCCATTATTTTCATAATTTTTTTCCTTCAACTCGTGTTCACGTTTTTCCTTCGACCCATATTCACGTTTTTCCTTCAAAAGGGTCAAAATTACGGACTTCGCTCTTGGAGACATTGGGGGATCCACCCATTCAAAATAATTGCACCCACCTCCACCTTGCTTAAACAAACATTTGGCCACGTTTTGAATTAAAAATCGATTCTTGCGATGACCGATTTTGCGAGTTCGACCATGGAATAGGGAAAATACAGTGGTCTCATAGGATTAGGGAAACTTACCTTCCAATTTTTGCAACCATGAAATCTTGACCCGGATTCTCTTCGGTCCAAAATGTCGAAAAGAACCCCATTTCCACAATAACATACACCGTGTGATTTGGTGGAGACTGATGTTGATGACGACATTTCCTTCACCCCAAGCGTGCGTCGTCTTTCTTCTCTGTGTAAACCAAGAAAAAATGGAGGATTTCTCCTTCTTCTTCGTTGATTAGGGCTTTTTTAAGGGTAAAATGGGATTCGGGTCGGTTTTTAAACCTGGTATCAGCCTAGGTGTATTATTTAATTAATTTTTTTTTTACACAAATCCGACCCGGAAACCCGCCCCGAACCGACCCGGTGCCCGACCCAACCCTCAAACCCATGGATAATTAATGGTGTAAATATAAATGAAAAATAAAATAAGGAATTACACATGCGGCACCCTAAAAATAAATTAAAATACAAATTAATTGTCACGTGTACTGTTCACCGGTTGACAACCGGTTTGACCGGTTTTTGGGGCCAAAATCAAAAAAAGTTGAAACATACATTGTCTGATATATATCAAATGTAGAATCACGATGGGTTTTTCAAATCGGACAAAAGTTATTGAAATTCACAAAAAATTTAATCCCAAAATATAAATATTAATTTACAATTGATAAATCTTCAAATAAAATATAAATTGAAATTTTTGTCTACATGAAGTAAATATGATAAAATGAAAAGAATAGATTTTTGTTTAAAATTGAATGTAAAAAACTCGTCAAATTTACATCTAACAATGTTTTTCTTTTCAGTGTTTAGTGTTCCTGTTTAGAGATTTTTAACTAGTGTGAGATGCCAAAACGCTAACAAGTTTTCCTTAATGAATGCCGCTATTGTAACTGAAGACCCAGACTAAGTAATTAAATAAGATAATAACTTAGTTTTTAAGATATTTTTATAACTAAAATTTGTTAATGCCGCTATTCAACAAATTTTAGGTTTTAAGGAAAAAATTTCACCGTACACAA
The DNA here is from genome assembly GCA_037126765.1 of Stenogyne calaminthoides. Taxonomy (NCBI): domain Eukaryota; kingdom Viridiplantae; phylum Streptophyta; class Magnoliopsida; order Lamiales; family Lamiaceae; genus Stenogyne; species Stenogyne calaminthoides. The sequence goes on along the minus strand of JBBCBC010000025.1, from coordinate 30,883,637 downwards.
TTAAGTCATGAAGCTTTGCCACTAAAATATTTTTTATTTGTATGATAGATAATTATAGTACACAATTAAGTTTGGATTCAGCAAAACGAAGTTACTTTGCAGGAAGGACGATTGTTACAAATTACATTAATCAGCATTGGATATTATCAAATACAGACACACACAATTTCTCATACCAGAAGCCTGTTTCCTAATTAAGAAAAAAAGAAAGACAATATTTATAAAGAGTTTCTACATGATCAGAATAACAGATAGAATCACAATTCAAGCATCCCTCCTCCATCTTCACACAAACACACAGATCCCCATGCATACGTGTGAAATATGATAAAATCGGAATAATCCTGAACCAGCCCATGTCCGATCCCTTCAAGGAACTTCCGCTCTGGAAAATGATCCAAATCAACAGCTCTTTATTTGTGTTTCTTTGGCCAAACGAGTCACAAAGATTAAAGACGGTTGCTATTGATCATAATTAATCATCAATATCCAAGAGACTCCTCGTGAGCCCAAAGTGGAACTCAATTAAATGAACTATTTCTTTGAATGCCACTTCTGGATGCTCCCGTACCAATTCCATTGAAAAAATAAGCCAACAAGACGTACTAAACCAGCAGTCATTACCTCCACGAATGCCATCAGATACGATCTCTGTGGAGATAGACCAGCAGTTGCTACAGAAAGCAAGAATCCCTCCAAGTTGCAGGGGACAATAAATGTGCCTGATTGAATTCCATCAAGGGATTTCTTAGCAACTTCATCCGCTTTCATTGCTCCAGACGAAGCTGCTATTACACTCGTAAGTTGTGGCCTTCTTTTGTTTTCTGATATCAGGATATAAATGTAAATATGCAGAAATATATACGTCTAAAATTTAAACAGTACGTTCAAGAAAATGCAGGAATTGAGTATCTAAAATAGAAGATGCGGTTTATTTCACCTTCAGGAGAAGTGCTGTAATGTTAACATAAACAGATCATCAATTGTTTTCAGGACAAAGTCTTACGTAAACCAGTTTGTAATGTTAAACTTGTTGCACATTTAAACTGTTTTACGCAAGATCAAATCTTGTTTCAGAGAAAGCAGATAGAATCTCATACAATTTAAAGATGTCTGAGGCATCTAATGGTCTAACCCGCAGTAAATAATAAAAGTGATCACTGTAAATCAAGCAATTAATTATGCAAAAAAAAAAAAAATCAGATGTATGCTGTGCAATTAACGAGTAGGAAAATATGGACCTTCGGCAAAACCAGGAGTTTCAGTGTCTGGAGGGAAAATGAGGCTAACATGAATGTTATCGGCTATAGTCTCCTGTTGAAGTGCTTCTGCCAAACCCTTGAGGCCAAACTTGCTAGCTGAATATGCTGTATACCCATAAATGCCAACCTGAAATGATTAATCAAAACTGTTATTATTTGGACTCAAGACCGAAACTAGCTTCAGAGTGAGCAGGCAGGCAATTCCTTATAAACATGTATCTAACTTATTATTCGCAGAACAGTTTCGAGAAGGTTTAAATTTGGATATCGAATTATTTGAAGAATTAAAATGACTCTCAAAAGTATCATGAAATGCAACTAGCTGAAAAGTTATAGAGAAAGATGCTTCCAGCTATTTGTAGCTTATATAAGAGAGAAGAAAGTTAAAGCAAATACAGAATATTTTCATTAACTCGAATTCAATTCAAGTTAGCTTACTTCTAATTGCAGAGATGGGCTATATCATATAGCATAAGAAAATTGCACAACAGGATTCAGAAAAATGGCTACTATTAGGATTCACAGAAACTTATGTGCTGATTACTCGCAAAAAACTATATTAACACTTTAAATCCAATTCAATTACAGGTTCAATCATTCAATTGCATTTCCCAGTTCAGCAACAATTCCATGAAAATTCACAAGCTTCTTCAATTTCAAATCCAACAGTTCATAATAATTGTAAATTCACAGATCAGTTGATCAATTGAATTATACACAATACCCAGTAAATCTCACTCTTCATGATTAAACACGAACACACACCAAACATTGGATCCGTTTATAGATAACAATTCCAGAACAATAAAATCAATCGACAAATCGTTACGATTCTGCAACCATACCTGCCCAGCCTGAGAAGACATGAGCGCAATCGAGCCGGGTCCTCTCTCGGCCCGATTCCTCTTCATACCAGTCAAAGCAGCCTTAATCAAGTGAAAAGTCCCCGTCAAATTCACATCGATCATGAACTTGACCTCCTCCATATCCTGCTGCTCCAATTCCTGCGGCACGTACACCCCGTGATTGCACACTAGCACGTCGATCGGGCCCGCCTCCTCGACCACGCGCTTGACGGCCGCGTAATCCCTGACGTCAGCGCTAACGACCTTAACGTCACACCCCGTAGCGAGCTTGATCGACTGCTGGGCCTCCTCGAGCTTGGCGACGTTGCGGGCGAGGAGGGTGACGTCAGCGCCGTTTTGGGCGCAGAGCTTGGCGAGCGCGAGGCCGATCCCGCTGGAGCCGCCGGTGATGAACACGTGACGGTTTTTGATTGGGATCCATACGGGTTTGGGGCGGACAATGAAGTAGAGAAGGAGGAGGAGAGAGAGTGGGATGAGGAGGAGAGAGAAGAAGGAGAAGTACACTCCTGCCATTGATGTGATCCGATTTGCAGTCGAAGGAATTTGTTTAAAACGGTGATGATAAATAACAATTGGGCTTGGGCTTCCTAAATAGTTAATGAAAGAAATCTTTAGGCCCAATAATAAATCAATTTTGGGCTTGTTGCACTTGGGCTTCCTATATTACCCGCCCAATACATACGGAGATGGATATAGATTGCAGAAGTTAATTTAATAAATTTTAGATAAAAACTCCCGTGTTCGCGGTGAACTCTATTTTCTTAATATAGTTTTATGTACAAAAATATTACTAATGTACATAAAATCTATCGTTGTCATGTATAAAAATTATCACTGTTCAAACATTGATAGTTTTTATGCACAACAATAATATTTTTTGTGTATAACAATAATAAAGTTCATATGTAGACCCAATTCACATAAACATTACTCTAAATTTTATTTTTGATTTTTTTTACTTATAAAAATTTAAATGTTAATATTCATTTCAAATTAGTGCAGAAATCTGATTTGAATTAATTACATAGAAATAAATGTTTAAATATTTAAGGGCAACATTTTGCATGAGACTATTTAATAATGAGACAGAGCATAATTTGGACATGACATTTTAATATTTTGGAAAAAATGAGTGATAATTTGTGCTGATTTGTAATCCGTCTCATACAAGTGTTTGTCGTTTTTAAACTATGCAACTTATTTCACTAAAATATGCTAATTATTTATACTGACTCAAGTTACATATTTCATGATAATAACTTACATATTTAAAAAGAGTGGGTCTCATGTGCACCCGGTGCACCGTGCACTAATAGTGCATTTTAGAAGTGTGCAACTATATAAAACAGAAACGTGCAACTATTCCAATCAGAAACATGCAACTATGTTCCCATATTAACAGTTGCACTTTTCTGTGTAAATAAGTCGCATTTTTCAGCATAACAAGTTGCACGCTTCTAAAATACACTAGGAGTGCACTGCGCACCCGGGTGCATACAAGACCTAGCCATTTAAAAAAGGAAAAATATCAACTCAGGGCCTGAAAGATGGTAAATCTATCAATTTAAGGCCTGAAAGATTTTTCCTATCGATTCAAGGCCTGGAAGATATAAAACTATCAATACAGGGCTTGAAAGATATAAACTATCAATTTGAGGCTCACACATTTTAAGGCCATGTTTGACACTTATATTTCATGTCCTTATTTTTTTATTTTTAGGGTTTAAGGGTCATGGTTAAGGGTTTAGGGTTTACAGTTCAGGGTTTAGGGTTTATTGACAAACATGGTCTTAAAATGTGTAAGCCTCGAATTGATAGTTTCTATATTTCAGACCCTAAAATTGATAGTTTTTTATCTTCCAGGCCTTGAACCGATAGGAAAAATCTTTCAAGTCTTAAATTGATAAATTTATTATCTTTCAGGTCTTGAATTGATAAAACTTCAAAAAAAAAATATATACTTGAGTTGCTCGGTGTACTAAATATCTACTCTTAGGCCTCGTTTGGTTTCAAGTTTAGAACAATAAGTGATAATGAATTCAAGGGTATGTACTACAGTGTACTTTATAAATATATTGTTTGTTGAAAAAAATAACTATTAGGGTGATTGCATACAATTTCTTGTGTGATATTACGTATTAAAATAGCACCCAAAATTTATTGATTATTTTTCCCTTGAATTAAAATCAGTACACGAGATTTATTTTGAAATAAAGGGTACGTTTGTCATTTTAAAACATAATACATGGTGGAGAGCACATCGAGATTAACACGGGCTCTAACGACAGCTTCATAAAGGAATCCCGTCTATGAGCTCATGAAGGCAAGGACCTGCAAAATGGGGCAATGTACTGACAATTGGTTGGAAGTCTGATCTACTTAACATTGACTCGACCAGACAACTAGTACGCAGTGCACCGCGCTTGGTAAGTCGATATATGCAACAATCTAATAGCCTCATTTGAAAGCAGTACGCCAAATATTGAGGTATGTCAAAGATACAGTTGACTATGGTCTCTTTTATAAGATAGGTGATGAAATTAAGATAGTTGGATATTGCGATACTGATTATGCGGGAAACCATGATACTCGTCGATCAACGACGAGATTTGTGTTCAAGCTTGGATCAGGGGTTGCATCTTGGTGCATCAAAAGACATCCAATTGTATCCTTATCAACTACCGAAGCCGAGTATAGAACAACGGCGATGGCAGCTCAAAAGAGTATATGACTCATGCAGTTGATGGAGGATCTACATCAATTTAGGGACTATAAGGTACAACTTTACTGTGATAATCAGTCTGCAATTCGTCTAGCAGAAAATCCAGTCTTTCATGCCATGCGGAAGTTCATTACCATTTTCTGAGAGAAAAAGTATTGCAAGAAGAATTACAGATGCTTCAAATTAAGAGTGAAGACCAAGCTGCAGATATATTCACAAACGGTCTCAACACAACAAGATTTTAAAAGTTGAAAACATTTAAGCATGAGACCGAGATATAAAGTCGGTATTGAGGGGGAGTATTGAGAAATAAAGACTTGGAATTCTCTAAAATGCTCAAGTAAGTGCAAAAATAATCACTTGCTTAAATATTCTCCAATATATGTGGCAAATCTTTTTGGACCGTACATTGGGTCCTTCTAGCTTTTTCAAGAAAGAGACATGGCTAGATCATTCTAGAATTATTAAAGTTAAACATGTAGATAAATTAATAGAGGCACAAGCTAGTAGAAAATTTTAGTAGTGGTAGTAGTTGATTATGACCGACTTTGGACATCTATATATATTAGTTAGCTCCGTAGTTGAAGCAAGTGTGAGAAGTAAGTGTCCAATAGAGAGTAAAATAGAGTGACGAGAGGTGTGTGTCCTCAAAAGAGCGTTTTCCTTAAAGTGAGTTTGAGAATTCCACAAAATTAGAGTATATAGTCAATTGAGTATTTGAGTCTTGACAATTGTAGTGTCCATTGTAATTACTCTTTTGTTTTAATAAAAAGTAATTACACTACACTCCAAGTGTTGCTCTGTATCCAACATGAAATTCATGAAGATTGAAGGGAGCCCATTACCCTTTCTTTTTGTCATGTCTGTAATCGATTAATTCCAGGGTGAAGAGGCTATAAGAGTTGTGTTCTTCCAGTGAAGAAACGGAGCATGAGTCCCTTCAACCACTGTGTAACCCTGGCCACTCTCTACTATCATCTCTCGCACATAGTTTTCGGCTACCGGAGAAAAACCTGCCGCCGTAAGCCTCTGGCTCCATTCCCTGAAAAGCTCTGGCCTCAGCACACGATCGCAATTCAATATGTTGGTCATTTCCCTTGCTAACCAGTGCAATTTTATCAGATGAATCCTGCTGTTAAAATCTTGGTTAAACTCCTGCCTGTTAAAATCCTGGTCAAACTCTTGGCTCGCGACCGCTTCATTGATATAGTCCATCGTAAACGTGTAGAATTAACAGTTTCCAAAAACCTAATGAAGTAATTCTCATCGGTTTCCAAAAACCTATTGAAGTAATTCTCATCATTAGCACCGCATTCCTGCTCCACCAGGGTCAATACGAGAAATTATTTTAACTTTTATAAAAAAAAAAATTATTTAAGACAATTAATTTGCAAGTACGATCATTTGCTTATCAGAATAATTTAAACTTATGAAAAAAAAGTTTATTTCCAGATTATTAAACAAACGGTAGAATACGGTCAATACCTTTGGAGAAATGTTAGTTAGAGTAAGAGAATACAATCGCGATTACCGCCAAGGCCTCCCCTTGTCGAATGTCGAAATCTTCCAACTTGGCCCCACTCGCGTCCACCACCCCGTATCGTAGAACGCGAACGTGATCCCAACGAGTTAGCCAGAGCTAACAATTTCTCACCAACGATACTCAATCCTCTGCCACGAGCGCTAGCCGACTCCGAATCGTTAAATTTTAAGAACTTAGCCCACTGCTCGCCTTGATCGATCTTGAAATCGATTATGTGGATGAGTTGCTCATCTTCCATCTTCTTCTTAATGGCATTATTTGCAGAAAGATAACCGAAAATTCCAAAAAAGGCATCTTCGTAGAACAACATCCATTGCAATAACAACTCCCTCTTCAACCATTGTTGCATCCTCACACATTTTTTTGGAAAAGAACAACACTGGAATCTGTTATCTTCGCAACTCCAACTACCAAGAAGGCCAAAGTTTCGAAAGGAGTGTAGGCTCTCTCCCAAACGTTGCCACATCAGTTGTACACTTCGTTGTTAAGCGACTTCATTGTTAAGCAATTGATTAAAGAGATAACAGAATCCACATAGAATTGTCAATTTGAACAATGGTGTAACATCTCTTGTAACACCTGTTAATACAAGCCGGTTTGGAAGATATGTTCTGTAACATGATGGTGTTACATCTCCTGTTAAATTTTGACACGCGTAATATAAGAGAGATATTATTATTTTTCTTAATTAATTTACCTTAATCATAATCACCTAAATAAATGCCAAAAAATCTTAATTTCTTTCATCGTATTTAAATCTAATATTCTCTCAATCTCTATTCTTCTACCGTCTGCATCTTCGATGGATATCTCTTTCAACTTTTCCCTGAATCACAAATACACATAAACTACAGATAAAAAAAAATTATGCAGAAATAGATCTTTTTATTTCTGCTTTTTTATAACTGAATCACAAACACTCAGTCATGACCGTATTTTTTTTCCCGATTCTGAGTTGAAACTTTGAGATTTATGTTCAGTTTTGTATGCCCAACAATATATGTGGGTTTCATCTAACATCTAAAACATTGGCTTGGAGTTCAGATTTTTATCACATAAATGAATATTAATTAGCGACTGATTCATTGCAATGGGTTCTTCGAACAAGTAACTAATCATCAACAACTATGTGCATCTCGCTTAAATCCTTACACTATGACTAATTATTGAATTAATACAAAAAAAATAAATCATATAATAGGTTATTTAACACATCATGCAAAAAGATTTGAACAACAACAAAAATAATCGCGATGATCTCTGTATTCTCACCTATATGATATGAACTGAATTATTCAGTTGGTTTAAAATCAAGTATTGGTATGAAAAGGTATTACAGCAGATGTTAGGAAACATAGATTAAACAATGAACACAATTGTGTAATAAGCTTACGATTTAATTCATGACTCTGTCTTTGTGATTCAGAGACATATAATTGGTTTATAAATAATAAAGATGTGTTTCAGCATATTTTTTTTTTTTATCGTAGTTTATGCGTATTTGTGATTAATGAAAAAAAAAAGATGAGAGAGATGGTCATTGAAGATGTAGACGGTAGAAGTGGCCGGAGAGATTGATAAAATATTGGATTTTGTTAGGAAAATAAATTAATTAATTAATTTCACACATCTCTATACGTTCGGACTCTTAGATGAGACATAATTCTTTCATGGTACCAGAGCCTTCAAGTTTGGACTTTCAGATGAGACAGCGATGAAATTCTCTCAGATTTAGATACGGTAAGAGAAAATAAATTTTTCTGAGATATACTTAGGTAACTATGAATAAGATAAATTAATTAAGAAAAAAAATAATCTCTCTTATGTTACACCATTATATTACATGACGTGATATTTTTTTTCTTTTTTCGTTTTATATATATTCGTCATTTTTATTATGAGTTTCGTGATATCATTAATGTGGGAGAAAATAATGTGATTTTCATCATAGAAAAAATAACGTGCTATCTGTGATCCCGAGATTTTGGGTTCGAGAGGCGGAAAGAGAATATTTATTCTATCTTGTGGTGGTCCTTCTTTTGTGAAGTGGTGGTTCCCCTCTTGCGGGGTTGCGGTTGCAGTGCGATTGCAGTTTTGGGTGGTCCACCTTTTGTGGTAGTTGTGATTCCGATTTACAGCGAGATGAAATGATATTGTGATGGGCCCGGTGATAAAATAAATTATTATAATTAATTATCTTAGTGAACTATTGTAATCGATTATCTTTTTAAAAAAATATTAGTAGACTTTCTTGAAAACATTAAAAACTTATGATCGATAAAACCGAGATAGATCAAAAGCTATGCATTTTACAACAAATGGCTAAATGTCTAAATTGAATCTTTTGCAGTCGAAGGTCAAAACGGTGATGATAAAAAAAATTGGGCTTGGTCTTGGGCTTCCTAAATAAGAACAAATTCGACAAGCCCAACTATTTTTTTAATTAAATTAGAGGCCCAATATGTACATAGAAATTAATTTTTTTAAATTTAGATTCTAACAAAAACAAAAAAAAAATTTGAGTATTTGAGTATTAACTTATTATCAAGGAATAGAGACTCAAACTAGGTACTTTTAAAACAAGAGTGAGTCTTTCGTACACTATATGCATCATGCATTATATAATGTATTTTTAAAATATACAATTTATTGCATTGAAATATACAATTTATTTACAACTTGTTTCATATAAATATTATATGTACTAGTTGATGATGTGTATGTAGTTTAGTATTGGTTTAAAGTTGCAAGGAATGATGATGGGCGTGTCTGTATAATTAATCAGAAACTTTAATTTTTCCTATGCATTTTGTTCATTATTACTTATACATGGTATTTTACTTTATTACTAAAAGCAACATAAATGAAAACGATATTATCAGTAGCATAAATTAGGTGCACGAGGTGTATATATTGTACTCCATGTTTGATCAAAATCATTATTTTTTGATAAATAATGCTCGGTGTACGTCCACTACGCATAAAAAAGAACTTTTATAAGTAAGATATTAAATTAAGATAAATAATCTAAACTAAATTTCTTTTTATGATTAAAATAAGGGAAACGAAATAAGAAAAGAGGAAAATAGTTGTCATGTCATGGTATGAATTATTTTGAAAATGTATTTATTGCTTTTTATAGTACAATCAGATCTGCCATTTTTTCTTGATCTCTTTCCCAAGTGGGTGGTGGAATAGAATGAACACTAGTGGGTTTCTTCTTTAAACTAAATAATTTCTAACTTTGAATTTAATCATTTTGATTTTACATCTATGAGGGGCCTATTTTGCAATTTAATATGTAATTCGAATGATTAGCATTTATGTAAAATGGTAAAGAAGCTGATTTCACCTTGTGGGGTGGACGGTACGGCATACCGAAAATTTTCTCGTCATATCGTTATCGTACCGAAATTTTCGATACCGAAAAATGGCATACCGTTGTCGTACCGAAAATTCGTTATACCGAAATTTCGACATACCGAAATTTTCGGTATGTCAATTTATATCGGTATATTTTTCCGGTATACCGAAATATTTCGATATTTCGGTATACCGAAATTTTCTATTTTCATACTGTTATCGTACCGAAAATTTCGGTATGGTACCATACCTTACCGAAAATTTCGATAAAAATGATATTTTTCGTTACGATAAGTGCGATATATCGATATTTTCGATATTTCTTCCACCCCTATTGCGGGCTATCAATCAAATTCAAATATAAGGTGGCACCGACCATGTTTTGCAAAGGGGCATCTTTTGCTTTTTGACAAAAATCAATGACAAATCAAGGGTTCAAATTTATTTAACTTTGCTTTTCTTTTTTAGTAAAAAAATCTTAAATAATTCAAATCTTGATGACGAGTTGATCCATTTACACTACTCAATATAGCATAACCATAATATTTCATTGTTCTAATCAGTGTTTTCATAACCGAACCGGTGATCAAACCGGTCTAGGCATCGGTTGCCGGTCCAACCGGTTGGACCGGTTGAACCGACGGTTCAACCGTTAAATTGATTTATGCATATTTCTTTTATATTTTGTATGTTACATTAAAAAATAAATATTTATTCATAAAATATTAAAATTATACTAATTTATAACTTATAAATCTTATATTAAAATAAATACAATAGAGTTTGGAGACCAAAGATGATGACGTTGTGGATTAATTCCACACAATATGTGACGACGATAAAGAGATTAAATGAAATTAATGACTTGTGAATGAATTTATTTGAGAGAAAATGATATTGAGATAAAAACAATAACATTATATAGAGATATTTAGAAAAAAATAATAAAAAAAAATAAAAATGATTTAATAAATAATAAAAATAATAAAATTGAATTAACCGTTTTTAAGGAGTAATTGGACCGTCGACATGAGCGGTTCACGGTTCGACCGGTTCAACCGGTTTTTGAAAACACTGGTTCTAATAAAAAATAAAATTGAGATTTAAAAAAAATTATATAATTAATAATATTCTTAAAATTTGACAGATACTCTGATATCTTAGGTCATTTTTTTGTCCTTCAAAATTCTAAATTTATAACACAGATACTAACAATTAAATTGTACTAGTATTTATTAATTATTTTCTTCAATTATCCAATCATCATTACATGTAGTTTTTCATAATTTAATGATATACTATCATGTTATTCTCCAATATTAACGTCACGTCACACGTCAACAAAATCTTATTCATGCTCATAACAAATACACATTACTTTCTTAACAAGTTTTAAAATTTAATAATTTCAAACGTGGGATTTTCTTAAACACGTCGCTTTGGTGAATAATTCACTTTTTTCTTTTGATCGGCAAATGATGACTCGAATACATGACCTCACGGCATAGAGGTAGTGGTGAACCAAGGTTAAATGCGTCTTTGATCACATTTACACTTAAAAAATTTATATAAGCAAAGCACTTAAAAATAAAAATCTCTATTATAATAGTCCAATCATGTTACACAACACTTGCATCTCATAAAATACATGCAATAATTCAGAACTCATCTTAAATTTACAAATCTAAAACACTATACTATATCACAAATTCATAATCACCATCATAATTCCCTAAAGAACAACAACTAATCAATACACCTTCAAAATTACACACCTCTTTTGAAAAAATTACACATCTTTCCTTGTAAACAATCTACTAACATATTCTTAAATTAAATAATCTTCTTATTTTTTATTGGATTATAATAACATTTCTTGAATACCATCATATATAATCACACACACACACACACATATATATATATATATGATCAAAATCTTCTAATGTTAAATGAATGATCATGTGATTGATTGATCATATTATCAGTATAATTAGGCATATGAGTAAGGCCTCTTGAGTTGTGATCCCCTGCACCTGCAGGCCTTTGAAACTTGTTTCCAGAAGCCATGAATCTTGGTTGCTTAACATGATTTTTCCTTCTTGGAATTGAAGAAAAAGGGATGAAAACTCCAGTCCCTTTGCTCTCTGATCTTTTGCTTGCTTGCAGATGATCATAGTTGAAGTATGATGCTTGTGTTCTTGGATTGATTGCTTGGCTAAAGGTCTTCAAAATGGAAAAATGAAAAAATAAGTAATGATTTAAGATTGAAATCTTGATTTCGTTAGAGTATGTTTGTTTTGGGTTTGAGAAATTCATGAATAGTAATCATTCACTAGTAAAAAAATGAATTCGGGGTTTTGTATCTGTTTGGATGTTAGGATGTGATACTTTTTTCGATTAACATTATAGAGAAGAATCTTGTATTCAGAATAATTGTCATTTTGCACTAATTTAAGAGAATTAAATGGATCCTAATTTGGCTCTTCTACTTGTTATTTCGTAACAGTATGAATTAACTAAGTTAATTTACTACATGTGGATAAACTAAATAGTAAAAAATGTCACATTACACCTATGTTTATTATTATTTAATGATTTTTTTAAATCGTACGAAATATCCTTAAACGTCAGTTAAAGTGGTGGGGAGGTGTATATTAATTTCCATATAGAAAGAGATTGACAAGGCAAGACAGAAAATTATGTTTAGAAAAACAAGATATTTGTATTATTGAATTATAGGAATTCTGAAATCCAAAAAAAAAAAAAAAAAAACCCTAGTTTAACAAAGGGTAAAAAAAAGCCCAAACTACTCTAAGAACAATGATAAAAAAAGATGATTTTTTTACCTGAAAATTTACAGATGGGCAATGAGAAAGGGAGTCTTGATCATCATCATCCATGATGAGCAGAGAGATTTGTTTGCTCAAATCATTAAAGAAAACATCATCTTCTAAATTCAAAGCAGCTTCCATGTGTGTGTTTTCTGACTATTAATTCTCTCTCTTTGTGTGTCTAAATTTCAATAGAATCAGATGCCCAAAGTGCTTTTATATAGGGAAATAAAAAGGTAAAGAGATTAGAGATGGGATCCATCCAAGTGAGTAGTACATGTACATGGGCTGGTCATGTGGGTTGGTGGGGTCTTCAAACTCACTTGGCCATGCTGTCATAACTTCATAGCAAACCCCACAACCTTGTGTTTTTTACGATATTCTTATCTTTTAAGCGTTAAATTCGACCCACTTTTGATACAATTTACATATGTGGGGCCTCGTCGTCATTTCATTTTGAGCTAGATTTCGGGGACGAGATCCGGTGTGTGTGTTTTTTTGTTGATGATATTATCAAGATGTGGGAAATGGATGAGGAAGCAAATGACCCACAAACAAGGTTATCTGATCCATGGATAGATTTCAATGTGATGAGAGCAAAATATACTTGGTTGTGAATGTACAACCACTCTCTCCCTCATGGCCTCATCCACTACATCTGCTTCACACTTCACTTTTGTCACTTGGATTATTAAAAACAGACCTAATCTTGCAGCTGGTGTGGGTCATTTTGCAGCCTTATGTGGACCCATCTAGTTAATACATTCTTGATTCTAATAATTGGTCTTTTGTTATTATGAACAAAAATGGAAAAACTTCAGTTTTTACTTACTTGATGTATCTAAAGAATTATACAAATTGAAGTGATATTGACATATAGAGTGAAATTTCAATATATAATCTCAACATTAGTAAACAATATTTGAATAATGATACTAAAATCCACATTTTAACATCAGTATTTACACACACAAACCCACGTGGCATGTGTATAATAATAATATACACTTTAATTAAATGTTGCATCATCAAATGCAGTATATCCTCTGCATAACTGCATATTAGTTAGCAAGGCCATGTGATGTGCCTCAGGCTCAGGGGTGTAAAGAAATCAATACAATGAATTGGTTCCACTTACTCTGGATAGAATTGAGTATTGTTAGATTCCCATTCTATCAAATCGTTAGATTCAAGATTCCATGGACCATATCACTCTTTGACCCTATTCTAGTAATAAAATAGAAACTCCAACTTACATGGAGCCCGAGGAATTTCTGATGGAGCCCACATCAATATAAACTACTTGTACCATGCTACGATGTACAAGTAATTTAAGCTGATGCGGGCTCCATAGGAAACCCACCATCGAGCTCCAATCAGAACCCCATATATACACACAAAATATATATTATCTATTCCAGAAATCTGTCATAATCTTTGTGGACAAAGGCCACAATGGGTGCTTTCCAACCCATTTGCAGTAGTTCACTTTCATCTCTAAGCTGTTTCTAAGCATAGCATACAATTTATATTATACAGAAAAAAGAGTGTGCAAACAGTTATCTGGAAATTTGTGGGCGTTATTTTTTGGCAATAGACTCACAGTTATGCTTAGAGGACCACCATAACATAACTAGGGCATTATAAGATAATAGAATGTAACAGCAATAATGAATATGAGCTTACATCTCCATCATTTAGAAAATTGAAGCAACATTTCGATCATATTGATAAATATATCACTGATGAAATTCTCAATACTCATTAATCTTAGATAAGAAAAATGAAAGGATCAGCCACATTGGTCCTTGACTTCCAGCTATTGATGATCGTTCGCATAATTGCAAAAGATTACGTGATCAAAAGAAACATCGGAGACTATTATGCAACCGCACCCGGGGAATCGACGCACCAACGGTGAAAGAACAATTATGCCCCTCCAGCCATATCGATATCTGATATTACCCCATCGATTCCCTTGAATGCAATGCGCAGTTTCCTCAAACACGATTGCTTCTTATCACCCTTTCCAGACATACCATTAACATGAATAATATCCTTGGATATTCCACCCATTAGATCGAACAGAGGTTTATCCAGATTTGATCGAGTCATCTCTTCTAGTACGGGTGGGGCCTGCATATACAAGTTATTTCCTCTGTGTGTAACACTCACTCTACTCAGAAGTAGTACAGGGTGATCTTCCAGTTGATCGATGAACTGTTTCAAGAATTATTGAAGCATAATTAAGCTTAAACAGTCCAAATTACTGATATAAAAGCAATTAGTGTCATAAAAATCTCATAGACCTTTTTTAGTGTGATGCACTTCTCCAACTCAATAAGAACGCCCGGGCCACAAACGAGACAGTCTGCGTCCTTCACAAACTCTGTAACTTTGGTGTGGAGACCTTCAACACCATTATACCTGTTAAAGAATTGAGAAGGTCAAACAAAAAAATTTGCATTAAGAGGTTTATCTATTAACGTAGAAGGGGACATAATTTTTTGTGAACGGTGAACACTTAAGCTAGAAGAGAAGTTAGATGCATACGTCAAGTAATTTGACAGTGTCTTGCTGCATCCAGAAACAATCTTCAAGGTCTCCAGAGCACATGCAGCTGAGATAATGGCATTGGTAGAAGCTATCGCAGGAATAATATTTTTCACCACACCCTTTGAAAAAAACTTTATTGCATAAACAATGTAGAAACTCTTACACCACTATATATCAACAGTGCAAAATTTAGCAATACCAAAAAGAGTAATTTCACTGAGTCGTAGATAGCCAAACAAATTAAACCAAATCAGCACCCCCTAAATATTAGTTATCACCACAAGTGCAGGTGAAATGTAATAGAGTGAAGGACAAAAATTGCGCACCTGAGTCAAAGAATACGTAACTCCTGGAATTCCGAAAAGTTCTGCTCTCTTGACAGCCTTTGAGAAACGGATAAAATGAATTAAAGGACTGGAGAATTGAGAAAAAAAAAGTGCACATTTTTTTTCCTATTAGTCTCATCAAAAGATTGCACTATTTTGATTACCTCAGAATAAACCCACTGCATGTCCTCTGGATTATCTGGATCAAAACTTCGGCCATCGTGAACCTGAGAAAGTATTATGCTGATGAACCAAGGCATGACTATAGGATAAAGTAGGAGGATAATTTAAGATTATATGCATACCTCATTCCATTTAATCAAATGGGCATATTCAATACAATGAGCAGCGGTTCTTGGAGTTTCTGCTAAAGTACATAAGGGGAATTTGACTTGTGGTGGAAATAGCCAAATGGTACACTCAAAACATGGTGTTGTTCCTGGAATTATAATCCTGGCATGGCCCTTGAATCCTTCAGTTCCACCATCCACCATAGGTTTGACAGTTTCTTCTCGAGGGTTATCATCAGAGTCATACTCTTGTTAACCAAAAACAGAGACAAAGTCTAAGTTCAGCAGATTTTGCAAATTCAATAGATAACCAGATAATAGAATAGGTTTTTTTTTTTTTTCCGCAAAAGATACTGTTAAAAGAATCTAAGTATTGATCATGTAAAAACATTTGTGATTAGTATAAACAAGGAAGCATAACTAGGAAAGGAATTGCAGTGTCATCCAAATCTCAGCTACTGCATTTCTTAGTAATAAAAGTTAACTGTTCCTAACTATCAGCTAAAATATATAAACCGAGAACAAAAGAAGAGTAAAAAAAAGATAAACATTAAGAAACACACATGAATCTTTGACATTAGCTTTCTGCCATAGTAATCTGGATGTATGTAATCCAAAAAACGTGCAAGTTTTGTAGCCTGTAAGGCATCACGTCCTTTTTATTAAGAAATCACAAACTCAAACAATTTTTTTCAATTGCTACTTAAACCACTAAAGAGAACAATTGCTTGCCAGATATTTCAATTTTTCAAAGTAGCGGAGTAGGGAAGAGAAGCCACACCTAGAAAGCCACAAGCCACTGCATTTATGTAGCTGCGAGCCTCAATTGAATCGAGCCCAAGGACAATTATGCTGAAATCACTATAGAAATCCAATGGTTTGTCCTCAATGCGACAGAAATGTGGTGTGATACTTACACCATTAACTCTTTCCATAACTCGTTTAGCAGCTACTTCAGCCTTTGGCTTTCCTACATCTTCAAGTCTACATTGAGGATGCAGACACTTTTCAGCATGAGATAAGCTTATGTGACATGGAACATATTAGATGTGAATGCATTTTTACTGATAAGTGTTACATTCATGGCAAAAAACTATGAATTAGTTGACAGTTGACCCACAATTGAAGCTTGAAATCCAGATGAACTTTGCTTTGCGTTGTCAGTATTATGTAGGGTGCCAAGATCCTTATGATGTGTGTTTTGGGTTTTGAAAACCAGGACTTGGATTTGGAAATTTAAAACCGGTTCTAGTTCGGGTTTCAAAAAACCACCACTACCACACTGTAAACCTATTGTCACATTCTCAAAAACCCCAACACAAACACCCATTTTACAATTTATCAGGATTTCAAAGTCCTCTAAATTTTAAAAACCGGTTTTTAAAATTAACTTAAATCTCAAAACAAGCATCGCCTAAGAGTTTAGACTGAACTAAAACTCACACTATTGCAATTAGCTACAGACTGACAGGGGGAAATCCTCAATATCACAAAGATAGTTCCATCCACTTCCAGATAGAGAAATGCACTAATAGGTAAGGAATGTGGGTAAAGTCTGGACTGTATTCTATCTGGCAAAAGCCCCTTCAAGATCCACTGAATACACAATTCTAACAAGCTCAAACCACCTATCGCTAGCTCTAACAATCTCAACTACAACACAAACCAGAAATTGCCAAAAAAATTGAAAGAATTTAAATCCTGAAGGCCAGTATCTATGGATTAAAGGAAAATATTCACATTAATATAAAACCCCAAATTGACTTCACATGCATTTTCTAAATCCATAAATCCGTTAAAATCATAAACTTGGGACTTCACCACCTACAAGAGATTGTAACAGTCCAACCCCAAACTGACAGATAAGTAGCAAACTACATTGCAATATGGAGTTACTGTAACAGGGAGCAATTATTAATCAACAAATTCATCCCCAAAACAACCTAAGAACTTGAAAAAACAACGATATCCACCAAGATAATTCTCCAATTTTACTCACATGCTTGGTCAATCATGCCCATTTGTAAACAATACCACAAGCACTTGCAGGAGAGAAACAAACATCAAATATACCTGAATAAGAACTGTCGATTTAGGTTTGTGACTTCAATGCGGTCCATATCGATTACATCAAGGTTACGAAACCCAGTTAAAGCCAAGTCCTTCAGCAATTCGCAGCCCAGCCCACCTGCCCCCACCACCAAAACCTTCACATATTCTTTTATGTCCTCCCTCAGCTGCAAAAATCGAAAGCAGAAAAGTACTGATCATCAAAAACAGTGCACAATGTTGAAAAAAATGCCCACCAACTGTTTGACAAAACTACAGACGCACAAAAGCCTAACTATGAGAGATATTCACTTGTGGGCTGCCTCAATATAGCAAAATAAGGTGAAACTAAGTCCAAAACAATCAGAAACAAGCATTGTAATGCGCGAGACAGTTTGAAATATCACTGAAAAAAATTAAAGAGAAAGAGATTACTTCTGAACCGGGCTCGAAGTTCGGGCCGACGAGGTGACCGGGCCGGGTGAGGAGCTTGTCGAGGTCCCTTGATCTGCTGGGCTGCGAGACCGCCATAATCGTTCACAGTAAAGCTTCTTGATCGATTTTGTTTTTCGAGCGAAATTGTTGGCGAAGGATCTTCAAATACGATCGCAATATCCTCTGCAGTGATCTAATATCCAATATGTGCTAATTTTGATTGCTGAGGATTTCTTTTCTTAATAGCGACATAAGTTGATCAAAAACGCGACTTTCTGTGACAAAAGCGCGAACTACCTTGGAATCGGACAACATTGTAAACATGCCAAAGGAGAGAGAGCAAGTACCTTCCATGTCAAAAAAAAAAAAAAAAAGTACCTTCCGGCGCGGGTAGCTTAAAATTTACGCTGTGGGTGTTATCAGCATTAACCTGCGCACTTGTATAAGGATAAGAAAAGAAATTACTTGTATATATCTCCATGTTTTATTATTATTAGTGACAAAGTCTATTATGAAAATTTTCATACATGAAAAAACTTTAATTTATAATCAAATTCTGTAATTGGTGAAGGTAAGATAAAATGAGTGGTTCATAGTTCAATCGGTCCAAGTGATTCATGGTTCACCCGGCCCGAATAGGTCATAATTTAGGGTTCATTATTTAGTGTTTAGGGTGTAGATGATTGATTTAGGACAATTTTATAGATTTTCATACATGAAAATTTTCATACTAGACATACTCATTATTAATATATATATATATATATATGAAACATTATTAATTAATAATATATATCTTTATCATTATCATCAGCATATATCAGAATATTATTTATTATTTTCGTAATATAAATTAATAATATTCAAATGTTATTTCCCGATTTGGCGATGTAATTTTAATAGAAAAGTCATTAAATTTCTATAATAGCCAATCCAATAAGTTCACGTTCAAATTTCAATAATTGGATCATCAAATTTGCTACTCCATTTACAACTTTTGTGCAATAAAATGGAGGGGGGAAATAAATAAAAATATTTTTTCAACCATATAGTTCTTGCTAACAAATGTGAGATTCTAATCACAGAATCTAACAAAAAAAAATGTACCTAAGTTTCTGGTATCCTAAGTCAGAAATCTCAAATCTCTACCAGCTGATCTTGCATTCTGCTCTTCATCTTTCAATCAAAATTTTATCTTCTTGCACCATTTGAACTATATACACAAACGACTAAGAATCACACCTGTGCATAAAAACTCGATGAATTTAATGAACTCATTGCACGCTTCAATACAAAAGCGTAGAGTAGCTCGTTCCATGCATCAGGAACTCCTGGTAGACACCAATGGCTGCAGTCCTGCCTATGGATAGGCACGGGCCCTACTTTCGGGCCCAAGTAGTATAGCGATGAATGCCCATCTTTTCTTCTTGATGTCATATGAGTTATATTTATAACATCTAATCTCACATTGGATAAATATAGGTAAGATGTTAATACTTGATTGAAAATGGTGTATTTAGTCCATGTGTGAGACGGTACCAAAGAAGAACCGAGCTCTGGGAGAGTTTCCAAGTGACAGTTTCCCCCGGTTCTCCAATCACCACCCCTGAAAAACACGAAATTAAAAAGTGGTTATGGATAAATCGTGTGAAGAATCAAGATTGGTAGTACGGGAATAAGGCCAAAAGACACAGTCGAATGGCGTTGTTAGATTGTTGAATGTGTTTTAGGCTCTAGAAAGATGATGAATCTTGTTTATGTGATATGAATGTGAAACTCTTAATGTTTATGGTCCTTTGTTTCACTTTCTGTGTCCCACTTGCCTCGTTCTTAAAACTACGTAGTTTTAATAGTGGGACACAGATTGTGGACTAGACGAAACTCTGTAGTAAAAACTATGGTTGCAATAGTATGAACACTACATTTTTAGTGACATTGAAACCAAAAACACAAACAATACGAAACACGACGTGCATCATGACGAAAACCTGAAGTGCACGGGAGCGTATGTCCGAAACAAGACTTGCGTCTTTGCACGGTTCACTTGATGATGTATCCATTTCACGACCGTTTCCAACGCCTTCTGGTACGCGATGTCGACTCCCATGTCCATCTTCACATTTGCACCTTCTTGGAAATAACAACCTCTGGTAATAGTCCATATAACTTCATCAGCATATGTAAAATATCAAACACATCATAATACATAATGATACAAAGGGATGTGAGGGTACCCTCTAATGGTCTTTTCGTAATTCCACCAATGTCCAGTGTTGAAAACGAGCACGTCAGCATCTTTCCATTTCGACGCCATCCAGTCCATTTCGTCTAGTTTCAGAGTGGTTTTTATCTGCGGTGGAGATTTATCGGGAGGGCGGCTTTGCAGAACGAGAAACGGGGCTCTATAGTACTCAACCGTGCAATTATAATCTATGAACTTGAAGATCAAAAAGCCTTTGTGTTTTGTGATGGGGTTTCCATTAACTTCATATATTGAGTTCTTGTTGGGAATTGCAGAAGACAACATGCACAGAAGAGACTCCCATTGGTTTCGTCCAATTGAGTCTCCTGCGAATACTACTCGTTTGTTTCGAAGCTTCTCTAGCATCATCTTTGCATCAAATCTGTTGGAAATATTTGCAGAAAAACAGGAAATCAAAAGCTGGAAAGGGACAAAGAATCAAGAAAACGTCGAAAGATAGCAGCTTGTTGTAAGAAAGGAGGCTTTTGTGGCTTTCACATGACAGCAAGTAATAAGCAATAGAGGAAAAGTGATGTTCATAAAATGCACACAAAGATTCATATTTAATTGTTACATTTTCTAAATTTCTAGGAATTTTCTCATTGTGATTCAAAGCTTTTCCAAAATGTATCAATTGGAGACTCTTGGGAAAAGGCGAAAGAATATAAAATTTTACCAGATTGTTGCAAGATTTTACACTAACTTCAAAACAAGATTAAAACTATCAAATCAATATCTAGCCCCACAAAACAGTAAGTTAAGAACATATACCCAATTTGAGAAAATTTTAGAAATTACCAAATAAAACACACATACAGTCATACACAGGAAAAGACAGGAAAAATTACCAGATTGTTGCAAGATTTCACACTTATTCAACTTCCAATCAAGATTAAAACTGATCTAGGCAGCATAACAGTAAATTAAGAACAAAATTCCCAATTGAGAAAAATGAGATATAAAAAAAAACACACACACACACACACATGAAAATGCAAAAGGACAGAAAAATTTACCAGATTGATGCAAGAATTTTACACACATTCAACTTCCAATCAAGATCAAAACTACCAATCATTATCAAGGCCAATATAACAGTAACTTAAGCATAAATTCCCAAATGAGAAATAAATTATAAAAAATAACACAAATACACAGGAAAACCAAAAAATACAGAAAAAGAATTCCCAGATTGATGGAAGAATATTACACTTATTCAACTTACAAGCAAGAATAAACATATCAAATCAATATCTAGGCCACATAAAACAGTAACTCAAGAACAAATTACCAATTGACAAAAAATGGGAAATACATTATTATTTAAAAAATACACACACGCACACACACCTGGGCAAGTTGCAATCTTTGGGTTGCCACCTCCACTTAGTGTAGAACAAATCCGGCCTTCCATTTTCCAAACACCTGAACCCTTCATCCAAAAACCTGCAATCTTTTGATCGGTACAAAGGATAACTTTCATCCCACACCCAATCACCATTAAACACATCACACCCACCATTATTTTCACTCAAAAAATCAATCTTTTTCCCACCATCCTCACCATCAATCTTCAACCACAAAAGCCTCTCATTCTGTGAAGAAAAGATCATCCCTTTACTCACACTTCTATAATCCAACAGAAAAAATAAAAAAATAACACAAATTGTCAGCCCTAGAATCCCCACCGAGGGCTCAAAGAGGCGAAAACGCTTCACTTTCTTGTAAAAACCTATGAAATTCATAGCTTCAGAGGTTTCCGGAGATGGGGTGTTGCACATTTGGGAAATAATGAATCAAGATTTGATCTTTTTTTACTATGTTTTGTGAAATATGCTTCACATTTATATAAATAGGTAAAAAAGAAAAAGGGATTACAATAATACTAGAGAAATGTAGTGTGCAAGCAAAACAACAAACTGAATCATTATAAGTACCAAGTTTGGTATGAGAGTTTGAAAACTGTATGAACTCTGTTTTTTTCTGCTTCTTTACTTGATTAAGGAGTAATTTGACAAAGGGATTGTTTTTTGTGTAGTGTGATTAGTTACAAAAGTGAGAGAGAGAGAGAGAGAAAGGGGTGTTTGGGAAGCAAGGTACCATCAATGGCGGAAAGAAGGGGGCAATGATGGGGTAGTGGGGGGTGGTGGAGTTCTTGGCAATGACAATTGAATTCAAATCCACATAGGATCTGTGGTGCTTTATGGCCGTTAAAGATTACAATAATTATTATTCTACAAAATAATATAATCTCTATCACCATTTACCCATTAAATAATCTACCTATATTGGTACTTCCTATATTTAAAATACACATATTATTATTCTTTAGTTTTAATAACAGCATAATACAATTTAAGTGCATTTTAAATAGTAGTATTAGGTGTTTTATTTAAAAGTATTAATTATTTCCATCGAACAGTATCAATTGTGTTCATCGAATATTAATATGAGCGGATTTTCTTTGTAAATGTAATATATGAAAATTGTCAAAATGATCTTATTTTCATTTTTATATTTAGAATATAGATAATTAATTAACTAATTAAAACAATATTCCGTATTAAACTTTCAGGTAGTATTAAATGTGAAGATTATTGAACTGAATAGTCTTTTAATTGTTTACTTTAAGGAGGTTTATTGAATGAGGATTTTGGTATTCCCTTTTAGATTTACTTTACTTATGGAAGGGATATAAAGTGCTTGTCAATAAATTTTGTTTTCGACTTTTATATTGGCTACTCTTTTGCCTTTCACATTTCAAATTTTTTTATTTAAATATTTTTAACCTAGTAATATATTATTATATTTTGTTTCAATTGCTTTTCCAATACCACAACACGAGTTAGTGCATGTTTGCACTCACTATTTTTTGGGAGAGAAGTGTTTTTTTTCAAAGTTTTAAGACTTAACTTTTTTAAATTTTAAGTGTTTTTCATTGTGCATTTGAGTTTGAAAACGGGTACTTAGTGTTATTTGACATACATTAATATGAAATATGAAAATAAAATAAAATTAAAAATATTTCATAGCACATCGAAAAAATAAATAAAGTTCTTTCTTAAACTGACTGATTTAGATTTGAAGAAACATAATTTAACTCCAAATTCGTCGATTCGAATAATATCAAGGAAAATACAATTATATTTATATGCAATAGCCAAATGGCATATATCAGATATAGAGTAGTATTTTATTTACATACAACATATCCAAATACTTAATGCATTTACCCTTTTTTTTAAATAATGAATGATTGAGGGGTGAAATGCACTCTTGAAATGTGCCAATATAATTATATAAATTGTCATTTTTTTTCAACCCAATTAAGGAAGAGAAGATTAAAGATAAAAGTGAGATAATTATCTGTAAAAATATTAAAATTTCTTGACGTGTGGTGTGGGAAAGGTCAATTAAAAAAATAAGAAAGCTTAAAAATTAAAATTCTTTACCATTTTATAAATAACGGTTATGAATAGTGACCCACGTTCTTCCTACATTCGCATTGCCACAAGTACCACACATAAATATTTTATATTGTCTTGTCATATAGTTAATTGAATATTTATTATACATACGAATTTTAAAAATATAATTATTTATTATTATTAAAAATGAATAAAATTGGAGGATAAATAGTAAAATAGTAATATTTGTGTAAATTAAATGAGATAAAGTTAATTTTAATGTTAAAAAGTAACGACATTTAGTGTAATATTGGGATGTTTGAAGGATATAAATTAATAAAAGAAAAAAAATATGTTATTATCATTTATAGAAATATTCAATTGAATTTGGAAACGAACCTTTTTTACAAATGTTCAATTGAGTTGGGGATGAATGTATACTATTATTTTTTTACGTTGGATCTCATATTACAACTTTGATCAAATCTTTTTAGACAAAAATCAGATATAGGCGCAGTTACGTGTTATGAACTCTAAGATTTAAATATCATTTATACATCTGAAAAAAACTCATCATTGTTATGTATAAAAACTATCACTTTTTTTAGAAAATATTTTATATTTTTAAACGAGTTTTGATAGTTTTTATCTTATCTTTGATGATAATTTTCTGTATACTGATGATAGAGTTAAATATGTGAGCACAATTTCGACTCACCGAAAATATTACTTCATCTTTTTAATATCATTTGACGATAAATATTTCGACACTGTTTTTCTTTTTGAGAAGCATGTGAGACTGTTTACGAATTATTATATCTTGCAAGATAAAGAGTAAAAAAAAAGGTAATAACTTGAATGCAAATGTGATGTTTTTCAATATAAATTTCACAAAATCAATTATCATAATAAGCTCATATATAAATTCATACATAATAATAAGTGGTGAAATTAATGTCAAACGCTGCTAAAATGGTAGCAGCATAAAACATATGGTGCGAGGGGTCTTAATTATTTGTCTATATCACCATCGACATTTCAGGTGCCAACATTAAAATCAACTCAATATCAATTATCAACATCACATTTGGCTGGTGCTATATTCGTCAATCACGCATTATAATATGTGAGATGGTGTCACACCGTATAAATTACTAAGTTTTATTTTTTATTATTGATGCTAATTTAACTACATATGTAACTATCAAGTATCAACACACGAATAGTGGTTAGAAATTAGAATTCCACAATCTAAGATTCTGAGTTTTGAGTTCGAGACACGAAGATTTTTTTTTTTTTTTGGTCCCCCTCTTATAGTGGTAGCGGTTTCGATTCTGCAATTTCGAAATCTGCGGTTTGAATTGGTCTCCTCAGAAGTGGTTGCGATTCCCTCTTATAATAATGAAATAAAAAAATGTGTCATGTATTGTAATTGATTATTTTAAAAATTATTATAACAGATATATATATATATATATATATATATATATATATATATCAACACGCGAATGGATATGTATTGAACAAGAGTAGGTCTCTTGAAATTTATTCACTGTGAAATTAATTTTATATTAACAGATCAAACCCTTTAATTATTACTATTAAAATCATTTTATAATGAAAATGATATTTTTCAATTATGACTATTAATACTCATGTTATATAAATTATACCCTTCATTATTACGAGTAGTATAATTTATGAAATTTTGTGTGTAAATATTGTTCACCCAATACTTTAAAGATGGAACACATACCCAAATGGGTGCCAAACTGTCAATTGCCGGTGATTATTAAAAATTAAAAAAAGAGGAAAAATCACAAAACTTATCATTGAACACATGCCCATTTATTATTTAGATCAAGAATTTGTTCATGTTGAGTTCACGTGCAACAATGTCTCGAGAGCACAACATAGTTTATTGAGCAAGATAGCATAAATATTGTTTGCTGGTCAAAATAGTCCAATAACAACGTAATTTGAATAGAAAATACCAAGAATAATAAATTATGAATAGCAACAAGAAATATAAAAACACAACTTAACACTTCATAAATCTAAAATGAGCTTCCACGAGTCTTTTATGTGTAGTCCTCATTTAATATTGTAATGTGGGACAACCAATTCTCTCTTTTTTTTGTTCGTATTGCAGGTCCAAAGTCGCAGAAGATACGTCAAAAGAAATTAATATTTGATGGATTTTAATTTATTCACATGAATAAAACAAAAAAAAATTGTGTGCCCATCGAAGATTGCAAAAAGTTGATATTGAAGGAGCGATTTGGATTTTTGTTGCGCAATAATGAAGAAGCTAAATTGTTGCAAAACCAGAATTGGCATCACTTGGGGAGAAACATATTATAAATTGTAACTATTACTTTAAAATTTTGATCTTTTAAAAAATAATTTTAATTATTTTTTCTGAAAAATGACCGGAAACATATTATAAATTGTAACATACAAAATGACGCGAAAAATATATAATCATAGTGACGAGTTCAATAAGAGGAAGAAAATTATATAGATCTCGACCTTTGTCTCAACGTAAATCACTCGGATTAGCCATGACCCATGGGAAGAATGAAATTCGCTATTTTTTAGTCGCGATCAATGGGGAGATGTAAGCAAAACATGGAATTGTTTGAGGATTTTACTTTCTCGATAAGAGACAATTAAAATGAGAGTGGTGGCGACCATCAAAGTGGCTAGAATAAAAAGTAAGGTTAATTTTCCGGCGAAAAGAACTAAAATAGACACTAAAATGATCAAAAATGATAAATAAATAATTTTATACGACTATTTGTGAACATTGATAATTTTTTTTTTTAATAACTCGAAATACGGCCCAAGGACAGATTAATTTAAGGGACCAGAATCCATCTGTCAACTAGCAGGAGGCCCACTTCATAAGAGCATTTGTGAAGTTATCATCAGATTAATTAAGGGTAAGTTAGTTGTTCCTTTTATGAAAGAGAGAGAGATGAAAGTAGGGGCATTTCAGGAAAAGTGTAAAAATACACATTCCCGCCATCGTCCACTCCTATAACAATACAACACCATCATTAAGTCACACTTTAATTCACACTTCTTGAAAAGCTTTTCACTGAAAAACAGAGTACCATGAATTTCTCTCTTCAAATCCTCCTCCTCTCTCTCCTTCTCTACGGCTCCCTCCCCTCCGCCGTCGAGTAATCGCAGATGATGCTCCCGCTGCCTGCTTTCTCTGACGAGCTTGTCACATTCTCGCCTCGTATCCTGTGTTGGGAAATTAGGGGTGTCTGGATTTATTCGAGGTAAATTTAAATACATATTTAAATTAATCAATTAATTACTAAACATGAATTAATCCTAAATCAATTCAACATAATAATTAATAAGCAAATAAACATCATGCGTACACGTATTTAACGTAAAACCTAAGCATGCGGAATCTAATAATTACGTAAATACTAATCTCTCGTAGAGACAACCGCGAGACGATGGATCAACCCAAAGTACCTTCTCAAATATGTCCCACGTCCACGAACGTAATCCGGTGGGAGGATTATCAACGAACGATTTTAATCTAAAGGAGAAAATAAAATATTTGACCACCACCTTTGTGGATTTCTAATTTTTCCAACACATGGAATTGCACACTCATAATTGAAGTTTTTCGAGAAAACACAATCTGTCGACGTTTCAAAATATTTGATATTTTATCGATGCTGATATTTTTCCGAAAAAATCAATTTATGTGTTTTGTTTGGGATGAAAAACTCATCCCCTATTTATAAGATAAGGAGGTGGACGAAATTTTGGTGTAGAATAGGTTGGGAAAATCTCTTTCTTGATCTCCAATAAATCTTGAATATATCTCATATATTCTTTTCCCATAATTAAATATTCCACAAAATCCAAACTCCTTATTTTATGGGAATTTTCGAAAAATACAAGGAAACAAGAATCAAGATTTGATTTCTTGAATTTATGGGATAATATTGTATTCCAAGAATACTTATCTTTTTCCATAAAATCTTTTCAAGAAAATCAAGAAAATCTTTCCTATTCTTTTTCCTACAATTTTCGAAAATATTTAGGAAAAATTAGGCAATAATATTTTCTTCTCATTTTCATTAATTGGACTTTAATTTGGGCTATTTGAGGGGCCTTTAAGAGAATTAAGATTGGACCTCCAATGGACTATGAAGCTTTAATATTTAGCCAAAATATTATTCAAGCACATTAATATTAATTTACTCCACTATAAAATTAATATTGAACTATCCATCTTAACTCACATTACGACTTCACAATAATATGGCTCCCGGTCATTATTTCCCGCATTTAAGATTATCTTAGTCAATTAATTAATTAAGCCACTGAACAGACTTTATATTAATTAATATATTTGTCCTTGGAGTAAAGACAGCTCAACATTATTATCCATACCGGAAATAAATTTCCACTTGCAAGATTTGGTATGATAAATATTCTGAGCCCACAAAGGGGACAAATCAAGCAAGCCGTACTTGCACGCGATTCTCCGTATTAAATCTTAGCAATCGTCATGTAATTAATAATATTGTCCAAGATATAAGGTATTGAATCACAATGATTCTCTTCCCATCATAAGTCAAAGCAATAGTTATTAATTTCACACGATCTTATTTAAGGAACGAAGATTAAGAAATAACGAACCACTGAGGTCTAATTCTTGTATATTCAGTACCGAAGAATTTATCCTCATTTAGGTCATTTTCAGCGCATCATAATGCACTAGTGTAATCACTTGGTCAAGACAAACCAATCTGAGCCTTACACTTCAACCTTTCATGATGGGTTGTTCATTTCAATCTGGGTTGTGAATTTTGTACTTAGTCACGAGGAACTATTAATTTGATATTTTGTGATCTGGTATCACCAAATTAACTACAACGTAACACGTACTGACTTATCGAACGGGTATGCAGTAAATATATATAACATTCATTCATATTTAATGCAACATGTGATAAATAATTTATTTCAGCTAAATAAATAAAAAATACAGTTTGGTTATACAAAGTAAAAGCATAATTTTCAGTATAACCCCAACATCCTGCTCATCTCCGTTTCCCCAAACAATTTGGCGGATTTTCCTCCCTCCGTCGTCGAGTACTCGCAGATGATGCTCCCGCTGCCTGTTTTCTCTGACGAGCTTGTCACATTCTCGCCTCGTATCCTGCTCATCTCCATTTCCCCAAACAATCTGGCCGATTTTCCTCCCACCCGCCGGTAAATTCTTACTAGCGGATGATGCTCCCCTTTCTTTCTCTGACGAGCTTGTCACATTCTCGCCTCGTATCCTGCTCATCTTCGTTTCCCTAAACAATCGAACCGATTTTCCTCGGCCCTTTCTTTGTTTGGGGAAACGGAGAGAAAGCAGGATCCCCCCAAGAATGTGACAAGCTCGCAGAAAGTCGAGCAGCATTATCTCGAGTACTCAAAGCGAGGAGGGGAGGAAAATCGGCCAGATTGTTTGGGGAAACGAAGATGAGCAGGATACGAGGCGAGAATGTGACAAGCTCTGCCAGAGAAAGAAAAATGAGCATCATTCGCGAGTACTGACGCTGGAGGGGAGGGAGCCGCCGTAGAGAAGGAGAGAGAGGAGGAGGATTTGAAGAGAGAAATTCATGGTACTTTGTTTTTCATTGAAAAACTTTTCGAGAAGTGTGAATTAAAGTGTGACTTAGTGATGGTGATGTATTGTTATAGGAGTGGACGATGGCGGGAATGTGTATTTTTACACTTTTCCTAAAATGCCCCTACTTTCGTCTCTCTCTCTCATAAAAAGGAATAACTAACTTACCCTTAATTAATCTCATATCTCATACAAAAAAACAAATTTGTGCTTATGGTTCGGTTTGATTTGATTAAGATTTGGACTTCTCAATCCAGTGGGCGGACGATTATAGAGCGGTCTATAGATTTATCAGATGAAATCGGTCTATCCCCCACCCAAATTTATTGGGGTGGTGTACCAGTTGAAGTATTAGTTGTACCATGGAAATATCACCACTCACCAGTTATAAATACAACAACAAAACCCCAAGAAAAGGTATCAGGATTCTACCAAAATCATTATAACTGAGCTGAATTCATTCATATCGGTGGATGTATGAGGCCAGATTTACAGGTGACAGCAGCCCGTTGTAGTTGTCAAATAATTCCAATATTTTAAATTTTAACCAACTACTTTTAAAAACTACACTTTTGTAGTTTTCCTAATAAATCAATTTAAACCACTTATTTAAAAGCATACATTCCCTTGCAAACCAGTTCTATTCCTCATTTCCTCTGTCCTAAATTTGTTTCACTTCCTGAATCTTTAACACATAGACCCTTGATTATGGTGGTCCATTAGATAATTTTTCATTTTCCACATGTCATAAATCCACAATATGGAACATGCAACAATTGATGCAACTGATATGCAGCATTTTTACACATCCGCGAAATTGCTTTACTTAAATGAATTTGATACTTATTCAGATGATAAAAAATGTAGTTAACCTGATGTCTTAGTTCCACCAGGCTTTGCTGCTATTTCATGAGTCATGAACAAGTCTATATGGATGTCGATTGTATACCAGTTACACACTTATTCAACCATGAATAACTATGATACTCTAGAAATCCACATCCCTTTATCACTAGCTACCAGCAAATAAGGCGCACACAATTTCACCTTCTAACATGCCACTTCTATAACATGTTTTCCATGACCTAAGAAAACACTCAGATTTCCCAGCTCTCAGATAAGCTAAATACTAACCACACAGCATCAATTACCATGTTAACAAACTGTGGAAATCGAAAATCGGGGGAGGAGTAGCAACGAGACTAGCTATCAATCCTTTCAATATTTTAATGTGGCCAAACTCTCCTGTGAAACTTGTTCACCGTATAAAATTCATACTAATACTATACCATTTATTTTGATGTCATTACTATTATAAATTTATACCATAACATTTACACACATAAGTACTATGTTATTAGTTTATAAGTGTAATAACATCCGTTGATAAATGTTATTGTATTAGTTTATAAGTGTAATGGGTATCAATTTCATACTGCAACAAGTTTCACCGGAGACAGGCGGGACAACTCACATGTGAAATCATCTGTATTTTCAACACAAACAAAACCCAGAATGAGAGTACAAAGGCACAAATAACTCTTACAAGCAATGCAATAGTGCATCATTCACTTTATAATGTAAGCAATCTCGAGTGAATAATTCTAACCTAAAATCATAAATCATTTTCTTATAAGGAAGTGTTTGCAACCACGTTCGAATAGTGTAGAAGCACGTATTTTAGAAGTTGTTAGACCCAACTTCTTTGAAAAATAAGTGTTTCTAGGGGTGGAGTAGTGTTTGAAAACACCCCCTACGTCTGTCTGATACTAGACTAGTTTGAAATGACTAATGTAAAGCTCATTCAAGGCCAATTATAGTCCTTTATTTCAAACTCACTTCACTAAACTAGTTAATCAAAAAGTTCTTCTTCTTTTTTTTTTTACGGAACTAGTTAATCAAAAAGTTGATCATGCTCTGGAGGACAAACAAGCGCTAATCTTGTCCTAAAAGAAATACCCAAATGCATAAAACCCTAATCCTCACCATACCCAATCTCAAAATTCCAACTTTTAAGCAATTTATCAGCAATCAATAGAACCGAATTAGATAAACAGCTTAAATTCAAGAACGCAACCATATCACTGAGAAATAACACTATCCGGAACAATTTACAAAACCCTCCAAAATCAAACCTAAAACGAATAAACGCAAGAGATAAAAAGGGCGAAAAAAATCTCATAGCTTATTATCTGTCTCCGACGGCCCATCGGAGATATTTATTCTGGCGGTGTGAAAGGCATCATCGAAATTATCTCGGGCTTGAGCTTGAAGAAGAGCTTCTTGACGCTGTTGCTCCAATTGGGCTCTCTCAAGATAGGGTTTGAAACCGAGATGCAGATTCAAATACCCAAATGCTAAAACCCCGACCACCACAATCCCCGATCTAAATGCGTTCATTTTCGCCGTCGCTCTCACCATTTTCTTCTTCTCCTTCTGTTTCTGCCTTTCTTTCTTGAGAGCACCTGTTTAATTTACAATTTGGAAACACGATTTCTTAAAACGCGCCTTTATTTTTCTTTTTTACTTTAATTACGTTTTATTGTCCTTTAATTTATACCAAATTTGATTTTTATTCCCAAAATATTTCAACTTTGAAATTAATTCAATTTTTTTTTATTAAAACGTGACATCAATGTGGAGATAGTGGATAATTCCTATTCAATTTTTACCATGCATACACATTTTCCATATTGATGTCACGCTAATTTTTATTTTAAAAATTTAAAATGTATGACAAGTCACCTATTGTTGGATTAATTTTCTCAATTAGCCGATAAAATAAATAAAATATTAAATTTTGTATAAATAAATGACTAATTTCAAAGTCGAAATATTTAGGTGAAACAATTTTTTTTTAACTGGAAAATTAGTACAAATTAAATAATGGTTCTCATGTACACCCCAGGTGCACCGTGCACTCATAGTGTATTTTAGAATCGTGTAACTTATTATATTGAAAAGTATAACTTGTTTACACTTTTCAATATAAAAAGATGCACGATTCTAAAATACACTATACGTACGCGGTGCACCGGAAAGACTTAGCCCAAATTAAAAGAAGAAAAAATCCATGTTTACCCTATTATTTAATGATAAATTCTCTTGCACACCATTTGCATTAATTTAGAATTGTGCAGTTTAATTTTTTTTTCCAGTTTTTTACCCAACCCTAACTCAACCCGACCTGATCCGATCCGAACTCGCCCCGACTGATCCATGGTTCACCCGACCCGAATGAGTTTAAGTTTTTTTTTTTAATACCCGGTCCTGACCAAACCCGGCCCAAGTGGTTCATGGTTTACCCAACCCAAATGATTAATAGTTTAAAGTTTAAGGTTCATAATTTAGGGTTTAAATTTAGGATTCATGATTAATCTAAATTAAAATTGAATTCAATTACACCACACCAAACATCACTCTTATTTAATTTAATCCTTTTTTTAGTTTTTCTACCAAGTTAGTTGGGGCCTGGAGGGTTAAGCAGTGTAATAAGTCGCTGTGGGAAAACAACGCTTATTATTCCTATGGTTTCATACAGTTCCTTTTCAACCCAAACAAAATAGAACCTCCACTCTACAGTAAGCATTCACTGCTTGATCATCTCATCCGCGTCT
Source organism: Stenogyne calaminthoides (assembly GCA_037126765.1). Classification (NCBI taxonomy): domain Eukaryota; kingdom Viridiplantae; phylum Streptophyta; class Magnoliopsida; order Lamiales; family Lamiaceae; genus Stenogyne; species Stenogyne calaminthoides. Next base: position 30,850,463 of record JBBCBC010000025.1, on the reverse strand, counting down.
CCTCCACTCCAATACTCTTTGTAAGTGTTCAATTCTTTTAAATTTGACTTAATTTTCTTCTCAATTTCTAAAAATGTCAATTTACTATATCAGTAATTTGTGCGCATACCTATTTATAAAAATCCGAGTTTTATCATGTATTCGACAGTTTGAAGTGAATTTTATGGTGGGTTTTTCGGGTGCTATACTCAGGAGGCAACAGTTTTTGGTGAGATGTTTAGGCGATTACAGTATTAGCAGAAAAAAGTTTTTTCCATTCATCCATAAAAATGCAATCGTTAGTGAGTGGTGTGAGCCCTTCAATGGAGGTTGATGCTGTCAGCATTTTGAAATCAATCACTCCCTCTCTTGATCCTTCCAAGCATAAAGGCCAAGATGGTAATGAAAATGAAAACTCTCTCTCTCAATTTTAATTGAACAGTTCATAATGATCTTGCAGCTGCATATACTCGATTATTTTTATCTATGTTTGTTGTAATTACTTGTTTTGTGTGTGTGTGTTTGTGGGTAATCTAGGTTAGTATATTTGGTTCTGGATTATTGGATTGAGGTTTGGATATCAATTGCATTGGACGATAATGAACTAATCTATACGCTGTCGTTTCAAGTAAATTTGAAATGAGTTGATTTTTTCATGAAGAATTTTAACCCAAAAGGCCAAGTTTGAGGAAGAAATTTGTGCATTTTTTACAGCTAAGAGTTCTTAATTATATATCTTAATAAATTTTGTGTTACCACGATCGTGGTGAAGCACCCTACTTGGAAATATGTGATTGAAGATATCATGATACTGTTGTAGAGTTTTGATACTTCAAATTGTTAGTTAACATTATATCTGAATGGAGTTTTGTATAACTAGTAAGGTGGATGTAGTAAATGCAACTATATACACTTTTTAAAACTAAACACGGATTAGGTTTGTGGCATCTAAAATATGTTTATTATCTGATCCTCTACCAGGAAAGATAGCAGTTATAGGAGGTTGCCGAGAATACACGGGTGCACCATACTTTTCTGCTATTTCGGCTTTAAAAATTGTTAGTTCTTCTCACTTTAGTCTCCCTTCTCGTCCTCGATTCCCTTGCCTATATTTTCCTCTTTTCCTTTCCTGTTATTGCAGAATTTAGAAGAATGAAGTTTTTTTTCTTTTTGAGTAACACTTTAGATTAAAAAAATTCAAAAAACTGTTTGTTATACTTATTCGTGGTTCATAGAAAAAAGAGATAGAAAAGTATCAATACATGTGATGGAAATTACTAGTTGTATAATGAAAATGTACTCATACTTTTCTGCTTACATCTAATATTTTCTTTTGCATAAACCAATACTTCTCATTATATATATCAGTTTTTTGGTGGATGAATTAAACTTTGATCAAAATTGCACACTGTAAACAGTTAGACGGTCCAATCGGTGTGTAGAAGTTTATGTCTTTCTTTTCTAGTCAAAATTTCTATACCTGTATTATGAATCAAGAATCTCGATGATTCTCAGGGTGCAGACTTGTCACGTGTGTTCTGTACGAAAGATGCTGCTCCAGTTATAAAAAGCTACCGCCCCGAGTTAATTGTGCACCCTATATTGGAGGAGTCATATAGTGTTAGGTGAAGATCGCTGTTAAATTACTATTGTAACCTTTTCATTTTCATTTACATTCAATTCTATTTAGAGTCCTCAAGTTTCTAAAATTGTGCATTTCAGGGATGAAGATATGCAAGCAATATCAGTCAAAATCATCGAAGAGGTTGATAAGTGGATGGAGAGATTTGATTGCCTGGTTATTGGTCCGGGCCTAGGGAGGGACCCGTTTCTCCTGGTTTGTGACTTTATAGAAGAATATTCTGTGCACAAGTTTCTCAATATGTTGATATATCGGTTCAAAACATAATTCCCATCGATTATAGTCAACCTATCTGTTTCTATGATAAAAATATGAACAACACTTGGGTTTCACCAGTTGCCCCGTGAAACTGGTGCAATTTTAACCCAATTTTGACTAAAAAATTTCAGCCAAGTTTTTTTTTTAATATTTTTTCGTGAATCATAGAGTTGAAAAGTGTTATTTGTAAAATCTACAAACTAATCCTTTCTTTTCTATGAACTAGTACTTTTCTTCATATTTATACTATGAATGAGTCTAACTTTGATCAAAACTGAGTCAATTTCACTAATTGCACCGTGCAACTGGTACATAGAATTTCATCTCATTGGTATTGTTTGCCCCATTAAATATCCTCTCATATGACACTTATCATTTGTGAATGACGATTTTCTCCAGTACTGTGTGAGCAATATAATGAAGCACGCAAAGCAATTGAACGTCCCAATGGTCATTGACGGGGTAAGCTGTAAAACCAATAAATTACTTCTCTGTGAAAAGATATCTACCTAATGTTGCAAAATGGTAAGAGTCTAAACATGTAAACTGTTAAACTTCTCTTTTCTCAGGATGGACTTTTCCTCGTTACAAATTCTCTTGACTTGATCAGAGGTTATCCGTTGGCTGTCTTGACTCCCAACGTTAACGAGTATAAGCGCCTTGTTGAAAAGGTTCTACAAACTGGAGTCAATGATCAAGATGGAACTAAGCAGTTGCTTTCTCTTGCAAAAGGGTAAATTCTTTATTTATTTCTTTATCTTCAATTCAACCATTCTGTAGAAAACTTATTATCATTTTTAGACCATGTTACGAGTTAGGTTAAATGTATTTTTGTCCCTTAACTTGCACCAATTTTGATTTTAATCTGTTAACTTTTTCGACTTTGAAAATTTGTCACTTAAGTTTACCAAATTCAACTGTTCGTCCTTTTAGCCTGTTAAAAGGACAAAAAGGCTGAATTTCGTTAACTGTTTTAGCCGGTAAAATGACGAAACAATTGAATTTGGTAAACTTACGTTTAAATTTGTATAAGTTAGCGGACAAAAATCAAAATTGGTGAAAGTTAAAGGACAAAAAGAAACCTTTACCATTACGAGTTATTCGTGCTGATGCATATTTGCATATAAAGCTTTTTGCACTCTCTTGTTCAAAGATAAATTTTACTGCATATTAGCCACTTAAAAATGCATGTATGCATTCGTTTCTAGCTGCTTGAAATGAAAAAAAAAAATCTATTGAGTGATCATACCGGGTTTATAACTCCCTAATCACAGATGAATTATATTTTTCCTTGATCAGAATGGGAGGTGTGACCATTTTAAGGAAGGGAGGATCTGGCTATATCAGCAATGGTGAAACAGGTACGCATTTCTTATTTGGATAGCCAAAATAGTAAATAATCAAGTTAGCTAATCTATATTGCAATCGAGGCAATGCCGCAATGCAATTTATATAATATTAGCCATTGATAGGAAGATTAGTGTTTGTGAACATTGGCTGGTGACTGGTGTCCTCAGATTAATTTTAAAAAACTGATATTACGGTGATGAGCTCTTGACCAATCACGCATCATAAATTACGAATGGTAATCAGTTTGATTTGTCTCTTTTTTTTTTGTCTATTTGAGTATAATATAACCAAGAAACAACTGTAAATCCTCAATATTGTGATTATTGGCGTTTACAACAATTTTTAAAATGGCCAGATAAGATTAATGCACATGCTGTAATCTCTGGAGAATAGAACATTGCTTTTTGGCGAATGACAAAAGAAGCACATACCTAATCCTCTTAGAAGGTCTAGAAACCAACTTCATAGACCGCATGGCACAAGATATGTGTGTGTATATATGAAATTCACGTGGGACTAATACAAAACCTAGGATTATAGCAAGAACTACTTTTGATTTATCAATTATATGGGGAGTTAATACATTGAATTTCGTGAATTACAGTTAGTGCAGTAAGCAGTTTTGGCTCTCTTAGGCGCTGTGGTGGCCAGGGTGATATACTTTCTGGAAGGTAAAAAAATTTCAGCTTCATAATACCAGAAATCTTGGTTGTCCATTCAAAGGAAACCAGTTTGCAAGGCATTCGTGAGTAATTTTGAACAAACGAACAATTTAAATTTCCAAGTTTGGATTGGGAAACAAAAGGTTAGAGTAGCTGTTAGCATCTCCTTTCTGATTATAACATCCTCTCTCTTGATGAAAAAAGTCGGAGCATATTTCTAATTAGTAACACTCGAGTACACCAGTTGTACAATGCAAATGTACATAAAAAATATTTTCAGTGAAAGCAACTATACTAACAAACTAATACTATTTAGTAAAACAACTAATACCATTACACTTGAGTAGCACAGTGTACCTGGTGTATACAAGTTATGTTCATTTCTAACAGATGTCTTTCATTTGGTTCAGCGTTGCTGTATTCATTTCATGGGCTTGTCAGTGTGCTGGCAAAGACGAGACGGGCATGGGCCCTACAGTTTTGGGGTGCATTGCAGGGTCCGTTTTGTTGAGAAAGGCTGCTTCGCTTGCATTTGAGAGTTGCAGAAGATCTACCCTCACCACAGATATAATCCAGCACTAGGGAAAAAGGTGGTGAAATTAACTGGAATTCTCTTCATTGATTTCTGTATATAAACATGCTAATTTGTCTTTTTGAACCCTTGTTTTTCTGCAGTATGGAGGAATTCTGTCCAGTTGATCGATGAACAATCACTTCGGTTCAGGTGTTCATCCCGTTACTGTTCTAGAAAGAGGTGATAGAACATTAGCTGAGGCAGCTCTAGTTTTCTAAATCTCGTGTAAAGTAATATCTTCTCGTATGTTTAAGTTTCCAGTTCAAGCTTTTCTCATATATTCAGTGGACTATCTCGAGAATTTTGTTATGTACAATTTTACTCGTCGACCTTCCTGAACATAGTAGCTTCCAAATTCGGCTTAAATCTTGAAATTAACGAAGAATTGTATACACTAGGTGCCGAAGTGTAATTTTAAATGGTATTAGTTGTCTTATTGAAAAATATTAATATGTTATTCTTAAATATTTTCACCGGAAAATACTAGTTTTCACTTAAAAGTATTAGTTATGTACATGTAGATCACAAAAGTGATGTACAAGGGCATTACTCCTTGAAAATTAGTTTTGATTCTTGATGTTGGTTGGACGAAAAAACCAGATACGTAAAACGTAGAATAAAAAATAAGTGGGGTTAAAATGGTTTGCATATGAGAATATATCAATCGACTGGAAAAGAAACACTTTACTAAAATCGTCCAACAATTAACTTGTCAATACAAGCTCTTATGGTAGTGCGCATGCAAACAAGCCCATAGATTTGCAAAACGTGGGATTTTAATGGTTTGCATATGAGAATGTATAAATTAAATTTTAATGACAAAGTCTAGCATGAAAATTTTCAATACATAAAAAAACTTTAATTTACAACCAAATTCTGTAATTGAAAACAAAATTAAGTGGTTCATGATTCACTCGACCCAAGTGATTCATAATTCACCCGACCCGAATAAGTCATAATTTAGGGTTAATTATTTAGTGTTTAGGGTGTAGATAATTGATTTAAGACAATTTTATAAATTTTCATACATGAAATTTTTTTTAGACTAGACATACTCAATTTTAATTGAATAAGAAAAACTTAAATTGCAGTCGTCTCACAGCATGTCTGACACCGAAGAGGCGCACCGCATGATAAAAACACATAAAAGAGTACAATTTTGTTAGAATACAAGATTTAAAACACGATATAAGAACATATACTACAAATTTGTTAGAATACAAGATTAAAACACGATATAAAAACATATAGTCCGCATCAAAAACTGGTCCAAAAAAATCCAGTAAAGCAATAACGTGCAGCGTGTGGGTGTTTGAGCAATTAGTTCATCAAAATAGGCCACAATAATTTAAACGCATATGTAATCAAATAAGCAAAGTTTACTACTAAGTTATAAGTTCATAATAAAAAAGTTTTAGACTAGAATAGAGAGATGTATATTACAGAATAAATGCTCAGCCCGATCTACTGACGGTCGGTAGATATTCTTCCACATGCGTCACTCCATCAAAAACCACAAACAAGGTGGTCCATCACTAACTTCTGCAAATGCAACTTCATTAAAAACACAACCTGTATACGATAATAACTCAAAAAGATTACGGTCTCATCGTTTACTGTTTCCTAATCATGTCTTTAATTGCAAACCTTACATTATAAAGTTGATACGTACTAGATAATTATCAAAACCACATTGCCAATATAAATTCCAAAACTAGGCAAGTTTTGATCAAATTCTTTTAAAATGGTCAATTTTGAAATTTTGACATTATTTTATCAACTGGATTGACAATTTTAAAAGTATTGAAAAAAATTGCATCCAATTGATAAAATCATGGTGAAATTTACACTAATTTAATTACTTGATTATAGTTGCATGAAGGTGGTTAGCATTTATTAGGGGTATTGATCGAAAACAACGGTGATTATTTCTTGATATTAGCAAAGTGACTAATTATCGAAAACACTTTTTTGGATGGAAACAGGAAGATAATTAGGAACGGAGGGAGTATTGTGAGCACTAATATTCATCTATAGTTTTCGTACCTGATTAGTTATCTCCAGGTGGCGGAGGCTGCTGTGGCCACATCTGCTGAGGCATATACGGGCGTGGTTGTTGACTGTAAAGGGTGGGGTCCACCGGCTTCCCCATAAACATTCCCGGAGCTCCCACCGAAGTAGGCGCCTGTGGTTGCATGTAGTAGTAAGGAAGCCCTTCGGTAGGAGCTCCAACCGGAAGGGCCCCTCTAGGCACCGAAGCAAGAATCTCGTCTTTCAAGTCCTCCCTTGGCACAATATCAACCAAGAAATCGAATATATCGGTCCTTGTGATAGCAGCAGCAATATCATTCTTCTGGAGGGTTCTCCTTTTGTTCTCCTCGGTGTGATTCCATGCTCGTAAAGTCAACTCAAGAATGAACATCTCACAGGCTCGAGCAAAGATAACGGGGGCTTCAGCTGAAATCATCCTGACATCTTCATCTGCTTTCATTATTTTCTTGATCCTTGCTAATGGTAGGCTATGGTTCTTGAAATCGCTCACCTGGCGATGCAACAAAGAGCGTATAAGAATGACGAATGTACAAGTCTAATGCCATTGATTCTAAGAACATCCGAAAAAGTGAAACAAACTTAACTACGTTGATTCACAAAGAATACTGTAAAAAAATAGAGATACAACTATCATTTTTTTTAATAATCAAAATCAACTCCATAAAACAATGATAAAAACAACGAATCTAAAATTTTAAAATATAAATCTGGTTTAATTCTTTTTGTCTCAATTTTTTTCAATTCAAGTAAATATAGGATGACAACAAAAAATGACGTAAGCTACATTTGGAAAGAATTTTTCATTGGGGCCTTGAATTGTGTCAAGCCTTCAATTGAGAAAGAAACAAATTTGAGTACTGAAATATGAGAATTGTAAAATGAAGGTCTATACTGAGACTCAAACTAAATAATGGGGCCCTATGGAGAATTCTTCCTAATTTCTACCTAAAGGCAGACATAAGTAAAAGTAACAAATCAAACAATATTTTAAAGGTTTTACAATTAATACATATTTCCACCACCTGATCAATTTCTTCGTATTGGGTGGCCCAGAAGTTTTGGAGCTGCTGTTGCAATTGTTGCTGTTGTTGCTGATGAATGTGCTGATAAGCGAGTTGGTGTTGAGCCATCTGGGCTGGAGAGGCAGAAAGGCCGGCAGTTTGGGGAGATTGAGACGAAGCAGCAGGGGAAGAGGCTCCAGTCATTTGGTTAGGTTGATATGGGTTCACACCATATGGCATCTGAGCAGAGCTGCCCACAACCATACCTGGAGTCTGACCATTTCCTTGTTGCTCCATAATTGAGACTATCTCAGTTTAGACTTTTGACTGAAAATAAAAAGATCGAACAAATGGATATATTGAAGGGCAAGAAGGAACGAAATGAAATCTGGTTCAGGAATAAAATAAGGTATAATCAAATGGAAAGAAAATTTACAACGTCTGATGCATGGAAAAGACAATATGAAACAAAATAAGCCCAAAGTCATTTTTATTTGCTAGGAAACATATAAAGACTTAATAATATCATAAAGCCAGTTAATCACAGCCAAACTGCTACGACAATTGGCATTTATTGAAATCATAACTATGAAAGGAGAAAAATAACTTCTTTATTTACAGAAACTTGGTCAAGAATGAAAATAAATCCAACATTCAACTAGATATATTCACAATTCAAATATCTACTCGCATATATAGAAAGTATCAATTGACATCCAATGTTAATATTAAATTTGACTAAGATATGTACCAATAATGGTTTTCACAAATTCAAGTTTAGAATTTTAAAACTGTATTAGGTCAACTATAAAATTAAGAGCTAAGGAATAAAGGGAAGTTCTACAAAAAAATTACAGCTGAAAAAGAATTACATAATGTTATAGTGGACTCAAACTTGACCAGTGATTACACAGAAATCTGAATAATTTTGGAAAATGACATACTCAGTGCATCCAAAAAAAAAAAAGGATTGTTTTAACATTTTTTTGTCCCTAAAAGAGAGTCATTTATGAAAAGTTAATGATTTTTAAAGAGAAGTTTCTGTATTGTCCAAAATGACAAAATGCCAAGAGGTAGAAAAGGTTTAATAAGTTAAACTGACAAATAAATGGGGGGAATAAATGAGATCTACTAATAAGTTGTAAAATGTTGCAACATCAATTAGTGGACCAAAAATGAAAAGTTGTACTTTAAAGAAATATGATACTTTTACTGAGTAGGAGGGGGGTACTATTGCACTCTGCAAAGCTTCAAATATAGCTTTCTATGACAGAAGAGAAGAAAATCAAGACGATCTTCTTAAAAGTTCAAAACCAATTCCAGACTATTTAAGAAACTCATCAGATAAGTTCTGAAAAGCCCATCATTAAATCCTTTTCGCAAACCTTTCAGTCCTAATTTATAGATTTCAAAGGAGCATTTCAAACCAGGAACTCTTGCATAACTGTAGTACAAGAAGTTACCCTTGTATGCTTAATTTTATGAAACAAACAACTCAAAATTAAACCTGAAACATAGTCGTGCCACTCAACACTCGAGTAATCCCCCAGAAGTCAGTACTATCGAATTCGAGATCAATCTACAGTTTAAATCATTATGTGCCACCTAAGTCTTTCAAAACCTAATCCTCATGTGAATGTATCAACCTAATACAGATATCCCAAAAAAGGAACTCATTAAATTAGAGTGTGTGAGTGAATTCTTTAGTGTGTGTGAGTGAATTCTTTATATCACTAAATGTAGAGGGTAATCAGGAATGTGTTTTTAGCACTGTCTCTTTAACGTGAAATAACTTAATTGAAGTAAATTCTTCAAACCATTTTGATTAATCACGCATTCATTATACCACAACAATTCCAAAATAAGCATAACCAATTCCCAAAATTTTCCTCTTTTACCTTCAAATTATCCGTCTTTTTCCCCCAAAATTAACTCATCATACACGTGTTCAAAAAAAAAACAAGCTCCAACAAGTCTATCTCCCATACAAGTGTTCAAGTTAAGAAAACGGAATTTTCCAAAATAAATCATACAAATATAGCAGAAAAAAAAAACGCTAAAAGCAGCGCAATCAATACCACTGTATGAAATCAAGTTCTGAACTCCTGCCTTCGTTTCACCGATCGAAAACCTAACAGGCTACAAAATTAAAATTAAAATTTCTAGCCTAAAAATTCGAGCAAAAAATACAGTGAAATTAAAAAGAAGAAATCGACTTCACTCACCGTTTAGCTGCGACTGATAGTGGCGACTGAAATTTAGTAGAGAATTATAATAATCAATCAATCTAGGTTCATAGACATTCCGTAACCTAATAGATTCATTGCTTCTGTATGAGCGTGTGTGTATATATATATATATATATATATATATATATATGATCTGTATGTATAAAAGTACATAGGTGTATGCTGGAAGTTTGGTTGGCCAAACTACATAATTCTGCACTACCCAAACTGACCCTACTTAACTCTTTTTTGTCACTTTTTTATAGTTTATCTCTTCAACTTTTTAAGATAATTAAATTTTAATTAATTCAAAATGAAGGTAAATCGTTGGTTATGATTTTTTTATTAAAAACTATTGATTTTTTTTTAATTAAATTGTCTACCGTTGCCCAACTGGTGCACATTTTTAGTGTGACTTTTTATAGGGTAGGACAGCAATTACATTAATAACTCTACTGTTTAGCATAATGTTAATTTATACATTGGTTTTTTTTTTTAAGAAAGCAATTTGTATTTGTTAAAATGTTGATTGTGTATAAACCGACTTAGCGCTTTGAATGGGTTCGGCCTAATTCACTTTCTTATACCATATGTAGGTTTACCTAGATTCTCTCTATCAATTTTTTTTTATCAGACAAAAAAATTTTATTAAATAACTTTAAGTACAAGGTGTACTCAACTCATTATAGCCTGTCAAATATAAAGAAAAGGAAAGTAAAAACGACTCCTACATTTAGTCCACCTTATTCTCCCTATCATTTATTAATTTATGACAAAATGCATTTTAAGATCTTTATAGAATTAATCTTTGTTTAAAAAGGTTTTAAAAGTATTTTTTATTTGAAAAACTTTATAAAATATCACTGTTATATATATGCACTATCATTATTAAGCATAAACAATATCATTGTTTAAAAAATAAAATACTTTATTTTTTAAACAGTGATAATTTTTATGCATAAAAGTAATAAAATTTGTGCATAACAGTGTATTGTGGTATTAAAAAAAATAGAGTTTAATGTGAATTTCATTTTACATAAGTTTTTGTCAAGATAAGTAACACTCATGTGAACTAAGTGTATACCCTATATTCTAATTTAATATGATCATTTTAAATGAGTTTACCAGAGTATTCACCATCCCCCACTCTCACGCGTCACACTCTCACTCTCACTTTCACTCTCCCTCACTTTTCACTCTTTCGACCTTGCTCCAGCCTCACACTCATGATCTCGCGACGTTCTTCCTCAATGGACGATGATTCCAAAATTTGTGAAGCCTTATGATTGTTTTATGACTTAATAGTGATAGTTTTTTCTTTTAACAGTGATAATTTTTGGGTTAATCGTGATAGTTTTTTTTTTTTTTTTGCTAAACAGTGATAATTTTTTACTTAGCACTGATAGTTTTTTTTTTGCTAACAGTGATAGTTTTTTGTGCCTTCTGTGATAGTTTTTTGACTTAATAGTGATAGTTTTTTGGCTTAACAACAATAGTTTTTTGCTTAACAGTGATAGTTTTTTTATGTCTACAGTGATAATTTTTTAACTTAACAATGATTATTTTTTTGGCTTAACAGTGATAGTATTTTGCTTAACCAAAGGCGAAGCATGAAGATTTACTGTGGCGACAGCGTTTCCTTGGGTGCAGCTGTGTTCCCTCGGGTGCAGCGGCATTACGTTGTAGCTGAACGGGAAGAGATTTCGCGTGAGGGGCAGAAGAAGCACAACATTTTTGCATCATGAGAAGGGAGACGAGATTTCGTGTGAGGGGAAAAGAGAGAGAAGCGAAAATTAAGAAATGAGTAGAAAAAACTAAAATTTACATGTTTATATATGATTTATTTGTAACATATGAGTTAGTTTTGATCCGAATTCACACCATGAACCAAGTCTATAAATTTTTTGTCAATTTATGGGTCAATTATAAACTTGTTCATGAAACTAAATTTGTGAAATAGTCTCACAAAATATCACTTCTTTATTAAGTTGTAGTATTTAACTATTTATTGGACGCAGCCATCAAAATATATGGGGAAAAAAGTGGGTAAATTACATTTGGCTACAAGCTTTTGAGCCCATTTGCTCCCAACACAATTCTACCTTTTTTGCCCTCACAATTGACACGTCATTACTCCTTCTCCATCGGCCAAATTCGCCCACTCCCCAACCCAGCAACCGTTCCCCTCCCCAGTACTACCCACCCGAACACCACCCCATCAACCATCTGACACCTCTCTGAATAGAACCCATCAAATCAAAGCAAAGTGAAGCCGAATTCAAATTTCAAATTTTGAATCGTGAGATGAATACTGTGTGTGTGTCTGAATATCACCATTTTGTATCAAAAGAGGAGAGTGTCGAGGTATGGTCTAAAAAACTTTGGGTTTTTTATAATTGTGATATTCAATAGGTTGTTTATTTGATACAATTGAAGGAGCTGAATTGTGTTATTTTGGGTCTTCTGTACAGAGATATCGCGACTGGGTTTTTTGGCGATGGATTTACCCATTTTCTTGAGTCTGCAGTTCAACGGGGAGTGTAAATTGTTAGAGGTTAATGGAGAATCATCATTGGTCGACATCAAATCATTTATTTGTAGCACGTGGAGTTATTTGAAAGATGATTCTATTCTATGTCACGCTTCTGTTGGTAATATACATAATTGTCTGTTGTCTTCTGATGTTGATTTGCGTAATTTGTTGATAATATATCTGTCAAATTAATGAATGTGGTTATTCTTAATAAATCAAACTCTGTACATTCATCTGAAGAAAGTACTAACAATGCTCAAATAGTCGAGGTTAGTAATTAGGTACCTGTATCATGCACAACAAGTAGTCAGGGTCAAAAGCCGGATGCTTTGTTGTCGGATAATTGGGTAAATATTATGGAAGGTGGGGTTGGTCTTTTTTTTCCGGGTGGTGCAGATGATTTTCGATTTGAGCTTATTAAGTACACTACTCGGGTAGGCACCAGTTTTAAATATGTTCGTAATGATCCTAAATACATTCATGTTGTTTGTGTTGAGCTTGTAAATCAAAACTGCAATTGGTTTGTTAAAGCAAATCGTCAATATGAACCAAGTGGGTTTGTTGTTTATGATATTTGTGCAAATCATAATTGTGATAGTAGTTTCACTACTGGAAAAAAAGTTAGACTTACGCCCCGAGTGCTTGGTACTTTAGTTGTGCAACATCTAAAAAATAAGCCATCCTTACGTGGAAAGGACGTTGCTCCATTAATGAAATCAGGTTATGGTATTGACTTACCGTATTGGAAAGCGTACCGTGCACTAGATAAAGCTAGGGAGAAAATATTTGGTAGTTATGATCAATCGTACGATCAGTTGCGTTGGTACTATGAAGCTGTGACGTGAACAAATCCTGGAAGTGTTGTCCGTTTGGAAGTTAATGAAGAGTCTAAATGCTTTGAACGTGTTTTCATTGATTGGGATGCATGTATTAAGGGTTTCCGAAGTTGTCGATGTTGGGGAATAAGTTGCACAGATCTATTCTGGGTGAATATTTAAATACAAATTTAATTCTTATAATTATTACTAGCATGAATTAATCCTATATTAATTCAAATAATAATCCAACAACAAATCATGCATATAATTAATTCACGAAAATCCTACGCATGCGGAATTCTACGAGTTTACGTGAACGTACCTCTTGGGATGGCAACGGTCTGACTGATTAGACTAACCAAACGAACTTCCCAAGTATTCCCTTAATCCTTGTTCGACTATCCGATGGTAGGACACTTGTGAACAATTAACAAAAGGAAAATAAATTATGTTGCACCACCTTTGTGGATTTACTAATTTTTCCAGCATATGGAATTGTACTTGGGAATGAAAGAGTCATCCCCTATTTATAGAGCATAGGTGGTCGAAATTTTGGGTAGAAAATAATGTGGGAAAATCTTTTCTTGATCTCCAAGAAATCTTGAATATATCTCCTATATTCTTTTTCCCATAATTATAATATTCCACAAAATCCCACCTACTCTTGTTATGGAGTAATTTTCAAAAATTATAGGCAAGATTCCAAGATTTAAATCTTCTTGAATTTATGAGATATTCTTGTATTTCAAGAAATACATATCTTCCATAATATATTTTCAAGAAAATCAAAAAAATCTTTCTTGCCCTTAATTATCCAAAATTTTCGAAATTATCTTCATGAATAATCAAGTGGGAGATTTCTTGAATTTAATGAGATAATCTTGTATTCCAAGAATACATATCTTCATTCCATAACAAAATTCAAAGAAAATCTTTCTCCCCTTTTATCCATAAATTTCGAATTTTATGAGGAAAAATAAACAACAATATTTATTTTATTTTAAACATCTTTTTCAGTTATTGGACTATATGTTGGGCTACTCAGGGGGCCTTTAGGAGAATTAAGATTAGACCTTCCAATGGATCTTGAATTATCAATATTGAGCCACAATATTATTCAAGCCCATAAATATTAATTAATCCCACTACATAATTAATATTGCACTATCCATCTTAACCCATATTACAGTCAATATGACTCCCGGTTATTATTTTCCGTGTTTAAGATTATCTAGCCCATTAATTAATTCAAGCCACTGAAATAGTTTTCCATTAATTAATATCTTTTGTCCTTGGTCAAGGAACGGTTCAACATTATTATCCATACCGGAAACTAATTCCACTTGCAAGATTTGGTATGATAAAGCTTATGAACCTCCCAAGGGGGCAAATCAAACAAGCGTACTTGCACACGATTCTCCGTATTAAATCTTAGCAATCACATGTGACCAATAATATTGCCCAAGATAAAAAGTATTGAATCTCGTTGATTCTCTACCCATGATAAGTCAAAGCAATAGTTACCAACCACACGTGATCCTATTTAAGGAACAAAGATTAAGAAATAACGAACCACTGAGGTCTAATTCTTCCTTGTTCAGTTCTGAAGAATTTGTCCTCCTGTAGGTCCTATTCAGTGCATCAGTCATGCACTAGTGTAATCTCTTGGTCAAGACAAGTCAATCTGAGCCTTACACTTCAACCTTTCACGATGGGTTGTTCATTTCCATCTAGGTCGTGAATGGCGTGCTTTTAGTTACAAGGATCATTAATTTAATCTTCTCGTGATCCGGTATCACTAAATTAACTATAATGTAACACGATGAATTATTGAAAAGTTATCAAAAGAAATATATGTAAAATTCGATAATATTTAAAGCATCAGTGATAAACAATTTATTTCAGTAAATAAGTCCGAAATTCAGTTTTGATTATACGAAGTAAAAAGCATACTTTCCAGTATAATCCCAACAGTCGACCTATGTTGTTTGTTGATGTTACATTTATGAAGGGTAGGGCGAAGGGGATTTTGCTTGTAGCAACAGCTAAGGACGGGGACAATGGTAAGTACGGTTGTCTTCTACATTTT
This sequence comes from Stenogyne calaminthoides, assembly GCA_037126765.1. Taxonomy (NCBI): domain Eukaryota; kingdom Viridiplantae; phylum Streptophyta; class Magnoliopsida; order Lamiales; family Lamiaceae; genus Stenogyne; species Stenogyne calaminthoides. The sequence goes on along the minus strand of JBBCBC010000025.1, from coordinate 30,835,277 downwards.
TTGTAAGGGTTTTGAATGTTTTTTCATATGTGACACGAATGTGACTGTATTTTCTCTAATTTTTTGATGCAGGGTTGTTTCCAGTTGCTATTGCAGTTGTATCATCGGAGACAACAACCAATTGGGAGTGGTTCTTGAAAATACTTCGAGATAACGCTCTACATGATATTGAAGTTTTCTACATATCCGATCGCAACACGGGTTTAATGGCTGCATTTCAGAATGTCTTTGAAACCCCTGTACATTTTTACTGTTTGTATCATTTGCAAACAAATTTGAAGTCAAAGTTTTGTAAAGGTTAGACTAAAGAACAACGTGCGGATTTGATGTTACATTTTAAAGAAAGTGCGTATGCACCAAATAAGGAAATTTTTGATAAAAAATTACACTTTTCAAGGCTCTTGGTGGTACAACCTATTTGAAGAATGGTTATCGATATATCTTGATGAAAAAATGGGTTGTGTCTCATTACCAGCACAAGACAAGATACGGTGAAATGACGAGTAATGCTGCAGAATCCTTCAATTCATGGATAAAAGAAGATCGTGAGATGCCCATTACCCAAATGCTGGATCGTATCCGTCAGAAGCTAAATGGATGGTTTGTAAAGAGGAGGGCAGTAAGCAATCTTTGGACAAGTGCTTTATGCCCATCGAAGCAGCAGTTGTGGAACTATCTGTCTGATTTTGGGTTATCATGGAAAGTGATTGAGAGTGGTACTAATCAGTACGAAGTAATAGCATTCCCTTTTGTAGTTGTGGATATAAGTTTGAAGATTTGTACTTGTTGGCAGTGGCAAATAATCGGATTCCGTGTGCTCTCACGCCATTTCGCAATGAAGATGTATTGTTCTGTAGAAAATATTTTCAGTCACATTGACAAAGCCTTTCTTTTTGTAACATACAAACAATGTTACGCGCTTAACATACATCCAATTCTAGAAACAGAGAAGTTCGATTGCCAGGCATTTTTTGTTCAGGACCAGATATTGCCTCCAATTCTTAACCGAGCTCCTGGACGAACAAAGAGTAAAAGAAAACCTTCGATTGACAAAGGTCGGAAGAAGAAGGAGAAGAAGAGGTTTTGTGATGCTTGTTGTCAGTATGGGACACATGATAGATATATGTGTTTGAACTTGTTCCTACGGTCAAAATAGGTAAATAATGTTGAATTTTGTTTAATGTAGATATATTCATATGAGTTTACACAATCTTGTTACACTACTAATGTTTTTTTTTTCAATGATCAGGTTGTTTTTTATGTATGGGGGGGTGCAACTTCAGCAATGTTTACCAGGAAAGGTTTTAGGTTTGTCTTGTACATAACTAAGATGTTGTCTTTGGTTATTTGTTTCGGTGTACATAACTAAGATGTTTTGTCTTGGTGTGTATATGTTGTTGTATGTGGTTATTTTATTTTGAACAATGCTATGTTGCTTTGTGTTTTTTATGCAAATGGGTATATGTTTTATTTTATATTAATGTGCATAGTTTTTTTGGGCTGGGTTGGCATGGGAAGACATGAGTTTAGATGCTAAAACTTTGGTGACATTTGTCATGAGATTTTTTTTTCGTATATTGTTGTGTTTTTGGGGTGCTTGAAAATGATGTATGATCACATTGCGCAGAAGCATTCTTTTACCCTGTGGTGACTGGAACATACAAGCAATTGGATTGGCCAACCATGGGAGCCACGTTCTGCAGTATCTTCTGTCTGTGTGGAAAGCATGGTGCCCCATGTGGATTCGGAATCTGCTGGTCTATTGTAGAACTATAAAGTTTAAGGTGTTTGGTGGTCTTATTTATTATTAAGATAGTGTTCGTCTTAACAATATATTCATTTCTAATTATTCACTTAATTAGATATGAATATATTTATTTATATAGTTTTAAGGTGATGCTATGGAATATATTCACAACTAATTATCCACATAATTAGCACTGAATATATTCCTATGTTAATCACCAGTTTGGGTGTTTTGTTGTAGTTTTATGTTGGTGGGTTTTGTCATGTTGCAGAAGAGCCTCAACAAAACTCTCCCCCCACCAAATCTATGTAATGGATGTCAAGTATGGTGTTTAGATTTTGTGTGTTATTAAGTGTTTTATCAATGCAGCCTTTGATGTTGTTTATGGTGTTTATATTTGTGTTTGTTCCCCACCAAATCCATGCAATGGATGTTACATATGGTTTAGATTTTGTGTTTATTAAGTGTTTTGTCAATGCAGCTTTGATAAGTAATGTCTGGAGAGTGATCTGGTATGTGATTGTGCGGCCATAATTAATAAACATTTTTTATCAAATTAATGTACGTTACGGTATAACAATATTGTACATTTGCTAATAAATCAGAACAATTGCCATAAAACATATACGTTTTCAGATAAGTGGCTTGGGGAACAAAACACTATCAAGACTGCATTGACAAAATACTTAAACGCAAATCTAAACCATATGTAACATCCATTGCATAGATTTGGTGGGGAACAAACACAAATATAAACAACAAAATGACAAAAAACCCACCAACATAAACAACAAAACACCCAAATTGTACACATGGTCACATAGGAATAATATTCAGTGTTAATTATGTGAATAATTAGTTGTGAATATATTCCACAACATCACCTTAAAACTATATAAATAAATATATTCATATCTAATTAAGTGAATAATTATAAATGAATATATTGTTAAGACGTACACTATCTTAATACTAAATAAAACCACCAAACACCTTAAACTTCATAGTTCTACAACAGACCAGCAGATTCCGAATCCACAGAGGGCACCATGCTTTCCACAAAATGGAAGATACTGCAGAACGTGGCTCCCATGGTTGGCCAATCCAACTTCTTGTATGTTCCAGTCACCATGTTGTAAACAACCCACAACCCTGAATAAGATGTTGCTTGCTTCCGGTTTGTACATGTACAGAGCTTGAATGCTGACAACAATATTTTGTGGGTTATGTAGTGGGAAGCCTGGAGCAAACACAATCTTCGTCCACGAATGGATATCAGCATAGTCCTGAAGTATCCAACACTCACAAACCTCAAAAGATTCACTAAAAGTGTTGAAAACAATAAGTCTATCATCATCAACTGAGCCGAGCTCATAACCATGACGATCTGGAAGGGAGACGACAAGGGGAAGGGCCATCATGTCATACGTCTCATGGAGAATATCAAGAGCGACAATGACGTACCCCACACCAGGAATGCAAGCCTGCCAATGCAAATTTCCCTTCAAAAACACACCCATAACACAGAGTGGGTAATCAATAGGAAAAGGCGCCATAAGCGTCCATTCCCTAAGATTACGGAAATACATTTGTACCTCCGTGCTCTTACGATCTGCTTCGAAGACTGTCACTCGCACCAACTTGTAATCATCAAAGAACTCATCGTACTCTAGTCCGAAAAAAACAGAGCACCATTTGCAACTGAGGGAAATTGATATGGGACTGAATGCTCACATACAAAGTGGTTGATGGGTTCCGTATAGAACTCGCCCCTCGCTGCCCGCATACACATCAAGCCATTGTAAGAACTTAGGATCTAAACTGGATTTTCACCTTCCACAAGATACGGTTGTTCCTTGCACCGGGCCGCAATGGTAAGCTATAGGGTAAAACCCTATCTCCGGATCAAGATGAACCCCTAACATGTTGAGATCCTTCATTTTCTCGCAGATGCTGCCGACTCACAAAATAAATGTGAACATATGATTTGGTACTGTGTTTTGCAAAAACAAATTTCAACGAGAAGAGTTCTAGTTGAAGCCTTTGACAAGATTTCAATGAGAATCTCATCGAGGAATTGAAGATACGTCGTTGGTTTGGCAATTTTTGAGACCCCATTCTTTTTTTTGTGTGTAAGAGTATTTTTTTGAGCTTTGGGTAGTTTTCTAATGTATCACATATATAATTAAGGTTCTAATAGGAAAAGTATGTATTTTATAATACAAGATATTAGATTTTTGGTGTCCATTGGAACATGCAAGAGTTGGTTGTCGAGATGAATCGATGTCGATAATTACACGATCAAATCTTTGGATATATCTTATAAACCACGCTTCGAATAATCTCAAATTATATGGGAAACTTCATGCATAGGATTTGGAAAGATACTTTTAAGAACAATGAATTCATGTGATCTCAAATTAATTAATTAATTAATTATATATATATATACATTTGCTTTAATTTAATCTCTTCTTGCCATGCATTTTTTATGTTTCTGGCATTTTACTGGAATGTAGTGTATAATGTATATAACCGTCAACCATGATATTAATATGTTGAACTCAACATATACCTCAAGTTTCCATATATATGTTTATTTATGTTTATTTACATTTATAACATATTTTATTTTGTAATAAATGTACATTCCTAATGAAGTTAGTGTATTGTCACAATTTTTGGCTAGGTCTTGTATGCACCCGGGGTGCACCGTGCATTCATGATGCATATTTTACACAGAAATGTACAACTGCTAATATGACAATATACTTACATGCTTCATGCTTCTAGAAACGTGCAACTTGTTATGCTGAAAAGTGCGATTTATTTTACACAGAAAAGTGCAACTGTTAATATGATAACATAGTTGCATGCATTTATTTGGAATAATTCCACGTTTCTAATTTGTATAGTTGCAAGCTTTGAAAAATACAATATGAGTTCACGGTGCACGCGAGTGCACATGAGAACTAGCTAAAATTGTGACAATACACTAACGCGTGGGAATGTACATTTAGTAAAAAAATATAATATGTCATAAAATGTAATAAAACATATATGAAAATAAAAATACGTTGATGATTTCTTTATTTATTTAAAACCATAAAAAAAAAACCACGACAGTTACTAACATTATTAAATAGTATATTATTATTTTTATATATTTTTATCCCATTTATTGTTGAAATTAGTTTTTCTGGGAGATGGTCATTGGTGTGTAATTCACAAATCATATATCAACACATATGTACATTAGATCAGTGGTATGTATATAACAGACTTATAACGTACCCTACCAATTTACAATGTACATCGAACATAAAAACACCATAATTATCTATCTAATATATAGTGGACTGATAGATCAGTGATATGTATATAACAGGCTTATAACATGGGGAATATGTATTTTTGTTCCTGAATCAAATAGCACAATCAAACATCATAGATATGATAATCCAACAAGCCTACCATCAATATATGTTTGATGTTATAAAATTAATTTCTCTTTTTTGCTGCTTGTATTGACGTTGGGTGAACGAACCATTTAACCATCTTTTGCTTTCATTAGTCGGTAAACTTCCTCGCTTTTAGTACATGTACCTTTCATCAATTGTCCACCTAGAATTATGTTTTCAATGTGCTGGCAAACTACTAAACTGAATCCATCGATCCGATTTGTTTCTTTGTATGGAAAAGCACAACAAATGGTTTTTTTATCGCCTATGACAACAAGGGTGATGTGGATCAGTATGTTTCCATCTATTCTTCAGGCTTTCTTCCACATACTTCACCTGTTAAGTGTCATTTGTTGTGTGCGTCATTCTAATGGGGTAAAATGTACATGTTCAAATAAATCAGGAATCAATGTACGAATGAGATAACTAAAAAAAAAAAAGATCTTTACCACTACACCAGCTTCAACTAGGTACTTGTCTACGGCATATCTGCCCCGAGGCTGCATAGAGTTGTAAAACAACCACTCCGATGTCTTTAGGTCAAGCACCAGTGTTGTCCAGTGGTCAGCTAATCGGCTCTTTGATCCCTCCACATCAAACACGCTAATTGGGAATACCAAATGTCTGTGTTTACGATCAACACTTTTTAGCACATCGTCAATGTATTGCTTCTTAACCCAGGATGCATACTGGTGCGGCACTGATATGATACCCTGCGTTACGTACGCAGATTAGTCCAAGTATTCTATTGTTTTGTGTTTTTTGTGTGATGTATTTAAAATCAAACGAATTATCTGTGTTACATACCCAACATGATCCTCAGAAACACCAATGTACCATCAACGCTTATCATGCTCTTCTTCGATGTAACCTTCAAAATGTCGACCCAAGAATCGATCACCGCAATTTATTTTATACACATGGTTCAATAGGTGTGTGTTGATTTTTTATGTACTAGCAAAAGGATGCAGGTATCTTGGGGGGGTGGAAGGATACATACATTCATGAACTAAATGATGATGCAATATATCAATAACGTGGTGAACAGATACGTAAGTCAGCTCATTATCACTACTACTATATACACACATCCTGCACAAGGTTTATACAAATTAATAAAATGTACAAGCACACACGTTTTACAGAAAAAATAATAATACACACAATGTTTGAAAAATACTAACCCTTCACACCATGATCATCTCAGTGTTGCCTCAGTGCATCATTAATTGTCTATTATGTCACCCACACCGTGCCGTGTTTTTTCATTCAAATTTTAAATGGGTCCCCTTGACCTTGATTTAGTTGTATATCCATATCGGCATCCATCTCGTGGATCTTTATTATCTCAGATGTTCTCATTTGTGGGATAAGATCAATCGTCATTCCGCTTTTAGTCGCCGCGGCTTTTATTCTTTGAGCCATTGTGCTTTGGGTGTAACGTGTTTCCGCAAAGACGCTTTAGCCCGCATGTGTTTTTCATCCGCAATTTTATCTTGTTGCTCGTCAACGCATTCCATCTCTTCCTGACCCTCCTCGATAGTGTGCATCTCCCTGTCGAATGGAATACTCTCTAATCCATCCAAATGAGTAAGCTTATCGATCGATGCAGGTATCTTGGGTGCATAATTTGGCATGATAGACTTATCATCTTTCAAATCTTCATTGACAGCACCCGATCTGCTGATCTTCTCCTTATCATGCAACGGTGTATCCTTTTGTTGTTGCTGAATGTGCATATCTGCTAAGCGGTCAAAATGTGCACAAAGATCGAGTCCGAAAATATCTGTATAAGAGTTGGCTCAGAATCATCATCTGCACGTTCCTTCAATCGCTCATTCTCCAAAGTAAGTGCTTTAATTTTATCATCCTTTATTCTCATAGCACTTTTATGGCCAGCTTTGAACGTACGAATCTCAAGATCCTTCATTAGTAACTACTCCCTTAACTGGGTCACCTGTCTGTCTAACATTGTCACATTATTCCAACCGGACCTGCCATCCGTATAATCCTTTGCATAATTAACCGCAGCATCCAAACCATCAATATCCATCCTTCCACCAACACCATCACTCGGGTGGTGTTGGGATTATACTGGAAAGTATGCTTTTACTTTGTATAATCAAAACTGAATTTCGGACTTATTTACTGAAATAAATTGTTTATCACCGATGCTTTAAATATCATCGAATGTTACATATATTTATCGCATAACCGCTCAAGAAATAGTACGTGTTACATTGTAGTTAATTTAGTGATACCAGATCACGAAGATTAAATTAACAAATTTTTGTAACCAAAAAGTACACCATTCACGACCTAGATGAAATGAACAATCCATCGTGAAAGGTTGAAGTGTAAGGCCTCGATTGGCTTGTCTTGACCAAGAGATTACACTAGTGCATGACCGATGCACTTAATAGGACCTCAGGAGGACAAATTCTTCGAACCGAACAAGGAAGAATTAGACCTCTCGGTTTCGTTATTTTTAATCTTCGCCCCTTAAATAGGATCACGTGTGGTTGGTAACTATTGTTTTGACTTATCACGGGTAGAGAATCAATGAGATTCAATACTTTTTATCTTGGGCAATATTATTGGTCACATGTGATTGCTAAGATTTAATACGGAGAATCGTATGCAAGCATGCTTTGTTCGATTTGCCCCCCTTGGAGGTTCATAAGATTTATCATACCAAATCTTGCAAGTGGAACAAGTTTCCTGTATGGATAATAATGTTGAACCGCCTTAACCAAGGACAAAAGATATTAATTAATGGAAAGTCGTTTTTTGATCGGCTGAATTAATTAATGGGCTAGATAATCTTAAACACGGAAATAATAACGGAGTCATATTGATTTGTAATATGGGTTAAGATGGATAGTGCAATATTAATTATGTAGTGGGATTAATTAATATTTATGGGCTTGAATAATATTGTGGCTCAATATTGAGAATTCAAGATCCATTGGAAGGTTAAATCTTAATTCTCCTAAAGGCCCCCTAAGTAGCCCAACATAAATTCCAATAACTGAAAAAGGTGTTTAAAAATAAAATAAATTTTGTTGCTTATTTTTTCCTTGTTTTTTCGAAAATTATGGATAAAAAGGAGAAAAAGATTTTCTTTGAATTTTGTTATGGAATGAAGATATGTATTCTTGGAATACAAGATTATCTCATTAAATTCAAGAAATCTCCCACTTGTTATTCATATAGTAAATTTCAAAATTTTGAAATATAAAGGACAAGAAAGATTTTCTTGAAAAGATATTATGATAGATATGTATTTCTTGGAATACAAGTATATCTCATAAATTCAAGAAGATCCAAATCTTGGAATCTTGATCCTTAAATTTCAAAAATTCCATAACAAGATGAGGTGGGATTTTTTGTGGAATATTTTAATTATGGAGAAAAGAATATATGAGATATATGCAAGATTTCTTGGAGATCAAGAAAAGATTTTTCCACATTGTTTTTTCCCAAAAATTTCGACCACCACCCTATCTATAAATAGGGGATGATTCTTTCATTCCCAAGTACAATTCCATATGCTGGAAAAATTAGTAAATCCACAAAGGTGGTGCAACAATTATTTTTTTTTCCTTTTGTTAATTGTTCGCGAGCATCCTTCCACCGAATTGTCGAGCAAGGACTAGGAAATACTTGGGAAGGCTTTTTGGTGTGTTTTCATCGACGAGTCCATTGTCATTCCAAGAGGTACGTTCACGTAAACTCGTAGTAATTCCGCATGCGTAGGATTTACGTGAACTGTTTTATATGCATGATTTGTTGTTGAATTATTATTTGAATTAATATAGGATTAATTCATGCTAGTAATAATTGTTAGAATTAAATTTGTATTTAAATATTCATCCTGAATAGATCCGTGCAATTAATTCCCCAACAGGTGGTTCTTCAAATCTCCATGTTTAGGTGGTGGAGTTTTGAATTGGGACATGTTTAAACTGAATGATGGGTAATCATCTGTAGTATGAACATCCATCTTTGAGCTTGAAGTATCACTCTCATATCTGCTTTCTATACAGTTCTTGACAGAACGTCTGTACTCAAACTTTGTCAACCCTTCACTGTGTTCACTATTGTCTGTCTTTGGAGAAGAAACATCAACCGAATCATTTGTGGCTTCATCATCGCTGTCACTGTATTTTTCCCAAGATTTGTGAAGTTTCAAAAACTCAGATTTTTCCCTTGGTGTATATGCCAATTTACGGGGGTTAACCTGCATTGCATGTGTTTTTTACAAAATGACACGCATATGAGAACAATATAAAATATTTTATACGCACAAAGTACATTCATTTTAACACGTACAATCTTGGAGTCTAGCTGAGCTACGTGAACTTTCTTCAGCCGCTTATTCAACTCATTCAAGTCCCACTTCAAAAATCTTGGGAAGCCGACATCACTAACTGGATTCACTAGTGCTGCATGCTCGCACAACCAGTACTACAAAAAATGTATATATATAAATTATTAATTAAATATATTTTTACGAAGTAAATTAGGACCATGTCCATACAAGAGAGAGATATTTGAATGGTATACTTACAGGCAAAAGAGAGGTACAACCTCCAGTCCCTCCAGTCTGTACTGTCCCTGTCAACATCAACTCGTTGTACAACAAATCAATCACCAATTGGCACCAGTCATACAACTTAATGTTGTCCAAATCTTCTAGATATTGCGATAGGTATGTTGACATAGTAGAATTTTTCTTTGTGCACAAAAGTGCAGGCAGCAAATAACATATTGCCACTCTTGATATATCTTGGATACTTTCTTCATCGTCTTTTTTAAGAAGAACCTCTAGCTTCTCATACAACATTCTCTTGTACATTATGAATGTGCGTCCCTTCACATTAACACATCCTTTAAAGACTATGTCCATCCATGGCGGTATAATGTACTCAGACATCTTCAAAGGTATCTTTTGTTTTCCACCACAAATAAGCTGGACATCTCTAGCACACAAACCTACCATGTCCTTTCCTAAAACAAACTTTTTAGCGCGAGTATCAAAAGCAAGTATAAGCTCCTTGATGTCATCTTCATGTTTTTTGCACATAGACATCAAGCTTTTTGTTTCATTGTCAGCGTGCCCGTACATGCTATCGAATAACATCCAGAATGGAGTCTTTTTCATCTCACACAAGTGTTCACTTGTGTATTTTAAATTGTTCAGGTCCTTCACAACTGATCACAAGTTGCTTCGATAACATGTCTTGTTACCACCAGCACAATCATCATCTATTCAAAGTCAATATTTCAGTCTACTTTAATCAGTGATAAAAAAAAGACAGAAAATCAAAAGACATATACATTTCGTGTCTCACTAACCACATGAATCCTTCTGTTCTGGTCTCATACTTTTGCTTGTCTTCCTAACTGATTCTCCTTTGTCTGAGGCAAACTTAGTTTTATTCCGGGCCGAAGATCTAAAAATAAAGTCAGAATCTGATCCGACTTCCAACAAAACGTCACAACATATTAGACATCTACAAATCCATTAGATACATAGTATAATATTATATGAGTTTTTAATGACAATTTTTGACCTGAGTCGCTCACGTTGGCATTTGATGTACTGATTGTCTTCCCTAATAATAATTCAATTATGTTGTTAGGTACACACTTACTGGAATGTATGTAATTATAAACAACGCAAAACAGAATTAAATTGCTTATACCTTTTCCACGAGCCTTTTTTTTTTGTTTTTTATATTCTCGTTTGATCCCTTGATGCCACTAAGTCTGCTTGATGTTCTTCTCTTGGCCATTGCGCTCCTGCCTTTTTTATATGACACCTTATAAGATGTAACAAGTAAACAATCAATGAATATCAATAAATGTCTACATTTACTCACTTTGGTACATATTCACATTGAGGAATACACAAATATGTGTGCTACACACAATACTAAATATGACATCAAGTGCGCCACAATTGGTTTTCAACATAATTTTTCACACACAAAAACAATAAACATCAGCGCAACAATACAAATGTACAGAGTTTACAGAGTTCAAGAACTAGATAAAGGGAGAGAACTAGTTACATAGATTAATTTCAATCAGACAATTTACTAAAAAACACAATATAAGAAAAATGTACATTTGGTCAATGAACATAAAGGGCCTCGAACATTCTGTGTAAAAGTATTATTCTATTTGTTCAGATATAATAGGGAGGTCAAATCCAATCCTTCTTTGTCTATTAGTTTTTAATTCTATCACCCACATAGTAGAGCAGTTTGGTAGCTCACCAAGGCTCATAACCTTGAGGTTGTAGGATCAAACATCAAATCTTGCCTGTGTAACATCTATTTATATTTTATCAAGAAATTGGAGAACCCTGAGAAAATAAACATTCTATAACAGTTAACATTAACCACAAGAAACTGTTCATTGATGCTAATTCAGTCTAAATGTTGCATTTGCACATTATGCTTGTGTAGTAGCTCAAACCTACTTGACTAACCTGGACAAAACTTATAATTAAACAAATACCAATGGTTATAAAAACAACAATTTCTGACTTGTCAAATATTTCAATTTCTGACTTGTCAAATTTTGGTCAAATATTTCAATTCATGGAGTCTCAGGTGACTAGGTTTTATGAGTATAAACCGAATATTACAAACCTAATATTTAATCACTTTTTTAACATGCACTTTAATGTTTATTCTCGCATAACCGGATTATAGGATTATAAGGACATGAATGAATTAAGTAATGCATTACACGAAAAAGAAGCGATTCAAAGAGCTTCGAAGTCATAAGGAGCATACATGAATATCAAGTCATCAAATAATTCTATTGGAGAATTGTACATGATTAATTTTGATGAAATCAGCATTCAACAAATTTCCTTTACAACATTCAACTCAAAATTAGACTTTTGTTGCCTTAATAATTCATTTAAGTGAATATAATTATCCAAAATAAAAACACAAAATTCTCTATCCTCCTTTACAGCAGAAGAATTGAAGTATGTACATTCATAAAATATAACCGAAATTCATTCTGGCTAAAGCATGGAAATTGCACTACTCCACAATGACAAATTCGAAAATTAGGGTTTATTTAGAAGCCTTTAGTACTTAATTAAACATACCTAAGATCCCATGAATATCAAAGCGTAAATCATAGTCTTTGTTTGCTTTTCTCCTTGTTTTCCTAAGTGCCCTATTAAATAGGCTCTGTTTTTCTTTCTAGAAAATCGTCTCCAATCGCTCCAAAAAAATCGCACCAAAAAATCGTCTCGTTGTTACATGCCCCAAATGAAGTTGGGTTTTTCGCACATGCGATTTTTTTGTTTTCTCCTTCAATGTGTTTCTCCCAAAAATTGAATTTTTCACAAATCTCCCAAAGATTGTTTACAATCTGGAAGCAATCGTCTACAATCTGGAAGCAATCATTTTGAGAATATTTTCTGACATTGTTGCAGAGGGATGGGGAGGCGGTGTGGAGGCGGGTGGGGAGGGGAGCGGTCGTCTGGGGGGGATGGCAGAGGGTGGGTAATGTTTTGAAGAGGGGGCGATATATTTTGCATATTTTTCATTTATTAATAATGTTAAGCTTTAGTAAGGGTAATTATGTCTCAAATTGTAGTTATTTGTGTTTGAAAGCAGCAAAATTGGGCGAGTAGCTATGTCAAAAAAGTCAATGTAGCTAAATGTCAAAACCCCAAAAAAAAATTGTTTATCCTATAACTATGTCACTTTTTTATTTTAGTGTGTAACTTTTAATTTTTTATTTTTATCTTGTAACTTACTCGTTTTCGTATTTTTTGTCCTATTGATTTTTAACTTTTGATTTCCTTTTAAGATTTGATTTTTGTCCTATAATTTACATGAATTAAAATTAAAAATCAAAATATAAAATGTAAAAAATAATAGGACCAGAGCCAAAAAGTGGCAAAGTTATAGGACAGGAAAAAAATCATATTCTCAAACATACATAAGGGAGATAATTAAAGTAACATAACAGAATGCCTTGGTGATTCACTACTTTGATTCTGTGTCATTTAGAAGGAAAATATTCATCGACGTTGTTGAGTTAATTATAAAAAAAATTGTTCGACCTTTATCCAGTGTCTTAAAATTAAAAGATCCTCATAATTTGAAATACAATAAAATACATGCTCTATCAACCAAAAAAAATCGATTTAATTGACAAAAAAAACATATGCAAATGCACAAGTCTTGCATTTCTAAATCATTTCAGTGGATATTTTTGAATTGGATACAACTGTACATGTAACATGAGATGAGTCAAATCATAGGACCTTTTTTTTTTCATGTTCTAAGTAAGATACTATTTTAAGTGACATAAAATCGAGTAATATTGCACCTATCAGCAGACCAAGTGAAACACAAGATTAGCCCCAACAAGCAACACAAACTTTATTATTACACAACTACACAAGTCTATACAAAGGTTCGGTAAAAAGTAAAAACACACTGCTCCAAGAAGCAAGCATGTAAAAAGTAAGCAAACAAGCCTAAGTAACACAACTTGAAAAGAAACTAACCCTTGATTTTACTACTTTTTCAAGACACCAAACACAACTCTCTCTCCCTCTCTTCCATTTTATTTACAAAGCTCTCACTTCTCATGCCTTAAAACTCCCCCCTCCTTCCCTTTCAATGAACAGAGGAAAAGAAATTACAGTGCGTTTGTGGCTGCAACGACGCCTGGCCCTTCCACCTGAAATATCATCCACACGAGCGTTAGAAAGTCAGAAGGACGAAGATTGTGGTCATGAGGTCTTGTTACTTTAATATGGTGGATATATGTCAATTCCAAATCACAAAATCCACATGGGACATTGGCCTCAATTATTGATCATCTTTTTTACGATTATATCATGCCAGCCTATATAAAGATCTTTGTAGTTTATGCAGAGTTATTCTGCATTCGATGGATCCCACGAAGTGTAGGATCCGTCGTGCCATTTATACACGTCTAGAAACGGATTTCACCTCTATAGCAGCTATTATGCCAAAAGGAAAACTTTGAGTAACTTGTGTGAGACTGTCTCGGTGGTAAAGAGACCTATTCTATTTATTAATGTTTAGATTAATCAATTATAGTTAACAGGGAAAAGGGAGGAAACTTGTTGCGATAAAAATGGTTTTTAACGATATGGACGAAGTCAACTGTGTCACATTATTCATGTCTAGCAGAGGCGTGGCCATAATTGAAGAAAGGCACACTGAAATAACTGAGCATAATAAAGGATATATGATAATGGTCCCCTGCACATGCCATGGGATCTTAGCACTTAGATAATTAGATTCTCTTATTAGCATATATATATGACAAAATTCTTGTGTAAAACAGTGTAGTGTGATATGAGTTGTGAGATGAATTGTGTTAAATAATTGAAGGATAAAAAAAAAAAAAATACCATGAATTTGGCTCCCCATATTTCTTCTTCTAAAGCAGGAACAGCTGTAATCTTGTTTTTGGGATTCTCGTAGCTTTTAAGTTCCCCTACTGCAGTGGGTAGAAACATCCTGAGAAATCAAGCAACAAATTCGGTTAAATTCTGGAATATTCTTTTCCATTGATAACAATTCTCAGCCACAAAAGAGAGAGAAAGTGACAAAATATCTAGTGGTAATATCAAAGATGCTTAGAAAGCAAAAAAATTGAAATTGTAACTTGTAAACGAAACCAAGCCTCTCATGATCTATTCAAAACTCGATTCGAGAAAAAACTCGTTTAATTAGACTCGCTAAACAAATTTTAAGCTTGACAAAATTAGACTAATTAGCTCGTAAAATATAAACTAAACTCATTTATATCCTCGCTTGATAAAAGAAGAGCCAAAACAGAGTTATCTTAAAACAGCAAATTTCCCTTCTCACCTTGCGGGAACGAAGCAAGCGACTTCCCACAAGCACCCTTAAGCAAGTCAGCATCATCAGCAAACGCAACATTTCCATCAGCAGTGATTCCCCAGTACAGAGGGACCTTAGCATATTGGTCCTGTTCACCACCAACCCAAATATGTTATTACAAGCCAATTAAACCAACAGAGTAAGTAACACTCTTGTGAACCTGTTGTAAGGTACAATTGTACACAACTAATACTCTTTTGTAAAACAATTAATACCATTTAAAAAATACACGTGAATTACATGATACACTTGATGTATACAAGTTTTTGTCAAACCAATTATCTTCTTTTTATTTAATAATAATATTAGTAACTTGTTGGTAAAATTAATTACTTACAGTTGCCACAAACAAAGTGGAAGTGGACTTGTCAAAGACAATGAACGCAAAGCTGCCTTCAAGGTGGCCAACAACATGGTTCGCAGGATAAGGTGCTCGATCACGAAGACATTTGTATGCCTCAATCACCAGAAGCACCTCGTTCGCAGATTTCGCTAGCCCATATTGCTGCTTCAGGCTCCCCAAGTTGTCGAGCACTCCTTCGAACAAGCAGAATATTTCGTCTTTAACAGCAAATGATCTGTCATATTATCAACATGAGTATAAAACCATAACATGATAAAGAATGGAGATATTTTTAAAGACTAGTGCCTAACATTAGTTAGCAACAAAAAACAGGTTTATTAAACCATAAACATGATAAACAAAAGAAACTAGATGCATTAAAGAATATGTTTAAGAATACCAGTGCCTAAAATCTTAATCAGCGACATTTTTAGTTGGTAAGAAAATTAAACTACGGTCCAGTTCTTATCACACTTGAAGATATAAGTCAGCAATGGACCTACCTAACATACAAAATTGACATAGTCCTTTAAGCATCATTACTATTTAGGTTTTCCATTTATGTGATGTCCCAACAACATTATCCGTCTTTCTTGATAATGCCCCACAAATGGAGTTGCACCCCATATAAAACTCAATCAAGTAAAAGCAAAAGGTATAGTGGGTGAATAAATGTTATCTTTGGTGAAATATGCTCAGAGAAATATATCTTCTTATTTTTCTTTTAAAAAAAACTAATATTTTGACAAATTAATACAATCAAGACGAGAAGGCATTGAAATGAATCTGCTAGGTACCAAGTCTTCTATTCCTATATTGAAAATTGGATCACTCGGATTTATTTATTTATTTATAGGGGAATGGCCCACCACAGAAGGCGATATTGTTAGCTAATTAATTTCATAAATGACGTGCATATAAGGGGATACCGCGTGGCAAAATGAAAATATATAAAGAATTACATGTAGAAATAGTCAACAAATATTATCTTATCTACGAAAAAGGCTTTCGATGATTCAACTAATTCTATGGCATAGGTTCTATCCTTGAGTAGATTCACTGTATCAGTATCACCATCCTAATTTATTCCAAATTTTATTAGACCATAATAATACGCCACTAAGTTTCAGTAGTGACGTCAATAAGCATGTAGCATGATACTAGCTGATACCATCTACGGAGTATCAAATAAAAATGATTTTTTTTTCCTATAAAATTAAATAATATTCAGATTCAATCAAAATAATAAATAGTCGGGTCGATACCTGATCTAAAAATCAGAGAGATTTTTTGGGCCCGTATTGACACGTCGCACACATGCTATAAATTCAGGAATCGCAAATCCCAATTTGTGGATACAATCTCTACCACTACCAGAATTGAAGAACATCGTTGATCACGAAGCTTTCAAATTTCAAGTTCGTGGACCAGAAAATTGGGAATTCCATTTCAATCTTTTCATTTCAAGTCAGTTTAATTACTATGTGTGTTCTAGAGCAACAAACGTTTCTATAATTAACGTATCAAAAATAATAAATAAAAAAGCAAGAACAATAAGTAATAATCTGACAAAAAGTAATCACTCCAAAAAAATAAATAAAAAAATCGCATCAAACTTAAAATCACGCTCAGGATTCGTCTTCCAGGGCAACATTCGCCCCCAAATCAAAGTGAGAGATAGATCAAACAATCGAAATTCAGAATAACCACTCCGATCACCAAATTTCATAAATTAAAATCGTGCAATTCGACTGAGATTTAAAATTATGCATAGTACTGTACTACCTCGGCTGCGAAGCAGACTGATTGCCATGAGTGTACGCCAGCTGGACATCATCGCCGATTTTGACGGAAACCGCCGACGAATTCGCGGCCAAGAATCGCGCCACCAGCTTGTCCGCCGTCACTTTGGGCGACGGCGTCCGGCTGCCGGCCGCGACCAGCTCGTCCGGCGGGGACACAATCGAGCTGCTAAAAACTCCCAACATTTTCACTCTCCTCTCTCTCTCTCTCTCTAAAATGGAATCACACACACAAGATGTATGCAAAAACCTTTATGACTGTGAGTGATGGAGATGGAGATGGAATGGAGAGGAAATAAGGTGAGGGGTGATTTCGATTTATAGAAAGAAAGACGGGGGTAAATTTGTCATTTCAGATGGACCTTTTATTTTATTTTTATATGGCTAGAGTTTTCAGATCTTGACCCACAAGACCGCAAGATTCATAGTCTTTTTTTTTAAGCGTCTGATTTGTTATCTTTGAAAAACGCGACTTATTTTCTGCGTAAAAAAGAATCGCTAATATTTAACATAATTGACGCTTATTTGGAATAATTGCACGTTTATTTTGTATAATTCTTGGACGCTTTTAAAATCGCACTATAAACGACATCTTGTTTTCGAATCTGCGGTAATCTACATTCTTTTTATATATCAGGATAAGATGAAAACTTTGCAATTTACCTACCCCGAATAATGCCTTTTTTACACTTCCACTCCCCGTTAATTATAAATATTATGCGGAGAAAATAATGTGGTTTCCACTATGCAAAAACTAATTAGACAAAATATTTATGTGATTAAAGGTTAACGAAATTTTTTAAATATCAATATTATATATACGTGTTATTCTTTATTACTGTTGAAAAAAAATTTTGTTAGAACATGTGTATTAAAAATGAAATAGGAGTAACTTAAACAAATAGTATATAATTAAAATGTGTTACTATATCTTTAGATAATTAATTTGTTTAAGCTTGAATTTTGATAGTTATTTTGAAAAAAATAATATAAATGAATTTATTCCACCTCTTTCATAAATTCGAGTTTTTAGATGATTTTATTGCTCACGCCTACATTTGAATTAAAATTTTGTAGAAAGTAA
Source organism: Stenogyne calaminthoides (assembly GCA_037126765.1). Classification (NCBI taxonomy): domain Eukaryota; kingdom Viridiplantae; phylum Streptophyta; class Magnoliopsida; order Lamiales; family Lamiaceae; genus Stenogyne; species Stenogyne calaminthoides. The sequence goes on along the minus strand of JBBCBC010000025.1, from coordinate 30,816,908 downwards.
CTTCATTAATATTAAATTATTTACTCAATATGCCTCATTTTCAAAAGGTAGAATAGAATTCAACTCATGAGATCGAATTTTTTTAAATGAGATGAAATTAATACAAATGAATTAATTTTCCACCTCTCTATAAGTTTGAATTTTTAGATGAAATGAAATTTTTTTCATGTTATCACATTGTCCACTAGATAAACTTCCTCAATAGAGAAGTAGATCCAATAATACGAGGTTCTGAAGTGAAGAAGAGTGTTAGAAAATTAATATAAATTAATTAATTTCACACTTTTTACAAAGCTTCAAGATTTTAGACAAAATGAAAAAAAATCTACTTTTTAAATGGGATGAAATTCATTCATTTTTTTAAATCAATAAAGAAAATTTATTACTAAGGGATGGGTATCAGGAATACCCAAAAAAATATAAAAAATACACCAGGAAGGACATAGTATCTAGGATTAACATCCTAGCACCAACTTTGGTCTAGCTAATCATTCAGAAAAATCAAAATCACAAAATTAAGTACTACAAGTTTTCGCATTCAACCAACTCCAAAAGTTCAATTTGATTTCATCAACGATCTTTGCCACGCTCGTCTCGGCTCCATTGGAAAAAATATTATTTCTCCATTTTCAAATTACCCACCCGATACACACCCAAATGATATAACTGACGAGCATAATTACGTCATTTTTTACTCGAAAGAGTGCCTCCATGACTAAGCAAATGAGGAATCGGACGGAACTCCGAGCCAACTATAGCATTTCATCCAAATGAGGTGGGAAACAACGCACTCAAAGAAAATGTGAGGTGGAATGAAATTTTTTAAGATCGAAACCAACGAAAGGATAATCTAGTAAGGATGAAATTGATTTTTGGGGTATTTGAACTCAAAATGCAGGATATAATTTTGTGCTAGTTTTTTTTTATATAATTTTGTATTCGATCTAAAGATCGATTAATTCAGGGAATCATAATTCAGCGACGGTCCCACCTCAAGCCAACTTTAAGCTCTATATAAACTGATCTATTTCAAGATTGATCGACGTTTAAAAATTTCAATTTAAAACTTAAAAATAAACATACTTTTTAAAGTTACAAGCCTACACTACGTACATGATCAATCCTCGAGAATTTTGTGTTAGTCGACGAGTTTTAATCTCCCACGGGTATTATATCATGTCAAAAAGTTGATTAGACGGCAACATATTCTTTCGAAATCAAGTTAAAGATATGAAACTATTCACAATATTCTTCCCTACAAATATTTAGGGGTAAGGTGGGAGAAAATGAATAACTCTTGGGTCGAATTCCGAAAATGTCAATACTGGAGTACTGAAAATATAAATACGATGGGGGCCCCTGGATGGGCTATAATTCCCGTGGTTTCTGAAGGCAAGGTTTTGCCGGACCCACTGGTGTTTTGGATCTTTTGGATGACGTGTCCCGCACTAGAGGTGAAAGCAAAGGAGAGAGGGTTAATCGAGTGGTCGGGTGTATTCTAGGACGAATGAGATTCTGCCACGTGTTTTTAAATTAATCTGATTTTCATATTTTTCTTTAATAATGTAAAAAACAAAAAATCCGCATCAATAGACACTGGTGGGTTCCACATTTTCATTAGCCAAAGAGATTACAAGGAAAATATTTAAAGTAAACTTGCATAAGAATGAAAAGGAACACAATTTGAGCATAATATTTTGGGTTTAATTTTTTTAGATAAGTAATTTTCTTCGTTTTTTAATTCTATTCCGATTGTTTTTGGATTTTTTGATTTTTGGTTACGTAAAATTATCAAAAATTTTAAAATTGATCATTTAACCTTTATTGTAGTGAGTTATAAAGATAAATCGCTACCCATGTCGCATTATTTTGTTTTTTTTTTAATTTCAAAATATAAAAACTTTTTAATCCAAATAATATGATCGATTTTTTTTTTGTATTTTTTTTAAGGGAGAGTAATTTTCTTATTTATTGATTTAATTTTTATTTTTTTATCATTTTAGACCCGAAATCGAATTCGATTCACTTTGTCTTTTGATATTCAAATTGTTTTAAATCCCACCTAAATTATTATGATTAAAAAAACGAAATTAAAGAGAAAAATAAAATAATTACATATGTGGTGTTCCATAACTGTAACAGAAATTTAACAAGATGTGAAAATGATCAATTTCAAAATTTAGAAAACTTATGAAGACCAAAAATCAAAAAATCAAAAACAATCGGACTAATTTCAAAACGATCTGAAAAGCTTATGGCTACAAAAAATTTAATCCCTAATATTTTTAAATAAATGAGTGTTAAATCTGTCTTTAGTTTGTTTTTTCATTTCATGTGCATAATCGTCTCATGCGAGATCAAAATAATGTTAGACATGATATTTTTGTAAATTTTTAGTGATATTTTTTAATTTTAATTTTACTTTTTTTTTTTTGAAAAATATTATGAAATCTATAAAAGTGTCATGCCTCTATCATGCATGAATTGCATTTTCATGCAAGACTTTTTAGAAAAAAAATTTCTTGTTTAATCCACTTTCATTTATGGTTAGATAAGGCGAAATTAATTAAGGATTGAAGTTGGAAATTTTTAACGTTAGACATTTGGTCGATGGATGCATAATGCATTGCAATTTGGGGGGTAATATTTACTGTTTTTTAAATTAATTAAATAATAATTTTTTAAAAAAATAAAATTAATTGTATCCTATAAATTCAGATTCATGGAATAAAAAACAACCTAGATTTTTTTTTTTTTTTTTGGTAATTATCTACAAGCACAAAAAAAAAGCGACATCACCCAGACATGATGATTCATGAAGCTGCATTATTGTTAGTGGTGGAATTTTGGTGCTGTGAGAAAATGACTTGATTCTTACCCCTATATATTCCCTCCTAGAAAATTTTATACAAGGGAAAAGTTGTATATTTTCCATAAATTCATGTTTTTCCTTCCTAAGTTTTACATTGATTTTGAAAATTTTGATAAAATATTAGAAATAAGTCTTCGATTAAATTTGTTCATAATATAAATTTTATATCAATATTATTATATTAACAAATTAATATCACTACACTTATCAATTGATACAATTACACATATAAACTAATGTTAAAGTATTGAATGGTATTGATCTTAATTTGTTAGAATAGTTATATTAATTTATAAGTGTAATGATATTAGTTTCGTCCTATGAATGAATTTCACAGAAAAAAAAACTTTCAGAAACATGCAAATGTTACTTTGAGAAATGATGTATTTGAAGGGGTGTGGGCGGTCGCACTTCTTTAGAATTAATTTTAATTTTATTTGTTATATATAATTAAAATATTTTATTTTATTTTAAGTGGATCTTATTTGCATTTAAGTGCACCGTAAATTTGTAGTGTATTTTAAAATTATACAATTTGTTATATTGAAAGATGCAACTTGTTTATATTGAACCGTGTAATTATTTTTCCATATTAATAGTTGCACGATTCATTGTAAATAAATTGTATTTTTCAGTATAACAAGTTGCATGATTCTAAAATACACTATGAGTGCACGGTGCACTTGAATGTCTACAAGACTTAGTCTGTTATTTTATATGAATCCTTACTTCTCTAATTAAAAATACATATGATATTATAATATACATTTTATATTTTTTTTAATCTTTTTAGTCTTACCCATATATTTTCATTCATGTATGTACAAATTTTGAGAGACCACTGTTTTGAGTTTTAAACTAATAAACCAACACGAAACGTCATGGTAACATACTTGGCTGAACCATACGAATGATAAAGGGTTCGTGTATAACAAGTTAGCATGACTTTTCTTAATTAATTAATATATTATATAAAATAATATATTAATGTCAGCAAAATTAGACGATTCTCTTTTTAGAGCACCTACTATATTTCATCTATCCAAATTCCACACTAATGGTAAAGATAAATGACGATTTAATTATCATACAGTCGTGAAGGAAAGGTTTTGAACCTGTTCATTTAAATTGCAAGTGTTTTGATTGGAAGATTTATTTTTAAAATTCATACACAATAACAACTTCATTAATTGCCATGTAGCCTGAATTTAGAATACATAACTCATATTTCAAACAGTATTTTGAGTAATTTGACGATTTAAAACACATTCGTAACAAATTTCACAATTCAATCTTATGATTAAGACATAAATAGTTTTGAGACCTTTTATTAAGGAAACCGGTCATACAGGTGAGGCGGAAAGATAATATGATCAACATTGACTCTTTTAACATCAGAAAAAGATTATTGATTTTATTAGGTTATCTTTACGTCTTTATCATACCGCCTCTGCATAAAGTCTTTATTCAATATTATTTTTTGATTGAAGAACAAGAAAAATTGGCTCCTGTAATTGATTTTTTTTTTTTTTAAATAAAGCAACTTATTCAATATACGTAAAAAAGAGTGAAGGTAAAATAAAATATTTAGAATGGCTCCTTCTAGATATTGAGAAGCAAATTCATAAATGATCCTAGTCCTTGTTCAATACATAAAGTTGTTCCTTCATTTAACATTTCTTGCGATGTAATCGTTTGTGAATACGTCTAATTATAATAATTTTAATTTACAGAAAATTCTTTATTCATATCTATGATCAAAAGAATTATTAATAGCATAGATTAGGATATATAGCAACCCAAAAATATATTTACACTAAAATGTTTCAAACTGTTTGCCAATAAAATCATTTGAAATATTTTAGTTCAGAGAATAAAATACTTGAATCAACGATGTCTAAAGAGTTGTCATACTATAAATCATTCCTAAAATTCTGACCATATTTTTTTATTTATTACTCCATCCATCCCACGATTATTGCAACATAAAAAATGAACAACAAATCAAATAAAGTGGATTTTAGTGGGTTTGAGTTGAATAAAATAAGAGTGTTGCGAGTGTATTAATATTATGTTTTTTTTATTTTAGGAGTATTGCAGTAATGTTGGAACGTCCAAATAAGATAAATATTCTGATGATGCAGGACGAGGAGTATCACTCAAAATAAAATACCGAATCAATTTTTCTTGTACCATCCTGTCACCTCAATCACCACTGACTTCCAAAGACACACTAATTAAGAAACCATTGGACGTAATTAATAAGGATATAAAATCAACATAAAATTACAATTTGCTGGTTTATTATTTGATCCCACACAAAAAGGCTAGTCTTATGTCTTAGGTCTTTGGAGTCGTTTATAGTGCGTTTAGAAAGAATCTGTTTGTTATCTTTGAAAAGTCAACTTATTTATCTGAAAAAGTGCAACTTTGTTAATATGAGAATATAGTTGACGTCTTTTGTTTGGAATAATTAGCATTTTTATTTTATCTGATTCTTGCAGACGCTTAATCTTGTATAAATCTGTGATATCTTAATCTTAGTGGAACCCACCCAAAAGAAAAAATCAAAGGGCCCATTTTTTCCAATATCTGAAAACTATGGACGGACCCAGGTTTTATGTGTACTAATGGCAACTATCATCCATGTCCAATTCATGAGAATTGTCTGAATCTAATCACAAACTTTAATAGTATTAAATTAATAATTAGATTATGATGAATAATTGGAATCTATTCATGTGGTTTACTTCGGAGGTATGGATTTGATGAATATTCAATGCCCCACTTGGGAGAGATATGATTTCAGAAATGAAGAATTAATTCATATTATTTAGTACTAATTTTTAGTTGAGCCTTGATAAGTTGATATAAATTACGGAGTATTATTTTATAAATGGCTTAACTTTAGTGTTCTTTTTTTTTTTTAATTGAAGTTTTTTTTTTTTGTCTGAATTCAAAGCTCGACGAAAATTCATTTTCTAAATTAAATCATTATAAAGACAGCGAAAGATAGAAATAACAGTTTGGTGTTAAACCCACATGAGTGTGATTTTTTTTTCTAAAAAGTAGATACTTCGTAAAAGTGAAAGACATGATTTATATTATAAATAAATGTATGTAGTAATAAATCGGCGGGGTGTGACTTATATTCTTAAAAGATTGACTTATATTATTAAAAGTATATGTAAAAAAAATCAATTTCACGTTGAAACAGTTTTCAAATACCAACCTTATTAGACGATATAAATAAGAATTAGAGGTGTATAATATTTTTATATCAGGACACATGGTTTCAATTTAGAAAAACAAATTGTCGAGCGGCCTTGGGTTGAAACAAGAAAATTGAATCAAGCCTAAATAGAAAAAAAAAGTAAAAATTAAAGCCTCGTTGAGACATTTGTAAATGAGAACCTAAATTGGGACTCCAACTAAAAATTGAACTTAATTTTAGTGTCATATTATAATATTGTTATATTTACTTTTTGTAATAATATATATATATATATATGCATTAATTGATCATGTAAGTAAATAAAAAGATATATATATTACATCACACATACAAAGAAAAACCTCTTATAGGAATACTCTATATAAGAATAAATTCTCTATAAGAATAAAAAATCATTGGCTTAGTTCTAATCTTTATATTTAGAATAAACTCTACATTGTAATAAAGGCAATTTTTTTGGTCCCGTCTTAAGAATTTATAGCTATATAAGAATATATATACATTACATATAAAATTTATATATCATTATAATTAAGATGAATTAAAATATTTACCTATAGTTAATTGTGAAACATCTCAATTTATTTAGGTGTTTTGAGTTAGTTTATCAACTTTGGGTATCATTTGCTTGAAATAAAAAAAAGTGTACTAGTTTTATGAAAAATATATGCATGTATTGAACAAACATTTATACATATTTTTTTGGCTTCAGAAAGAAACTTTATTCATCACTTGGGTATAAGAGTACCCAAAAAAATACAAAATTTACGAGTTTAGCAATCTAAAACCATTCGGATTTACAAGTGAATCGCTAAAAGAAAAAAACGATCTAACTTCGACTAACAAAGAACCAACTCCAAAGTTAGAAAACTTTAATGTCCTCAACAATTTTTTTTCAATCTGAGCAATGTATATTATTGAAGATAACATCATTCCTTTATTTTCAAATTCGCCATACCACGCACAAAAACCAAATTGTTGTAGCTCATTTTGCCAATCTTACACTCTAAGAATGCGGCTATGAGAGATAAGATTCAAGAAGGTTGGATGATGAAGCACTCAGAGAGATATTCAACCATATGAAGTAATCCATCCATTACCTTATGGTAAGTCGAGCATCTCAAGAAAATATGTCTCGCAGTTTCCTCAAGGTCGCATAACACACATCTTGCCATCGCCTTTGGTGAACATGAATATTTCTTCTAACCAAGTTGCTCTTAGTCGGGTAATATGTCCCAAAGAAGTTCTCCACGAAGCTTTCACCTTTAATGGTGTAAAATTCTTCCATACAAGTTTGAATCCAAAGTTGTTTTAGAACCTCCAATACTCCACAAGACGAACTTCGGGTGAAGCACATCGTGGCATCTTTTGGTAAAGATAGCACCCACTAGGTGATCCCGTCCCATCTCCACGAAGTCCTCGATCGCACGATTCAATGGGTACCGTTAATCAAAAGCAATCAAAGAGTTCGTAGAGTTTCAATTTCACGATCCATAAGATTTCTTCTCCATCTCCAACTCCAACACCAACTCTCCCCTTCCCAACCCCTCAAATCCCTATACAACACTCCCATCTAAACCAAGATGAAAAAACGAGAAAAAATAGATTTAAGAGATTGTTCCCCTTTCGAATATCATCCCAAAAACCAATATCCTTCCCATCCCCCATTTAATTCTAACAAACATTTATACTACATGTTAGCAATAACTATTGTTTAGTTTCTGTGATATATGCATATTAGTTTATACATGTATTTTATATACTTTGAAAGTGTATGTATTTATTTTTAAGTCAAATTCATATTAATTAGATATACAAATTTGTTAATAAATTTACATACATGTAGTATAAGATGTATTATATCGAATGTATTATTTTAAAAAAAATCATATTTTAATGTAAAACTCTATTTAAGAATAACCTTCCTATAGTAATATTTTTCGGGTCCGATAATATGATCAGATGGAGTTTTTCTTGTATATATGTTGATATTTAATTACTTTTTAAATTCATGTAAAAAAGTTTAACAAATAAAATGGGATGAAGAGAATACCTTTAACATACAAAAATATCGTTTGTAAAAATATTTATTTTAAAAAAATAAAATAAAAAACTCTTATAACTTAAATGCAAAGACAATAAATATCGAGAAGGTATCATACACAACAATTGGAGGCTCGACCAAATAATAAGGACTTGGGAATAACCCAAACGCCCAAAGCAAAATAATGAGTCAAATCATTGGTTTTTTTACTTAATAAGACAAATAACGTAATCACTAAACCGCTTTTAGTATAATTTTACAAAATATATTCATCATATAATCACTTCGGCAACATCCCATATTGTTGGGAGATGCATTTAATAAAAGGATTTCAATAGGATCCCAAAACCCCGAAAGATTTACATGTCTGCCAGATAATCTGATAGATTTGAGTCAGGATTCGGGCTTGTATGCCCGGATAATATCTCGCACCGTTTATGGGTCGCGATATAGAACAAAGGTGAAATCGAAGAATCAAGACCATGATGAACCGAGAATCAAGGCTCAGAGAGAAAATCCCAAGGCTCAGAGAAACCTCGGCGCCCGTAGAGAAAACCCGGCGTTCGTGAGAATCAAGACTCAAGATAGAAGCACCTCGTGACGTTTCAAATACGAAACTCGTGAGACCCCATAAGCACAAAGAATATACCGAAGCTCAAGATATTCCCGGTTATCCCCAGGCAATCAAGCCGAGGAATATACCATGGAATCCACCGGATGCGGGACCAACGGTAGGTAGTATGGAAGACAACCACCGAAATGCAGTATCCATAGAGAATAGTACGGATTTGAATGTGATTCTCTCAAATCCAGTGAACATTCAAATCCACACTATAAATCCAAGTTCTTCCATCAAAATAAGTGTGGATGATGGAGATTATGCAAAAATGTTACAGAGCCAAGAGCGTTATAATCAAAAGCATTCCCACCACTAGAACACAAATGCTGTGATATACAAATATATTCAAAGAGTGTTCTAGAACCCAACCCTAAGCTTCCCACGATGTCTTGAGCTTTGAAGATTTTCCCAACCCTTGACGTTGGCTTAAACCATTGTGAGGAAAATCTCACCATAGTTCAGAACAACACCAAACCCAAACCCATTCTCGTAAAGAGATAACTAGTGGTGAAGTGAGGTAGTTGATTAGGCAATCTGAGTATGAGGTGATAAGTCCCGAAGGAGGTGAACTAGATAAACATCTAAGAGAACCGGCAGGAGGGTGATAAGTCTAGTTTTGAGTTAGTAAACTACTGAGGTAACGAGAAGCTAGGTCGGGTTGAGTTAGCAAACTACGGGAGTAGTCCCGCCGAGGGCGGAGTTGAGTAAGTAAACTCTGAGGTGGTCGGCTTCAGATGTGTTTTGAAGGAATTTCCAGAAGGAAGCAGGGAGAGTGGATGTAGAGCTTGAGTCTCCAACCACTATACATTGTTGTGTTGTTTCTTTAACTACGTTCTTATCTTGTGTCATCTTTTCGATTATAAGCAGACACAACACATGAGCTCAAAAAAGGTGAAAATTTTGTAATCACCATTCCTTCACCTTTGTTTATATGCACATAACTAAATGTTTTGCTTCCATGGCAAGAAAATGGGTTTTCCACGGGACCATCATATATTATTGATGGTTCCACTCTACGATCCATCACACTCTTGTCCAATACGATACTACTTTCCACCGATTTGATTTCGAGGCCGATGTTGTTTATAAACTTGACACTAAAAAATTACCTTCACAAGGAGCAATACAAATGAGAAACAAAATTAAGCTCTCAACCAGAAGATACATTAAACAAAAGGCTTTCAACTTTCGGAAAGAATCGAGGCTCTCAATGAAGGAGATAAATCAAGACGATGATCGAAATGGCGGATGACAATAGATAATATATTTATCCTGAGTTGAGCGGATAACTTTCGGATCTAATACCTACAAAATAAAAAGACAATATAAAATTTACAAAAAAAAAAGGATCTCTACTCTTCAGGGTTCCGATCGTGGCCAACCACGATTCTGAAACCCCACTAATATCGATGGAGATGAAACTGATTTGAAGGAATGAATATTACTATGGCTTTTAGGGAGAGGGGAGAGAGAGGAGGAGGCTTACCCCAAACCTATAACAATTTAGACTTAAATTTAACTTTAAAATATTTAATTTTATAAATTATTCATTTTAAAAATTATTAAAATATGATATATACTTTGTAAAAAGATATTATTTTATATAAGTTTGTTGGGATATTTTAGTTTTGATAATTATGCCTACTATTATCAACATGTTTTTGAATTCAATCTAGAATAACAAGTTATGAGGAAACGGCGAATTGAGGAGAGAGCAAAGAATGTTGTAAATCGTCGAGAATCAGGCCGAAGATTTAGGCAGGCCGATGAAAAGTGAGTGATGTGAATTAGAGCAAATTCAGAGTGCGATGATGTCTGAAAGAAGAAAAAGAAAAACTAAAAGCGGCTGATGTGAGAAAGAAAATCGGAATGACTTTGGCACGTCCATCCGAAATGACAGAAGCGTCGGTGATGAAAAGCAGATATAAAATTTGTCGAGAAAAGCGGCCAGTGAAAGAAGAAGGTCCCAGGAGATAGGAAAGAGCATATGAATTGATAAAGAATCCAGTACTTGTCGAATCCAGTGAATATATATTGGCAGATGATCGACGTGATTGAATGGAATGTCCTAGCATTCTATACTAACAATATACTACTTTGTTAACACTGCTCCCGGCGGGCGTCTTATTTGCTGACCATCACATTTGTCTACCTCTTGTCGATATCATGTTGTCAGATCGGCGGTGAAAAATCATCGAACTCAGAACATCGCATACCCAGATGGGGAAAGAAACCTGCGTGAAGAGAGTGTCTGAAATTAAGTATTCTCCTTTGAGATGAAGCGACATAACGTGATGATGATTCTTTTGCCGAAATCTTTGTGGCGCGAGGGGAATTGATTGTCGCAGCTCGAAAGCTGGCCCGGGGTAACTCATTATGCACGATGGAATGGTCGGCCCGGAAGAAGAGAAGCAGGAGGCAGAAGGCCAGTCGGTCTGACACGAGGAAGGAAGGCTTTCGAAGCGGTGACTGAAAACCAACATGAGATTGAAGGGAGAATCTAAATGGAATTCAGAGGCGGCAGAGGAATCGGGGAATATATTGGGGTGAATGTTGACGATATGGACCGGTAGCAGAGGAGAAGACAACTGACACGGGGCTTTACGAAAAGCTGGTATTCTATGGTTGAATGACTCTGGAAGTCGAAGCGGTAACAGCCTTCAAATCCACACTCACATAAATGAATCTATAACACCATTATCAATGGCGTGTACAATGTACATCGTGATTCATCAAGCTTCAAAGAAAAACTGCAATCGATTCGCATCTCACTTAAACCAGCAAAGAAATACATACATATCAAAAGTGTTTCTACCTAGAATCTAAGCTTGCAATCGAATATCATAAGCTTATAGAGATTTTCCCGTCCTTAGCATTGAAATTAAACAAATGTAGGAAAATCTCAACCTTCAGATGGAAACCAAACAATCTTATCTGAAACGGTTGTTAGGATAAGTTTTGTAGGTGATGTTGTTTCGTGTATCTAGCAATCCCGAAAGGTGGGTAGGCATCCCGAGGTGATAATCCCGTTTGAGTGTGCTTCATTGGCTTAACATCTGTGGGTGTTGGACTGCCGTTAAACTTCAAAATCGTTGGTTTACGTAGGTGCCTTTTGATGATGGAAGAGTGGATGTATGGTTGGACCCTGACCACTATAAAATGGTGTCGTTCTTCTTTGCTTTATGTTCATACTTGTCATATGCGTTCGCATTCGATTCGACAAAAACAACACACATCGTTCTTAAAAAGCAAAAATTGGTATCCTTTCACCCTACACCCACCTTGTTTTTATATACATCACTTTTAAAATGTTTTCCGCATTTGGCGCAAATATGGGTTTTCCTTCATTCAAATCGGGGACCAACAATTGGTATCGAGGCGAGTTCTCAAAAGATTACTTTTTTCAATGTGATCCTTTGAAGAACATTCCATTTAAAACAAAAACCGATCTCCATAAATGCATATATTCTAATGTTTTTAGCGTCATTATCAAAAGGAAATTGTTGGGATATTTAGTTTTGATGAATTATACAAAAAGCTTATCAACATGTTTTTTTGAGATTAATCTGGGAGAATAACAAGTTGAAAGTAAAGAAGAAACAGTTGAGAGGGAACTCACAATCGGGGGTATGAATGTCGAATGGGAAGACAGTTCTCTTGAAACCGAAGGCCCGTCCGAATCGGTATCAAGTTCAATGGTTCATTGATGATTCTATGCAAAATCGGAAAAAAAGCACATAACCATTTGATCGAATCCGGATGACGGATAACCTACGGATCCTCCAATGACAATTTACGTCTGGTGATGGCGGGGCACCTGTAAAAATTTGATCGAGAAAAGCCTTACATGCAAGAAGATCAGAAAATCGGAAGGAGGCATATAAGTTTACTAGGAATCGGGCGAGGAATGTGGGGGGGGCGTATGAATGGAGACATGAAGTCAAGATGGGCGTGATTTGGTCAGAGATATTATATTGATATATACTAACTATTTAACACCGATGTCTCTTTAATGCGGTGCGATACTTTGTGGAACGTGCCATAGTTGTTGAAGTATATGGACCATTTAAAATAAATATCCATGCGTCCATGTCTCAAATTTAATCTTGTGTCGATTCTATAAATTAATTTTGTTTAAATATTCCTAAAATGATTTGTAGGATATGACTTGATCATTAACAAAAATGGATATTATAACCAATCGGTTGGATTTTCTTTAGGAAAAGAAATCATATCTCTTCAAATTCATTTGTAAATAAAATGAAAAAGGTAGAATCCATTTGGTTTTCAGCATTAAATTTCAATGCTCTTCTAATGATTTTCAGCAAGTTTTAATGGTGATTTAATTGTTACTCTCACCCTCAACTCACCTTTGTGGATATCTCATTGTTGTTGTTCTAACCTAGCCAGCAATATCAATGCAATCGATATTAGCATGTTGCGTTCTTACTGTCCCCAAATCACTTTGCTTGGGTCCGTAATTTGACATATATTCGTCCCTATCTAATCGACCTAGTATTTTAAAATAGATAACGATCTATCTCCATTTTATAAATCATAAGTTTTGTGGTAAGTGTGTGTGTGAGCCGTATCAAAGACATAAAAGCATTTATTCATTTGGGTTCATATAGGCTGGTCTAAACGAAAAGCACGCTTTCCGATATTAGATAATTAATTAAGCCAGTTTAACCTCAAAATAAACAACTAAGTTCAAAACTCTCTAAGTTAAACAAACTTGATTTGATTACATCCCCTGAATCTTTATATCGGTTGTTGTTATGTGACACTTATCTCAATATATATATACACACACACACACACACAATAATATAGACGATATACTACAGGGAGTATTTGAGGGGAACAATTACCCCCAAAAAGAAAACATTGTTCAAAATCAATAACGTAAATCAAATATAAATAATATAAATTGCTCTATTGATTTTGTTGACATGAAAACATTATTTACTTGGATCCCTAAGTTCAATTTATGTGAAACATAATTTGTTTACACTCAAAAGGCAAATTTGCCTTCATATTTAATTGTTTAAAAATGGAATGACTAAAGCCGAATGTTAATATTTTCTCTTTGTTTTCTCGGCATATTATTTTAGTTATATCGAAAAACATATTTATTTGTTAATTTGTTTTTAGAAAAAATAAATAAATATAATTAATTAATAAACTTCTACAGTTAGGACTTTTTTAGATGAGATGGAATGTTGAGTTTTCAAATTTGTTATTGGTTTAAAAATTTTTAAAATATATTGATTTCAATTATTTTTTAACAATTTAATATTTTTAAATTTTTTCTCATTTAAAGAGTGTTTCAATTTTTTTTTAAATCTAATCTTTAAGTTTTAATAGAAAAGAGTAAACCTCACTCATAAAATCTAAAAGACTTAACTTAATTATTCTAGATTTTGTAGTATTTACAGAAAGAGTCCAAGGATGTTTATAATTATATATTAAAGAATAACCTATAAATTCAAAGCGATCACTAGTATTTGTCAAGAATATCCATATCTAGGTTCAAGTTAAAATAGAGGGTTTTAAATTTTTAATGGCTGCGTCGGGGTGCCTTAAAAATTTAAAATTTAATCTCACCTTCCCCCCTTCTCTTACCAAGCTCTAAAATACAAAGTGTTTGTGAATCGTTGGAAGAGTAATTTAAAATCTAAAATCGATGAATTTTCAAATTAAAAACATTGTATAAAATAGGAAATTTTAAAGGCTTTCAAAATTTACAATTAGTAATTGAACTTTAATGTAAGGTGTAACTGCTAATCTTGGGGTGTGAATAACCCAGGACCGCTTTATTTTTTCATCAATTTGGGGCCGACTCTTGGGCCAAATGACTCCTAGACCATTAAATTAAAACAAAAAACAACTCTGACGATCATTAAAGACCAAAGCTTGATTAGCATGTCCACTTGTTCATCTCAAACAAAATTTTAAAGAATTATTTTTTAGTAATATTTCAATTCCACATTATTAATATCCATACCTAAATACTTTCAATTTTCCTTACACAATAAATGTAACTTATTTGCGTCTCTCACCTTAGACCCTATGTGTGTCTTGGTGTTGGTATAATCTGTTAATAAAAAGTGTTCCCTAAAATGACTGTATTTGGGGTGACAAGTCTTGAGTTGCAGGATCATGAAATATTTCTTGATTGTCATGAACAAAAATTGGGGTGACAGCGTTTGAAAATAATCGAGGGAATGTTAGTTCTATTGATAACTTTTTTTATTTTCAATTTATTTATTTCTTAAACTAGTCATTTTTTTATGCCTTCATATTTTAGAATCTATGAATATAAATCTCTTCTCTTATCTCCTCGAAATCCTAACCTAAACGTCTCATTTGTCTCCACATTCATATATTACGATTAGGGATGGGAAAAAATTTTTGGTCGTCCAGTTTTATCGACAAAGTAACTTTTTTTGGTATGCCAAAAAAAGGGTTTTGGTATAATATCATTTTATTTTGAAGTTTCTGTAAATGTAGTAGTTCAGATCTGTAACTTCTTTTTGCACTGTGTGTTATCATTTCTTCTAGAAGTTGAGCAGCTTCAGTTTCCAATAAAATTAAATTTGAGATGAAGATTTTAGTAATTTAATGGTTTGGTTATTTCATATTTTGCAATTCTTTCGATTGAAGAACCAGATGTTATTGAATCGAGAGGTGGCTGCCACTGCTAGAAGGCTAAATCCTCTCCCAAAAGGCTGCTTGTTGCCAATGGGGTTCTGAGAATATCCATTTCTTATTTCCTCAACACCTTTTCACTTTTTCTTCCTTCGTGGGGCAGAATTATTATTGCATCTTCTATGGAAGGAGGTAGCAAGTGGACAATTTAAATGGGTGGAGCTTCCACAGAATGTCAAACCCACAACACAGGTTTACGATACCAAGGGAATTAAAACCGTCCCAAAAGCTCGAACTTTTAGAATTAAGGTAGTCTCTCGTTTTTACCTTAATTATCTATTTGATGAATCCGCATTTATCAATGTTGTCATAAAAAAATTTTTCTTGTTAAAAATATTAATAATTGAATTTTTTGTGCCAACAATAATAGTCATTTTATAAAAGTATAAAGGCATAATTTTATGTGTGCACACCTATAAAAAAATTGAGTTTAGGTGGAGACTTAGGATCCACACAAATTTTAATATATTAATTATTTATTAAAATGTCTATTTATTTATTTATAACATTCACAATAAATACTTAACTATTGGCTTATTAAAATTTTATTTATATTCGATTCAAATCACAGCTCCGCCCTAATTATTCCACCAAATTTTTTATATTATGGAGCCTTACGTAAAACTAGACATTCTATTTTTTAGCCTTTGAATTAAAATGCAGCAACTCATTAAATAGATAATATTCATCAAATTATCTGAATTTGATGAGAGACGTTAGGGAATTTCAGGCTATTGCTTTTTTGGACTTTTTAGTTATTTCATGTTTGGAATTTTACCAATTTTAATTATAACTGAGAGCTTTTATGAACCTGGCATTCAATTTGCAACAAGTTTTGTAATCAAGCATTACGGCATTGCTACTACTAAGTAAATGCGTATTCAATTTTCGGTTTAAAACTAAATTAACCTAATGAACCGATCAAAATTTTTAATTTGATTTGATTATTATTCGATTTTTTTGGTTGGTTACAATTTCTATATTCACCCGTTTTTTTAGATTCCGGCAATTTTTTCTAGATAAAAAGCTGAATAAAAACCAAAAAAATAAAATAATTATTAAATATATAATTATTAATTTATTATATAAATAATATATAATTTTTAAAAATCTTTTCACTAAACCTAGAGATGTTAATGAGATTTCGCAAATTTTTCTAACATGAATTCTATTAGGCCTTTTTCTGAACCCCACTCCTAAACAGGTTATAAGGGCAATGGCACTTTTAACACATGGTCATTAAGAGCAAAAAGTAACCCTAACTCCCCCCTAACCCTCGGGCTTTCAGATTTCAGCAGGTGAAGACCACCCGTTTCAAATCAAATGCATATTAAATATATTACAAACTATCTCATGTCTCATGATTCAACCCCGTCTTTTTAACTCCAACCATAAATAAATTATACGGATATTATAGAACAAAATAAGTCCAAGCATAAAATCATACAAATTAGAAAACAAACAATTGGTTTCCACAGTTTAAAAGCAAAGTGCGTGGAGAACTTCCGTATTAACTATAAAAAAAGACTTCTCGTTCGACTGACTTTTACAACTTCCAACTCATCACCACTCTTCAATCAATTCGATCCTTTTACCCGGACCAAGAGACTCATCATCATCCAACTTCAACTCATCATCTTCTTCTTCTAAAACATGCCTGAAAAAATTTAGTTACTAATGGCTCAGTTTATTTAATTATATGAAAAGCGAGAATATATATATATGAAATATTAGAACATTACCAACATCAAATCAGCTTTTGCATAGTCAATTCCCATGTGAGTACAAATAAGGGCTTCCGTGATGCCTGAAAGTCTCTCACTATACTTTGTTGAAAACACGAGCCCCCTTTGCAGCGCTAAAACCCGTGGTTCAGGCGGCGATGGTGGATTGGGATCTTAAGAATATCGTCGTCATGGTGTCCATCTTGGATCTCGGGTTTTATTAATTTTTCAATGCTCCAACACATTCAAATTTGGATAAATTTCAATTCAGAAGCGTGGGTGGCGGCGGATGATGATGCCAGCTGGCCCGGCGACTCACGACAAAGAAAGCCGGAAAATGGGAAAGAGAAAAGGCGGTGATCCGTGATTCGTGAATGAATAATTGAATATTCATGGACTACCTATTTTAAGCCCATTTTTATTTTTTTATTTTTTTATTAAATGATTGGTCATCTCTCCGGCGGCATTTTTTTTTTTTTTTTAAACTGCCTGCGGCCAATCCTGACGAGCTTCAACCTCGGCGGCTTTATATCATTCTTGGGTTAGACCTCTTTTTTTTTATTTTGACAATTTTCATTGCTCATTCACTTAACTTCTTTTTCCGGCTGACTCATTTATCTCGTTCTTTTTATTTTTTCAGGCGGCGGCGGGTTTCTCGATTCTTTATTGGGTAAGAGATGTTAATGCTTTTATAAATTAATTTCTAAAAAAAAAATTTGAGACTGACCGTCAAGCCGTCGCTCAGGCGATTCCCAAGGACCAAAGGGGCCCGTTTAGCTGTTGGGAGATCACCTGGCCCTTCCTGAAAAATTCCCATTAGCCTGGCCCCGTGTGTGGCCGTTTAACATCTCTATTTTGAACCTACCTCAAATTACCACATTGCGTATTCTTCCATTCATTCCCCAAAATTCAATTCCCAATATCTTAGTATCCTCTCCTGAAAAAAACCCTAATTTTGATGAACTTATAAATTTATTGATGTATTTAGGTAGGACTTTTTTTAAATGAGCTTATGAGACTATGAGTTATTGCTATTTAGTGTATAAAATTTAGTGCCTTCTATTCAGAAAATTTTATTATTATTTTAATTATGTATGACTTAAAAAAGTAAAAAAATAAAATATATAATATTTTGATTATTCATCCAATAATCTTTGTATATATCGATTTTTATCTATTTAAATTTGATTCATTTACCAATAATAAAACTGGGACTAGGTTCGGTGGCGAACCCGGCCAATGCTACCCTACCACGACGATCAGGACTAAGTAAATAAATTAATACTACTAAACAAAAAACAATTCGGATCCTGAGATATTTTCCCTCATTTTCTTATCTGATTAAATTAAATCAAAATAAAACATAAATCTGATCTGGCTGTTACCGCTTCTTGCAGTTATTCGTGCATATCATCATAGCCTGGAATAATATTTTCCCGCGATTAGCCAGGGACTTTACTTTATCTATGTTCGTTAATAAAAACAGGATGTCCTGGAGATCCAATTGATTATCATAAATCTTACTAGTATTTATCTAACGATTTAGTCTTTATCTTTTAAACCTCTCATTGCAAATTCGAAACAAATTAACCTGAAAATCCCAACTCAATTTGATTTCAATGGAAACCACCGCAATACTCGACTCCCAGAAGAAATAATTCACCACATTCAGTCTTTTCTGAGTGGAAAAAAAGCCGCCAAACAACTATTCTCTCCAAATCATGGTACGCCGCCTGGTTAATTCGCCCCAATCTACGATTTCTCCGAACGCGACTTCCCGCGCAGGTTCAGATCAAACAATCCGACGGGCAGATCCCGGCAGATCTGGAGTCGCTTAACCGGGTTCGTGAAACTGGCGAAAACTATTCAGAGATACGACGAATTGAGCCGAAGATTTCAGAGTTTCAGGCTGCAGATGTACGACTCATCGGCTTTGAGCCGTGCAAAGAGATCTCCACGCGAGCGATTTGATCGCGAAAGCGATGAATCTGGGCAGGCGTTATTACTAATGTCGATATCGAATTAGGTTGGAATTTGATTTCGTTTTTTACCTGATGAGAGGTTTCGGATGCAAACGATCGTCAAATTATCTCTTGCGTGTTGCGAATTCTGGCTTCCTGCGGGTCGAAATTCGCACGTTTTTCCAACTTAAATCAACGGATTTTACGGAAGTTCTTATTGAATCTGGTGATGTGTATGGGATATTGTTGTTTCGATAGTACTTATTTGATTGAAAATTGACGTTATCTGGTTGGTGTTATATAAGTGTTGGCACGATTTTAGCGATTGTAATTCGTGCATATGAACGTTGGCGTTGAATGATCAGTTTCGTAATTTGAAAATATTGCGTTTGGAGGACGTTTGGAAAGAGAGTGGAAGTGGCTTTTCCATGACTTTTTCGTTTAGTTTTCCGTTCTCATAATTTGAGTCTCAGGGATTGTTTTGGCTGCGAAGAAAACAAATTTGCATGCAATTCGCGTAAACTTCACATTGGACGGAAAGTGGAGGATTTATAGGGTAAATTTAATTTTTTTTTTTTTTTTTTTTTTTCCTGTCTTTTTAAAACAATTTCTTTTTTTTTTAAACAATTTCTAAACCACCACCGAAAATGAATAAATTGACGTTGCAAATAAAGGGATATATCTTCAGCTCATTCTGCAGTTTACAGGATTTATTTTGGGTTGTCGCCCTACCATCCTAACTACGGATCCATTTCGCTCTTCGAGATCTTGAGAAGTAAATGTCAAGTTTTCAAGTGAATGGACTTACAGAATGGCAGCCTCCACCAACCAGACATGTTTTACTATATATTCAAAAAAAAATCAAGTTTGCCTCAGTTACAATAGGGGTGAGATTTAGAGAGTTTTTTTGGCATTTAAATTATTCATTCTTTTCATTTTATCATATTTAGTTCGTGTAGATTGAAAAATTATCAATTTTATATTTTATTTTACAATTTAATAATTGCAATTGAATGTTTATTTTTTTAGAATAAGCTTTTTCCCTTTAAACAAATTCTAAAAACATATCAAATAATTCTAGGTATTGATTTTGTGGTATATACTAAAAATCCAAGGATGTTTACTATGGGACCCCATTATCCTCATAAATTTTCGCTAATTAAAACTAAAAGAAAAGAAAATGTGTTCTCATAAATTCTCCAACCATTTACTAACTTTTTTATTTTTTTTTGTTTTAAGTAGAAACTTGGCTCAAGATTCAAACTTGAGACCTCGATCAAATTTTCAACATATACACCTAAAAAACAGTCAGAATGTCTCATATATTACATTAAATACTAATTACATGCTTACTCAAGACAAAAAGAGAGAAATACCAAGGTATAAATTCCAAATTCATTAATGATATCTTAAGACCAATATTCCCAACAGACAAGAATTTATAGTGCAGGTGAATTAAAGTTGGGCTAGATTTATTGTTCACATCAATTTGGGCTAGATTTTGGGCTCAACCAAAAAAGTAGGCCCAATTGACATCAAGACTATTAAAGAGTCCGATTATATTTGAAATCTTTGTATCGTTGATTCTTAATGCCGCATTTCATGAATCAAATTTTTTAAATAACGAAACTTGTTATATAGATAGATGCAATTTGTTTACATTATTAAATGCGGTGCCTTAATCTGCAGCAAAACCCACTCGATCATTTTAGATCAAAACTTGATTCCATGTCTGCACTGTTCATCTAAAACAATATTCAAGGAATTATTTTTATATAGTAATATTTAAATTCCAAATCTTTATATTCATACCTAAATATTTCCAATTTTTGAAAGTTTCTTCTATAGTACTAATGCTCTCTCTTGCAATGAGCTATACTAACTTAATTGGTTCTTTCTGTGGATCGGATCGCCACAGCCACCTTGGAGGCGTAAAACCACGATAGCGAAAACTCCGCGGCCCCTACCGTAAAAGCTACAGAGTATATCCACGGTGATCAAATTTCCAAGCCACAAGAAATTTGGTCCTAATAATCTTCTTTGGATTCATGGACTACTCACTGAAATAAGGCCCTAAATATGATGGACAAAAAAAAATAGAACTTAGGTTAAATATTTTAACATAATGTGTAACGTAAGACTTAGATGTTGAAGAATTTTTGTACCTGAAATTAGCACTCTAGACAAATAGACCCCCTTAAAGGAATTTGGACACCACAGCATGGTAGAAGAAAAAAGCAGCTATGTTAATAACATGTTAAAGAGCTTATAAGATACCGCTTCTAACACATTTGAGCTTAGAGAATAAAAGCTCCAAACAGCCTTTTTTGAATAGCTCTCCAAGTAGTCGCTGGAGGCGGTTATTAAAAAAAAAAAAAGCGGTTAAAAGCAAGTAATCGAATCAAAAAAAGAATAAACCATTTATTTCTCTTTGTTAAGGAGTAATTGGAGGCGGTTTGAGCCGTAATCCCAAAAAAAAAAAACTTGGAGAGGCGGTTATGTAAATTCTCCAAGTGAATATATATTTTTTTAATCCGTGGATGATATACATCGTAAAAAAATTAAATTATGATTGTTCAATGTTTTTAGGGGTTGGATAATTGAAAATCCGTAATAGATATTATACCTTATATATCCGTTAATGTAATATTTAAATTTTTGAAATTCTGATTGCATTTCATAAAACTAATTATAGGTTGTATTTTATTTTCGTCTATCCACACGCTGAAAATGATATAATAAAAGTATATATTTTTTTCAACTTCCAATATTATTGTTATATATTTATTTGTATGCCATGAATTAATTTAAGAATTAAATACATAAGAATAAAAATAATTAAACATACAATATAATATAGACTTGAATTAAAATCATATATATATTTTTAATTATTTAATACTTATAATATTTAATATTCTTATAAATTAATTCAATTTTTGTCTAAGTATTACTTATTACCACATAGAAAGAAAAGTAATAATACCCCATTTAAATGAAAAGTATTACTTGTTTAAATAGAAAAGTATTACTTGTTTTAGATGAAAGAAGTATTATTTGTTTGAATAGAAATGTATATATAGCATTTAAAAAGTATTAAGTGTTTAGATGAAAAAGTATTACTTGTTTAAAAAAATATTACTTATTTAGATAAAAAAAAAAAAGTATTAATAACTTTGTTTAAATATGAAAAGTATCTACTGTTTAGATAGAAAAGTATTACTTGTTTTAAATAGAAAAATATTACTTATTTAGATAGAAAGAGTATATAACTTGTTTAAAAGAAAAATGTACTTTGTTTAGATGAAAAAGTATTCTTGTTTAAAGAAAAATATTATTTATTTTGATAGAAAAGTATTACATTTTAGAAAGAAAATTATTATTAACAGTGATTTTTTTTTTACCGCTTGGATTTTTAAAGCATTATCTTCTCCAAGTCCACAAATCAGAGTATATATTACAAATATTTATTTTTTAACGCTAACTTTTGAGAATAAAATAAATTGTTACGAAAGTTTAATTGCTGAATAAGGATATTTATATAACAAACTTTTGAGAATAAAATAAAATTATTCACAAAAATTCATTGAATAAGATGCAGAAACAGGGGCGATGAAAATCGCTTCGAGCTCTTCCATGAAGAGGTCTTGTGAGCATAAGTTCAGGCTTGATGTCATAAACAAATCTCCCTGCATATGTTGCTAATACAGAACCCCCCACTTGTGCAACAACATAGAATGGAACCTTTAAAAAATAAATTGTCTATTTTCAGTATATATATATATTTAAGTTAGATAAAGCAAAGGTTCCATTTAACAAATGTATGAACTCATGGCTCAATTTTCACTCTATTCTCAATTCCTGGATTGGTCTAATTTTTTTTTTAAGGTAATTAAAAAAATGTACAAATTAAAAGCGTATATCATTTTATGTTTTTCTTGTATGATTTGAATTGAAAAAAGGAATTTAGTTAGACCTTAAATTAAGGAAAAAAAAACTAGGTTATAAATTGAAAAGAAAACAATTCAAAGATTGGTTTAATTTTTTGTATTTCAATTTAAGGTCCAAAGAAAAAAAAAATCAATTTTCAAATTAATTAAAGTCATTCAAGATTATATAAAAAATAAAAAATTAGAGGCGTGCATCATTTTCTGTTATCGTTTTGCATGACATGATTTTTTTTTTTAAAGTAATTTAATCAGACCTTGAATTGAAAAAAGTGAAAAAAAAAAACTAAGTTCTAAATCAAGATATTTCAGATTGAAGAACTAAATTGAGACTCACATAAAAAGAGTGGGTCTCATGTGAATCCACGTGCACAGTACGTTAATAGTGCATTTTAAAATTATACAACTTTTTATATTGAAAGATGCAATTTGTTTTCTATTTGAGCAGGTCGCGATTATTTTTTTTTCAAATTAATAGGCCACGGTTTATTGTAAATAAATTCACGTATTCAATATAATAAGTGCGTGGTTTAAAATGTCTTATAGTCTTGAAATATATCGGCTTGAATCATAAAAGACTTAATCACTTAAAAAATTATGCCCTTACATTAATTTTTTGTGGTCAATTCTTCAAATTTTAAAGTTGAAATACTAATATTTTAGATGAAATAGTTACCTTGGACCATGAAATGGACCTACAAGTGCAAATGCAATTGTAACAGCAGGATTAACATGAGCACCAGAAATTGAGCCTATTGAGAAGACTATAACCACCACTGTTAAACCTCTGTAACGGCATATTCCATAAGGCCTGTTTGGATCCCCATAAAATGCAAGTTTGCAATTATCCCACTTATGCAGAACATTAGCACGAACGTCCCGATCGCCTCTGCAAACACCTGTTTTTTTGTTCATACAAAATCAAAGTTCTTTTGCGTTTTCTTTGGGGTAAATTGCCTTTTAGTCTGGTACTTTTGTCTGCCCCATAATTAAAATTTTTGAATCAATGCAATTTTATGGTCCCATAATTATAAAATGGTTTTGAATTTTATCAAAAATTTTGCAAAATTTGTTTGTAGTTTAAAATTATTTTACCAAAATTGCTTCAAAAAATTTCTTAATGACTAAAAGAGCAATTTTATTCTTACCATTCAATGAAATTAATTTTGGACTAAAAATCTCTTGTTTGGAGCATTAAGTAGAAAAAAATTTTATTCACTTAGATCGAGACTAAAAGTGCAATTTAACTTTGTTTTTTCTAGTAATGATTAAAAATGGTTTTTGGAGGTTTTAGTTGTTATTTGTACCATTGAAGGGTAGTAAAGTAAGTTAGTTCAAAAAAGCTGGAAATTTGGATTCTTAGCCTTGATGACAATACTTGTGGATCCATAATGACATAATGTAGAAAAAAGTACTCATGCTTCTCTAATGTGCAAAGTTGAGCACTTTCTATCTAACTGCTGTACTTTGATACATTGCGCAATGGTTTAGGCCCCATTTTAATAGTCACTTTGCAAAAAGAATGTGGGGCCAAAAGTAAACTAATTTATAAAGTTGAATTTTGTGAGACCGTCGGCTGTGTCCCATTTGAATAGTCGAATCATACTTGTAATTAACATTAATCGAGACAAAAATATTAAAAAATACTAAAAGTGTGTAAGTTACTTAAACGAAAATTATAATTTAAAGTCAAATGTAATTCAAAAAGTCAAAAATACGTAATTTACTTTGGGCCGAAAATCAAAATACAAAAACACTGGAATCAAGCTAGCTAAAAAGTGACACTACGGGATGAAAAAAATATTTTCCTATTTTGTTTGAATAATCCACCCCATGGGCATAAGGAAATACACAAACATATTCCGTCACAAAATCTTCAAAATCGTCGACAATACTTGATCGAATTTAGACATTCTTTTGATTTTTCTGACGACGACTTTTCCTATTATGACGGTTTTCGTGTAATTTAATTGAGGTAAAATATTAAATGCACCTTTATATAATAAATTTTGTTAATTTCTTATAAAAAACTAACACTTTATAAGTAATTGTATTAATTTTCTGATATTTTTAATGTTATGCGGCGCATTCTCCATTTATCAGCGAACTTATACCCTTACATATGAAAAGTTATCGATGTCAGTTGTAAAAATAATTGTGAAAAAATTGATATAATAGTCGATAATTTTTCCCATAAGATGGTCTTATATATAGAGCGGTTAACAAACTAGGCCCTATTAATTTTCATCTCTTGAAAGAATTAGAAGCGTCGTATAAATTATCTTACGTCTGCATGCATAAAGGCACTCTCATCTGGAAAGTAGCGCCAATTTAGTAATTGCCTTGATGTGGAGCCCACAATTTGGGCTTGGAGCATGAGAGCCCACATGCCTGTACTAGGAACCCATTCAATTCCCATTATTATCATCAATCAAGAACATCTATATTATCTCATCAAATCATTTGTACTATTTTTATGTTCCATTTAATTATAACTCTAGAGTAGGTGGACAATATTTTAAATACAATGCTTAACAAAAATAATCAACGACTTAAATATATGATGTAACATGATAAATATAAGAGTGGTATCAAACGATTATTTATGTCTCCTTGCAACAATTTCTACTGTTTAACAAAAAATCTAAGATATTATATATATATATGCCGAAGCATTTCAATTTAAACAACAAAAAGATCAAACCATAGGGAAATCAAAAGTTGCTACATGATATTTTCTTCGAGTGCAAGGAAGAACTAAACCCAAGCTAGATTGATCAAGATCAAACAACAAGAAGTTATCCTCCATCTGATACGATCCGATCACAATTTTGTATTGGGCATTTTCCCCTCCGTCTATAAACGCAAGACAAGCCGAATCTCCGACCTTCTTCATAGAATTATCCCTATACATTTGTCCAATTCTTAGCATCATCGAATTGCAAGTCAATCAAGGTACATATCGGCTAAATTATAACTTGTCTGATGAAGTAAAAACCTTTCTTTTGAGGGGCCTTTCTTCGTTAAAAAAAAGGCTCGACAAAGGGCTTATAAACATTTGTTCTTAGTATAGTATAAAATACAACCGTGCTAAACTTGATCCCCTGAAGGAGAAAAAGAGAATTGATTTTCCACCTATGGTTATGGCATTGATTCTAATGAAGTAATCAACACTTTTGGGATTTCTAAGAAGTTGGGTGTAGGATAAAAGACTAAACCGCGTTAAATGTTGCGTGAGAACGAAGTTTATCTGACTGGGTTCCAAAAAAAGCAACCCCATTGCCTAAATTTGAGCTAGGCAAACATAATTCAAATTTTTGCTAGCTCCAAAAAATGAAGAGAATTGAGACGGAGTGATAAGGAGC